>SKCR01026620.1:0-550895 GCA_019454045.1 Zanthoxylum bungeanum | reverse complement strand
CATCGTTTCCAAAAAAAGAAAAAAAAAAACAGAAGTGTACTTCAATTCATTTGCTAGTTACAATTTAAATCAAGAGTGAAATTGCTTCATTATTTGTCCATTATTGATACAACGTTACTTATTACTTTTTTTCTTTTTTTTTTATAAATGACCTCAAATCGAGAGACTCCTATAAATAAAGATAAGCATTTCAATTAGGTCTGCATCTAAGTCTTTGTGAAGGCTTGAATTTAGAATCACAATGAGATGCATTTATATAGGCATTATACAACTACCATATTAAATACACAATAACACAACTATCAACTACACACTACAAACTACCAACTACACAACTAACACAACTAACATTCCCCCTCAAACTCAAGGTGGTTTAGACGAAACCAAATTGAGTTTGGAAACAAGTGTAGTGTAACGTCTCGGAAGAAAGGATTTGGTGAAGACATCAGCTAACTGATAAGTGGATTGGAGATACACCAAGGAAATAGTGTCACGAGCAACATGTTGGCGAATGAAATGACAATCGATCTCAATGTGTTTGGTGCGCTCATGAAAAACATCATTATGTGATATTTCAATAGCACTTTTGTTGTCGCAGTAAAGAGTGAGAGAGAATGGTTGAGGGATTCACATATCTTCTAGGAGCCAACGTAACCATATAAGTTCAGATGTATTAGCAGCAACTGCTCTATATTCAGCCTCAGTACTCGAGCGGGCAACTAATGTTTATTTCTTGCTGCGCCAAGAAATAAGTGAGTCACCAAGAAAAATACAATAGCCTGTAGTTGATCGACGATCAGTAGGGTCTCCTGCCCAGTCAGAATCAGAATAGGCTCGAAGAACCAATTAATGACGAAGTAGCAGAAAAATGGAGACCAGTAAAGAGAGTTCCTTTAACATAACGAAGAATGTGAAGCATTGCAGCATAGTGAGTAGAATAAAGAGCAATCATGAATTGGCTGATAATGTGAACTGCATAAGAAATGTCTGGTCGAGTGACTGTAAGATAAATGAGAGTTCCAACCAATTGCCTGTAAAGAGTATGATCATCAAGAGAGTGTTTCTTCATCCATAGGTATAAGACGAGTATTGTACTCAATTGGAGTTGGAACCATCTTGCTGTCTGTAAGGCCAGCTCGAGAAAGAATATCAGAGGCATATTTGACTTGCGAGAGATGATAACCATCATTAGAACAAATAACCTCAAGGCATAAAAAATAACTCAGAGAACCAAGATCTTTCATTTCAAATTGTTGATTAAGAGCCTACTTGAGATCTGCAATGCCTGAAATATCATCTCCAATAATAATCATATCATCAACATAAAGAAGTAATATCACAATACCCTTTTCGGATTTTCGAATAAATAAGGCTGAATCATGTGGACTGGAGGTGAACCCAATCTGACTAACAGCGGTACTGAATTTGACAAACCATGCACGAGGAGCTTGCTTCAAACCATATAAGGCACGTCTCAGGCGACATACTGTATTTGGTGGATGATCAAGACCGAGAGGAGGCTTCATATAAACTTCTTCAATGAGATCACCATTGAGAAAAGAATTATTGACATCCATCTGAAATAGACTTCATTGCCGAGCAGCAGCAATAACAAGAAAACCGTGAACTGAGGTAAGACGAGAAACAGGAGCAAAAGTCTCCTCATAATCAATCTCATACTCTTGAGCGAATCCTTTAGCAACAAGACGTGTTTTATAACGCTCAATAGATCCATCTGAATGTGTTTTGATTTTGTAAACCCATTTGCATCCCACTGGATTTTTGCTAGGAGGAAGATCAACCAAGTCTCAAGTACCAGTCTTTGTCAATGCCTATAATTCATATTACATAGCTTGTTGCCGATGAGGATTAGAAAAAGCCTCCCTATAGGACTGAGGTTCATACAAAGAAACAAGAGCAGAGAAATAATGATAATTTCGAAGATAAAGGGGAGGATTTCTTACTCGGGTAGGATATGGGGAGATGAGTCACCAATAGACTCTAGTGCAGTATTTGCAGGAGGGGCATCATCAGGAACAAGCGTTGATGGAGGTTGGACATCTGTATGCTCACCATGAGTACCTGCATCAGGTAGAAACAACTCGATAGATGGATTAGTGAAAAATGGAGGTGGATCTGAAGGTGATGCACATGTGGACATCGCGATGTGCCACCTTCAATACTCTCTGCCTCATTTTTTAACTAGCGCCCGTCTTGAAACACAATCCAACTTCGGGACGCACGTTTTGACTCCGAAAAAATACTTATTTTAAGGTTTATGTAATTTTTGGGAATACAAAGAATTATACTAATATTAAAAGCAATTCTTTATTAAAGAAATTCAAAATTTTCTTTTTCCTTCAAAAGTCACTCACATTAATTTTTGCTTCCATTCTCAATGGCAACCCGTAAGGATATTTATATATTTTAGTTGTTTTGATCCCAATTAAATTAAAATTATTAGGATAGTGATTAAATTTAATCCTATTAAAATAAAAATCCTAATTCACTCAAAATTAAACAACTATTTTTTTATTTTATTAAATTAATTAAATAAAATTTATCAACTGATACGGGACAAACTCTTTTTAATTCCAAAATATTGCAACCTACCACAACAATAATTAGTAGCATTTATTCTATATATAAATCCAAACATCTATTCAAAACTCAACAAGCTGTATAATCACCACCCGAAATTTCTTTGAAGTCAAATCTACATTGGTGATGATTCATATTCTGTATAACAAAATTTTGAATGTAAATGTCGTAGTGGCATTCCTGGTTTGAATCCAATATGCGTATGTGAATGATTAATTTATTACAATCATCATTATTCACTTAATGGTTTAGGTATAATCACCCCTCAACCATTTGATTAGTGGACAATTATGGCAACAATTCTACTAATTATTTATTGAGTTAGAAGGCATGATATTGTTTATAAATTGAGCGCTCATTTGAGAGTTCAACAAACATCCACACAGTGTGTTTAAGCTTCATATTGATGAGAATTAAGAGATGAAATGTGAAATTTTTTGTAACAAAAAATTGATTCAATCTTTATAAAATTCTATTAATATAGTAATAGAACTTTTTTTCATAAATATTCTTCATAATCAATAATCACACACAATTCCCCCAAATGATACTCGAGACCTCACCCAAAGTAATCTACCCCCAACTTGCTAATCTACAACTAGACGCTAAATTCCCAGTATCCTTAGAATAATGTAAGTTTTTCTGAGATATTTTTCTTATTACCCTAAGTTATATCAAATCGGTCTCTTATCTGAGTATTTTTCGCTATCACTCTTGTCATGGGCAGAAAAAACAGTGTGAGAGCCACACTCGTATATAAGCTTGGGTCTAATATTATATAAAAATCCATAACCTAATAAAAGTTAAATCAAGAGTACATGGTGACATCAATCTTATATTTTTAGTACATTAACAATTCTCTAACATATCTGAGATATTTTCAATATCAATTCATAAACATTAAAAAAGATACCATGCCACTATGAAATAAAATAAACTATTAATGTGCGCTTGCACGAGTGCCCAGGGCCCTAGCGGGCGCCCACATACGCTCCTAGGACACCAGCAGGCACCCGAGCAGACATCAAAGTCTAAATGGGCGATTGCGGGTGTGAATGTTAAAAACCGACGCTCATGTATAAATTTTTTCTCAAATTAATTTCAATTTTCACATTTTTTAAATTATATTAAGTATTTCCTAACCTAATAAATCATACAAAACATAATAATAACAAAATCCAACCAATAAAACTATCATTAACTATACAAATCATATAATTATTGGTTTTATCATTCTCTTGGAACAAAAAGGAAATGATTGACTGTTTTGTAACTATGAGTAATTTGGGAAGAAATTGTTGTATTTGGTCATTAAATATATTTAACAAAATATTAATTAATTTTGTAAAAAAAAAAAAAGTTAATGGGTAAATATATAAATTCCCCTATAAATTCTTAATCTTATGGTGCTCTTTAATCCTTGACAGGAGATACGAGCCCATGTTTAACGGCATAGTTGCAATTTTGAGAACCCAAAATCTACCGTACCGAAATTAGTTTTAGGATTATGTTAATGAGTGTCTTTATGATACTTATTAATAATTCATTTTAGAAAAATTTTGATATTATTTTTTTAGGAAATGAAAGAATTATCAAAAAATTATTACTTTTTCTCTTTTTTTCATAAAATTTTCATAAATTAAATTATTAATAAGTATTCTTAAAACACTCGTTAAAATTTCCCTTAATTTTAATCCACTTTTGCAACCAAAGGTTTTCTTCAATTCCTGGCCAAACATTTTACTAGCTAAAGTTAATTTGTACTTTTAAATCTTGGCCATTGATGCTACTAACCACAACCAATGTAAACCACATAATTGGTATGTTTCGAGAGTAGTAAAAAACAATTCAGAAAAGAGTCCCTTATATTTTCACGTTTTCTATTACATTAATTGTGGACCCGTTGGTGCTACTATAGTCCTTATTTCCCTTTAATTTTACGGTCCCTAAAATTTAAAAAATGAGATACTTATCAATAATACACACATATATATATATATACACATATATCATATTCTCTATTAAAAAATAATTTTTTTTTTAATTCATAACCTTTAATTTTACGTCAAATTTAAAAACTCCAACTAATTTTTTATATTGATTCTCTTCAATACCTCCTCTCCTATCAATCACAAACAATTCTAACCATATTTTTTATTTTTCCCATGATTGTTGATAGCAATGTGTTTTTTTTTGTCATTCCCTTCAATACCTCCTCTCCTATCAATTACTTTATTGGAGTTCTTTTTTTTTTTTTTTGTGTCCGAATGTTAATGATGTTAGATTGTGAGTATTGACTAATTTCGTATCAAAACCTATTCAGTTGAATTATAATTATTACAACTTATTTGTTTACTATGTTCTTACAACCGACTGTGAACAAGCAGTAAACCGAACAGAAAATAAATAACAATGATACAATTAACAACAGTATAAAAATAAAACATAAGATAATCGCAGGCAGTGAATCAGACACAGTGGTATAACACGAATCGGCGACAGGAACAGTAAAGCAAAGAAAAGAATTCCGAGGCTTGTTGAAGCGGGCAACAATCTCCTTAAAACAAATTCGCACCACCAATCTTGTTTCCAACGAACCACAAAGTGTTTTGAACTCTCCCAAAAGATTTTCGAAATTCTAGTTTTTCCTCTTTTGTGTTCTGTGTGTCACCCAAAAACGAAAACACTTCCCTATTAAAAGAAATTATCATGTCAATTAAATCTCATCAATGAGAGGCTTTTCACTTGTTGTAACCATCAAACTAATTAAATTAGTTGTTATGGAATTCAAAAGGTTTGGAAAAAAATAAAGAGACATCCAAAAATTGGTTGGGCCAGGCCCGCACAATTTGGTCTGGCATTCGTGTACGCGGGTGCACACGAGCAAATCTTGATTCGGATTTGATTTGCACCCCCACCCCCCACCCCCCGCAAGTAGAGAGAGCCTCTATCCTTATAACTCTTACCCATCTACATATGAGCAATCATATATAAGCACAATTTTCCCTCTATAACTTTCCCATATGGGACAAGCTAACTTCTCTTGATTTTCCAACACCAATGGGTGAACTTTGAGAAACAATTTCTCATTCACCCAATCATCATTTTAAGCATATGAATATACCATTTCGAAGTACTCACAGAGGAGTATCCGAATCATTCAATAACAACCACTAACACGAAGTGGACCATGCTTAAAATTGAGCCTCAAAATGCTTACTTATAAGCATTTTTCCAACAATCCCCCACGTGAATGAAATTGGCGAAAAACGTCGAATAAAATTATTTTATAAAACATTTTGTTTTGACCTAGAAGAGTTCAACGGTTCAACACCTGCATAGGATAGGTAGGCCTCAGCCTTTGAACCTTCCATTGTGAAAATATATCTCATTTACTGACTGACAGTGGACGCGATGTCATTGAATTGTACTGCCGTTCATGTAAATGGAGAACTGATGAGTGGTATTTATATCACTATTTCCCACTCATTTAACTTAATATTTTGTATAGTTTCTTGAGTTTTATGAACGTTTTGATGTGTTTTATTGTTATTTTGCAGATAAATAAAGTTTGGACAGCACTGGAGGCAATTTGGGGCAAAACCGGACAAAAATGAGTCAACAGGGATATTTTCGTCTCTTGCGCGTCGCGACGCTGAAACACTGCGCGCCGCGACGCCCAGCGTGAGCCGGTTCTGCTAAAATGCGCCATGGTCAACGGTCAACAATTTGAAAAGTTTGACTTTGCTAAAATGCGCCGTGCCACGTGTCACCATCACATCCGATCTACTAACGTGCGCCGTGACACGTGTCAACATCAGATGCTGCCGACACTCTGACATGACACGTGTCGCCTCGTCATCAGCCATGTCATTGGTCAACGAGTCAACTATGCCACGTGTCGTGCCACGCCACGCCACGTCAGCAAGTCAACCGAGTCAACATGCCACGTCAGCCTCAGCCAATCAGAGCATGACACGTGTCGCCACGTGTCGCGATCCTATTGTGCCGACAAACGCAACACACGCCTACGCCACGTCAGCGCCACGTCATCGCCACGTCATCGATGACGTCATCACAATAATTGAGAATTAGCCGCCTTGACACGTGTCAGTTGCACAGTTAGCCGCCTCGCTACGTGTCGCCGTCTCATTGTGCCACGTCGACATTTGAGCGTCGCGACGCGCAAAGCCTTAGCGTCGCGACGCGCGAACAGTTCCCAAACAGTGATTTTGTTTTGCTATAAATAGGCCGCGAATTTTCATTTTTCATGTACCTTTCTCTCTCTCTCTCTCTCTTGCTTTCTCTCTCTAGAGAGAGTTTCTCTCTCTAGAATTTTTATTTTTATTTTTTAGTTTTGTAAATAATTTAATTACGTTTTGTAATAGTAATTTAATTTCTTTTTACTTTTTACAGTTTTTACTATTCACCATGTTGAAGTAACTTTTTCAGCTAGGGTGAAAGGTAATTCTTTTACTGTTACTATTTAGATTAATCTCCCTTAAAAATAATATATTCACTATTTAAAATATTGACTTAATAAGGAATACCGCTATATTGGTCGGTTGGTATTTAATTTTAATCTGTTTTAAACCTGACTAATCAATGATACCGCCAGACTGGTCGGTTGGTAAATTTATTTTTGGTTCCGCCTTAATGGCTGGTTGGACTTAATTTGACTTAATCCGGATACCGCCAGACTGGTCGGTTGGTAATATTATCACAAGTTTATATATTATTTTATGGGAGATATCTAAATTAGTAGTAGTAAAAGTAATTCCTTTTACCTTAGCATTTTATTTTATTGTAATTTATTTTTCAGCTTTTTACTTTATGTCTTTTACTTTTATGTATTTACTAGTCCTAGTTATGTGTTAGTTTTCTGAGGTTGTGATGACTTTTAATATCACCGGTTTATAAGGGATTATTTTATAATTTGGGTAATATAAAGATTTATTTATTGAGTCTTAATCTTAATGCTTCTTGTTGTCTGATCACCAATAAGATTGATATGGTAAATCTAAAATGAACTAGACATAGGGATTTTAGGTTTCAGCCTTAGACTTAATAACCCACGATCTTCCTTGAGGATAGATAAACCTTTAATAGATTTCCTTACAGGATAGGAATATACCTGTCGGGCGGGGGAAGCCATAATTGGAACTTAGACTTAATGAATCCAGGTAATGTGGTTGACATAGGAATATGGTTCAATTGGGTTATACTGGGTATTTGTGTCTGACCATCGACAGAGGCTTACACATAATTTAGTGCTCCAGGTTAATAAATCAATATATTACCAACTTTAAGATAACCACTTCATCTTAAAATAATATTAAAAGAAATCACAACCTTAAATCTTTGTGACTTTTATTATTTTCCTTAGTATTTTCTTTTATCTTTTTATTTATTTATTTAGCAAATCTTCAATCAACCAAATCAATCAAGCAATCAATTCCATTCTCCCTTTAATTAGATATTTGTAATTAAATAGATTCAATAATTAATAACAACAGTAGAAATTAAGTCCTCGTGGGATCGATATTTTTATACTACTTGAACGATACGTGCGCTTGCGTTATACGTGTGTGTTTACGCCGGTCAAGTTTTTGGCGCCGTTGCCGGGGACTTATATTTCTTGAGTTGTTAATTTTGAAGCTATCTAATTTACTTATATCTAATTTTCTTTATTTTTATCTGTAATTTTTTATTTCTTTCTTTTGATTTCAGGTGACTTAAAAATGGAACACTACTGGGAGATTGAAAGACTACGTGCTTTACAAGAAAATACACCCCACATCTGGGAGCAACAGTCCGGTTTTCTGAGGCCTGTTGTCGAGCCCAATGATTATCACTGGATGCCAGAACCAAGCAATACTACATTTGCTCAACAGAACTCAATATGGAGATGTGACATATGTAATGGTGACCACCCAAGCGATTATTGCGAATACAACTGCCATCCAGGGTGGCAGAACTATCAAGATCCTTCATGGTACGAAGAACCATCACATTTCACAGAATCACATTTTCCATCTTATCCACCATCTTCCTTCGATCCTTATCAAAAACCAGAACCATCAGAGGAAGATCAATTGATTCACATGTTCAAAGAACAGACAGCTCAATTTGATGCACAATTCAGAGTCAAACAGAATCCATGCAGAGAATGACAGATCAGATCAGACAATTAATAGAAAACCAGAACATCATACCTCAAGAACCAGTTTCAGATGACACTGATGAAGCCTTCGAGAACCCAGAAATCCACAATGACACTTCAACAGAGGAGGAGGCTGAGCAGTATCAACAACCAGATGTATCAGTTCAGGAACTTGAACCGGCAAAGTCTCGATTTGATTTCTATTATTCAGATTCTGACGAGGATGAAGCTGAAATATTTGTACCAACTGCATCAAAAATTGAGGATGGAATTCTGTATCCTCAAAACGAAGATCTTGGAGATTCCATTTCACAAATGTTTGAAGAAGATCAACTTGAGCCATCCAATCCAGTCAAATCAGAGGATGAAGACCTAAAATCTAACATTTCTTTTCATTCTCAGGTTGACAATTTTGAAATATGTATTTCACAGATGACAGATGAAGAACTAAATACAGAAATTTAAATACATCTGTGAAGAAAATGTGGAGCAAGAAACAGAGCAAATGGAGGAGCAATTGTCTGACCTTAATAAAGATCCAGAGCATTCAGGAAAAACATCGCTGTATTGGGGAGTACAAATCAAAGATATCACCCAGAAGTTTGACAGAATGGAACTTCCATTCCAAGTCAAGCACCATACGAGACCTCCTGATTTTCTTTCTTTCTTTTCAGGAACCACTGGAGTAACAAAGATTAAAAAGGTAGCACGAGCACTGAATGAAACAAAACTCATTTTGCCACTTTACCGTTGGAAGAGACCATTCAAAAGCAACGCTCACGGGATTGTCTTTAATCGGACATCCAAAACGACATTGAAACCTCCTAACATATGGATTTCAGTCACGTCTGGCTGAAGACGAAAAATTCAGCGCTAGCAGGGAGGCAACCCATGCAATTTGTTGTGATTTATTTTTCATATTTTGTGTGAACTTTTTAATTTTGTGTGTTAGTTTTGCAGGAAAAATAAAAACGGAATTTTTCAGGACAAAAAGAGGCAGTACAAGCGGGATTTCAAAATAAAAATTTGACAAAATCACGAAGAAACAAAGTCAATCCAGAAAACCGGCCGAGTAAGAAGTCAGCTTTTGGGACGCGTCCCTATGGATTTATCTGTCGCAAGACATGGTTTTGCCAAAAAAAAAAAAAAAAAAAAAAAAAAAAAAAAAAAAAAAAAAAAAAAAAAAAAAAATCCCGAGTCAAAACCCTAGCCTAAAGAACCGAGTGTCGCGACGCTAGGCAATTTTGGCGTCGCGACGCTGACTCAAAAAAAAACAGAACATAAACAGAGGCGCCGCAGATCTCATTTTCACTCCTTCTTCTTCCTCAAACCCACGAAACCAGAAACCTTCACCAAGCCTTCTCCAGCCAGCCGAGACCCACCAAATAGAGAGCTATTGCCGAGACTGCAACCATCTCACCAGAACCACCACCACCTCCAACCGTGAGCAAACAATCACACACCCACCACGCAACGATCCAGCCAACCGAGATCCACCACCGTGAGACCGCCAAAATCCACAACCGAAACCACCCAGATCTCACCATTTTCTCTCAAATCATCACCACCAACCGAAACCGCAGAGTCTTCACCCAACAAAGATCCAGCCACCACAAGCCGAGATCCACACCGTGAGCAACCACCGCGAGCCATCCTTGCCGTGACTCAACCGCAAGCCAACGAACCAAATCGACCTTCCATCGACCAACCACCGCAAGCCAACCAACCGAGATCCACAGCCGCACCCTTTGCCGAGCCGTGAGCCACCATGCCGAACCACCATTAGTCTTACCATCATTGCCAAAGATCCAGCCAAGCCCAAATCCAGCTGCACCAATTGCTGAGCCACCACCAACCAAGCCGTGAGCTTCACACCACAAACTAAATCTACCCACACACCGTGAATCACCAAGACAGTCACCAAACCCACGATCAAAACCTTCCATAATCAGATCTGATTTTTGTGGATAATTTGTGTGGTTAATTTTGAAATTGAATGTTACAGGTTTTGAAATTTTGGCAGTAAAAGGGGGATAATCGAAAAATTGAATGAGTTTGTGGTTGATTTTGTTGAAATTGGAGGATTGTGAATTTGGAAGTTTAGCGGTGAATAACTGGCTGAATTCTGAGTTTAGAAATTGCCAGATCGATGGAATTTGGTAGAATTGGGGGCGAAGAAATTGAGTTTGATATTTGGTGTTTATTTGTGGCATTTGGTAGATTTAGGTTGTATTGGATAATCACAAATTCAGGGGAGACTCTGTCGAATTTTTCTGAAAAATACCAAAGTTGGGATTTGATTGGTGATAATTTTTTAGGGTGAATTTTGGGGAAAGTTTGAGTTTTTAAAGGTGATTCTGCCAAAATTTTTAATGAAAAATGGTCAAATAGCAATTGTGGTAAGAACCGTAATTTGGGCATAAATCTTTATCGGTAATTTTTCCTGTAAAATTTCAGCTGATCAGGTATTACCTTCTAACTCTTCTTCTACTGTTTAAGACATTGGGGACAATGTCTCATTTAGGTTTGGGGGAGGGATTTAGTTGATTAGTACCTTGTTTTTAGTTGTATGTTGTTTTTATTTTTAGTCCAAAATTTTTCGAAAAATAAAAAAATTGAAAAATTTTCAAAATTACAAAAATATTTTGCAATTTTTTGTTTTTATTTTGACTAAAAAGGTGGAATTGGTAAAAGATAGCCGAGTAAGGAATTTCCACTCCTGAGACGTATCTCAAACCTATTTCAAACACAAGTTAATTTTTGTTTATTCCTTTTAAATTATTTAATTTGTGAATTCTCTTTAACACTGACTAAAATGGATCTTCATATGTTCAGTTGACAGGTATTATGAACTTACATGGAAACATACGGACATGAGCTAAAATTGAAAAGTTTGTAATATTCCGTGCTATAGTTTAATTGGAGGAAGCATCTCTGAATAGTGATGGAGTAAAAAAAAAAAAAAAAAAAAAAAAAAAAAAAAAAAAAAAAAAAAAAAAAAAAACGTCCGAGATCCGAGTTATTAAGTCTGTAAGGGTATTTTAATACCTAGTGCCCTAAAACCAACTGGTTTGGGAGTCATTGGCCCAAAGCTCGTTACATGGATCGAAGATGCTGCAAAAATAAATATATATATCTGAAGTCTGAGTAATTAAGTTCGTAGGGGTGTCTTAACACCTGGTGCCCTAAAGCCAACTGGTTTGGGAGCCACCGACCCAAAGCTCGCTACATAGACGGAAGGTATTGTATAAAAATAAAAAATAGAAAAAAAAATCAAAGAAAAAATCAGAAAAATCAGAAAAATTATTCCATTGCTACAAAAAAAGGTGTGAAATCTGATAGAACTTTAGGACAAAAATATTACTCTCTTATCAACTGCACTTATGACTGTTGTGGGCAAAAATGAAATGATTAATATTTTGTTAGCTGTGTATATGGAGAATGGTAAAAACAATCGGAGAATTTACTTATTCGGTAATTTAGAAAGAAACAAAACAACTAGTAACTTGGAGTAGATTTTTCACCTGATTAGTCACTTTATTTCTTTATTCTCTTTTCGCTTGTCTTTTTGCTTTTGTGTGCATTAGTTTTAAATACCTTTTTACTTTTGTAAAATGTTTGTGGGTATCATTGCTGTAAACCCTCACGAGACTAAACTCGTCCACTAGGGACACCTAGGGGTTTAAAGGCTTGTTGCATATGCTAAATGCAACCGTGATCCCTACGAAAGTGGCTTAGTTAAATTTTGTTATGTTATTTTATTTTGTATTTTGCTCGAGGACTAGCAAAATGTTAGGTTTGGGGGTGTGATGAGTGGTATTTATATCACTATTTCCCACTCATTTAACTTAATATTTTGTATAGTTTCTTGAGTTTTATGAACGTTTTGATGTGTTTTATTGTTATTTTGCAGATAAATAAAGTTTGGACAGCACTGGAGGCAATTTGGGGCAAAACCGGACAAAAATGAGTCAACAGGGATATTTTCGTCTCTTGCGCGTCGCGACGCTGAAACACTGCGCGCCGCGACGCCCAGCGTGAGCCGGTTCTGCTAAAATGCGCCATGGTCAACGGTCAACAATTTGAAAAGTTTGACTTTGCTAAAATGCGCCGTGCCACGTGTCACCATCACATCCGATCTACTAACGTGCGCCGTGACACGTGTCAACATCAGATGCTGCCGACACTCTGACATGACACGTGTCGCCTCGTCATCAGCCATGTCATTGGTCAACGAGTCAACTATGCCACGTGTCGTGCCACGCCACGCCACGTCAGCAAGTCAACCGAGTCAACATGCCACGTCAGCCTCAGCCAATCAGAGCATGACACGTGTCGCCACGTGTCGCGATCCTATTGTGCCGACAAACGCAACACACGCCTACGCCACGTCAGCGCCACGTCATCGCCACGTCATCGATGACGTCATCACAATAATTGAGAATTAGCCGCCTTGACACGTGTCAGTTGCACAGTTAGCCGCCTCGCTACGTGTCGCCGTCTCATTGTGCCACGTCGACATTTGAGCGTCGCGACGCGCAAAGCCTTAGCGTCGCGACGCGCGAACAGTTCCCAAACAGTGAATTTTGTTTTGCTATAAATAGGCCGCGAATTTTCATTTTTCATGTACCTTTCTCTCTCTTGCTTTCTCTCTCTAGAGAGAGTTTCTCTCTCTAGAATTTTTATTTTTATTTTTTTAGTTTTGTAAATAATTTAATTACGTTTTGTAATAGTAATTTAATTTCTTTTTACTTTTTACAGTTTTTACTATTCACCATGTTGAAGTAACTTTTTCAGCTAGGGTGAAAGGTAATTCTTTTACTGTTACTATTTAGATTAATCTCCCTTAAAAATAATATATTCACTATTTAAAATATTGACTTAATAAGGAATACCGCTATATTGGTCGGTTGGTAATTTAATTTTAATCTGTTTTAAACCTGACTAATCAATGATACCGCCAGACTGGTCGGTTGGTAAATTTATTTTTGGTTCCGCCTTAATGGCTGGTTGGACTTAATTTGACTTAATCCGGATACCGCCAGACTGGTCGGTTGGTAATATTATCACAAGTTTATATATTATTTTATGGGAGATATCTAAATTAGTAGTAGTAAAAGTAATTCCTTTTACCTTAGCATTTTATTTTATTGTAATTTATTTTTCAGCTTTTTACTTTATGTCTTTTACTTTTATGTATTTACTAGTCCTAGTTATGTGTTAGTTTTCTGAGGTTGTGATGACTTTTAATATCACCGGTTTATAAGGGATTATTTTATAATTTGGGTAATATAAAGATTTATTTATTGAGTCTTAATCTTAATGCTTCTGTTGTCTGATCACCAATAAGATTGATATGGTAAATCTAAAATGAACTAGACATAGGGATTTTAGGTTTCAGCCTTAGACTTAATAACCCACGATCTTCCTTGAGGATAGATAAACCTTTAATAGATTTCCTTACAGGATAGGAATATACCTGTCGGGCGGGGGAAGCCATAATTGGAACTTAGACTTAATGAATCCAGGTAATGTGGTTGACATAGGAATATGGTTCAATTGGGTTATACTGGGTATTTGTGTCTGACCATCGACAGAGGCTTACACATAATTTAGTGCTCCAGGTTAATAAATCAATATATTACCAACTTTAAGATAACCACTTCATCTTTAAAATAATATTAAAAGAAATCACAACCTTAAATCTTTGTGACTTTTATTATTTTCCTTAGTATTTTCTTTTATCTTTTTATTTATTTATTTAGCAAATCTTCAATCAACCAAATCAATCAAGCAATCAATTCCATTCTCCCTTTAATTAGATATTTGTAATTAAATAGATTCAATAATTAATAACAACAGTAGAAATTAAGTCCTCGTGGGATCGATATTTTTATACTACTTGAACGATACGTGCGCTTGCGTTATACGTGTGTGTTTACGCCGGTCAAGAACATATATCACACAGATGTTTTACCTAACACATCTGAGTTCTCATTGTTATGTTCATTTTGGCCATGAATATCAACCTGGTTCTGCAAGAGTTTCTAAGAATTGTGCCCCGTACAATTCCCTTTGAAGCGGCCTCACTTCTCTCTCACATAGGTGATTTCTTATTGAAGAGCATCTCGAAATACTCTGCTCGGATCCCGACGCATAAGAATCATTAAAAGCCTTTGCTTAACCTTAATCCATACGAGCATCACTATTTCATTTCACCATAGGAATGGACTAGAGGGTAACCCCCCACAGTGAACCAATTATGTCTTTTACGAGTAGGTTGTCCCATTGAACCTAGATTCTGGGATCTCCATTCAACAAGGTTGGGTTTTCCTTCGTAATAAACATTTATCTAATGGGCTTTAGTCTCATTCCCCTCGATGATTTCACAACCAACTCTCTATTTAACCCTTTGGTTAGCGGATCTGCAATGTTATCCTTTGACTTTACATAGTCAATCGAAATAACTCCAATAGAGAGTAATTGTCTAACGGTATTGTGTCTACGACGAATATGTCTAGACTTACCATTATACATATTGTTATGTGCCCGTCCAATTGCAGATTGACTATCGCAATGAATGTAAATTGCTGGCACTGGCTTAGGCCAACTTGGAATATCCTCTAGAAAATTTCAAAGTCATTCTGCTTCTTCAGCACACTTGTCTAATGCAATGAATTCCGATTCCATTGTAGATCTGGCTATCACAGTCTGTTTGTAGGATTTCCACGATATAGTTGCACCTGCTAGTGTAAACACATAGCCACTGGTAGACTTTGAGTCTTTCATATCAGATATCCAATTATCATCACTGTATCATTCGACTACAGCTGGATATCTATGATAGTGCAACCCATAATTATGAGTAAAACGTAAGTACCTAAGTACTCTCACTATTGCTTTCCAGTGATCAACCCCTGGATTACTCGTATATCTGCTGAGCTTGTTTACTGTACAGGCTATATCAGGCCTTGTACAACTCGATAGGTACATCAAACTCCCGATAACTCTAGAGTATTCTACTTGAGATATACCATCTCCCCTATTCTTTGATAGGTGTAGACTCACATCTAAAGGAGATCTAGCCACAGCAGAATCATCATTATTGAATTTACCAAGAATCTTGTCCACATAGTGCGACTGATCAAGAATAAGTCCATCTGAACTTCTCGAGATCTTTATTCCCAGAATGACATCTGCTAGACCCATGTCTTTCATGTCAAACTTAGATTTTAGCATATTCTTGGTAGATTTCACCATTTTAATATTACTCCCGACAATCAATATGTCATCAACGTAGAGACATAAAATGACATAGCCAACTTCTGTCTCTCTAACATAAATGCATTTATCACATTCATTGATTTTGAAACCATTTGCCAACATGGTGTCATCAAACTTTTTATGCCATTGTTTTGGAGCTTGTTTCAAACCATACAAGGATTTAACTAACTTACAGACTTTCTTTTCTTGTCCTGGAGCTATAAAGCCTTCAGGTTGTTCCATGTAGATTTCTTCATCTAGATCTCCATTCAGAAAGACTGTTTTCACATCCATCTGATGTACCTCAAGATTACGCAAAGCTGCAATCGCTAGTATCATCCTTATGGAATTTATTCTCGTTACAGGAGAATAAGTATCAAAGTAATCAAGACCTTCACGTTGTCTGTAACCTTTAATTACAAGTCTTGCTTTGTACTTGTCAATTGATCCATCTGCCTTTATTTTCTTTTTGAAAATCCACTTGGACCCTAAAGGTTTACATCCTGAAGGAAGATCCACTAACTCCCAGGTGTGATTTTGTAAGATGGATTCAATTTCACTATTGATGGCATCTTTCCACAAAACACCATCAACTGACCTTACAGCTTCGTTATAGCTTTGAGGATCATTTTCTAGCAAAAATGTCAAAAATCTGGACCAAATGATTTTTCCGTTCTAGCTCTTTTGCTACGTCTTGGTTCAAGTTCAACAACTTGTTGATCCTCTGGAACATTTATTTGTTCTCGGTCCTGACTATCTTCAATGATAGTCTCATGTACCCGTTTGTACACATTTGAATTCGAATTAGTTTTACAAGGAAAAATGTATTCGAAAAAGGATGCATTCCTCGACTCCATTATCATATTCTTGTGAATATCTGGTATATTAGACTCATGCACAAGAAATCGATAAACATTATTGTTATGTGCATATCCTATGAAAATGCAATCAATAGTTTTTCGTCCTATCATCACCTTCTTAGGTGGAGGAATGACTACTTTGGCAAGACACCCCCACACTCGAAGGAATTTATAGGAAGGCACTCTTCCTTTCCACATTTCATAAGGAGTTTTTCCTGCTTCTTTCCGTGGTACCTTATTTAAAAGGAAATTAGCTGATAAAACAGCTTCTCCCCACATATTCTGAGGTAAGCCAGAGCTAATTAACATAGCGTTCATCATCTCTTTCAAGGTACGATTCTTACGTTCTGCAATCCAATGGGATTGAGGTGAATAAGGAGCTGTGGTTTGATGTATGATTCCATTTTGTTCACAAGGAAAAACATACTCACCACCACGATCACTTCTTAACTCCTTAATTCTTTTATTCAGTTGGTTCTCAACTTCATTCTTATAGAGAATAAATTTCTCTATAGTTTCGTCCTTGCTTTTCATCAAATACACATAGCAAAATCTCGTGCAATCACCAATAAAGGTAATAAAATATTTATTACCACCTCTTGATTGTATTGAATTAAAATCACATACATCGGTATGTATTAGATCAAGTAGTTCACAGTTTCTTTCAATACTATGAAAAGATGATCTAGTTAGTTTTGCCTCAACACAAGTATCTCACTTATGTTTGTTATCAATTTTAAAATTGGGAATGTGGTTCATGTTAATTAATTTCTGTAATGAATTAAAATTAACATGTCCTAATCTACCATGCCATAGATTAGAGTACTCAACAATATAAGCAGAAGAACTAGCTTTATTGATATTCTTAGGTTTAACAACCATTACATTGAGCTTAAAGAGCCCATCAGTTACATACCATTTTTCCCACATACATCCCATTTTTAGTTAAAACTACTTTATCAGACTCGAACACCATCCGGAATCCGTGCTTGTTCAGAAGTGATCCAGACACAAGATTCTTCCGTATTTCTGGTACATACAGAACGTTGTTAAAAGTCAACTCTTTCCCATAGGTCATCTTCAGAATCACCTTGCCTTGACCTTCAATCTCAGATGTTGCTGAATTTCTCATGTATAATTTTTCCCCATTACCAGTAAGCTCAAATGAAGAAAACATGCTCTTGTCCGAGCACACATGTCGAGTGGCACCAGTGTCAATCCACCACTCTCTTGGGTTAGAACCCACCAGATTCGCCTCAGAAACCACAACTGAAAGGTTAATGTCTGAAACATCTTGAGTCATGTTTTCCATCACATTAGCCTCTTGATTCTTTTTCTTCTTCGGCAGTCTGCACTCAGGAGGCTTGTGACCCATTTTGTCACAGTTGAAGCATCTTCCTTGAAATTTGGATTTCTTGGAAACTCCTCATTTAGGGCCCATCTTTGACCCTTTGTTTTTAGGGTTCTTGTTCTTATGGTCATGTTCAACAACATTTGCTTTGGCCTCATGAGTTATTCCTCTCTTGTCAGATACTTTGTAATCTTCCTCAATTCTAAGCTTAAGAACCAAGTCTCCAATGCTCATTTCTTTTCGCCTATGCTTTAGATAATTCTTAAAATCTTTCCAACCAGGTGGTAGTTTTTCAATTATCGAGGCTACTTGGAAGGTTTCACTTAAAACCATCCCCTCAGCATGAATTTCTGCTAGAATAATTTGCAATTCTTGTACTTGACTTAACACAGTTTTGGAATCAATCATCTTAAAATCTAGGAAACGGCATACGACAAATTTCTTAGTGCCAGCATCCTCAGTTTTATATTTTCGGTCTAAAGATTCCCAAAGTCCTTTTGCTGTTTTCATTCCGGCATACACACTATACAAGGAATCACTCAACCCATTCAGCACTTAATTCCTACATAGGAATTCAGAATGTTTCCAAGTATCTATGACACTTATCACTTGAATATCATTCTCATCCTCTTTGGGTACATGAGCATCTTCCTTTAGGAACCTAGCAAGGTTCAATGTAGTCAAGTAGAAAAATATTTTTTGTTGCCACCGTTTGAAATTCTGACCAGTGAATTTTTCAGGTTTTTCCACAGCAGGATTGACATGACTTACATGTCCAACAGGATGTTTAGCCACAGAGGCAGCAACACCTTGGCCAGCCACATCGGCTGCCATATTAAGCCCAGAGGCTGAAGCAAGTTGACCAGCCGAAGAGGCTGCCACTGCACTTTGGTCAGCCACGGGGGCTGCCACAACATTCTGGCCAGTCGAAGAGGCTGCCACAATCAGATGTACTGTGTTTGGACTGTTTTCCATATCCACAGAGTCGAATTTGTTTTAAGACTATTACAACTTATTTGTTTACTGTGTTCTTACAACCGACTTTGAACAAGCAGTAACCGAACAGAAAATAAACAACAGTGATACAATTAACAACAGTACAAAAATAAAACAGAAGATAATCGCAGGCAGTGAATCAGTCACAGTGGTATAACACGAATCAGCGACAGGAACAGTAAAGCAACGAAGAATTCTGAGACTTGTTGAAGCGGGCAACAATCTCCTTAAAACAAATTCGCCCCCTACCGAAGGTGCAGTAGAACTTGAGACGCTTGTTTCCCAGGATGCAACGGAAACAAACAAGTATGAGCACCACCAATCTTGTTTCCAACGAACCACAAAGTGTTTTGAACTCTCCCAAAAGATTTTCGAAATTCTAGTTTTTCCTCTTGTGTGTTCTGTGTGTCACCCAAAAACGAAAACACTTCCCTATTAAAAGAAACTATCATGCCAATTAAATCTCATCAATTGGAGGCTTTTCACTTGTTGTAACCATCAAACTAATTAAATTAGTTGTTATGGAATTCAAAAGGTTTGGAAAAAAATAAAGAGACATCTAAAAATTGGTTGGGCCAGGCCCGCATAATTTGGTCCGGCATTCTTGTACGCGGGTGCACACGAGCCAAACTTGATTCGAAGTACTCACGGAGGAGTATCTGAATCATTCAATAACAACCACTAACACGAAGTGGACCATGCTTAAAATTGAGCCTCAAAATGCTTACTTATAAGCATTTTTCCAACAATAATTAATATTAGAAAATCTCATAATATCATTTGAAAATCGTTAGATGAAGATTTCACATTTGATGCAAATGTTCGAATTCAAATCACATGCAAAATGGACATTCGAACATTTAGTCTAGAGAATTCCCCGTGTGCGAATCCACGTTAAGTAGTAGGAAAAAGATAAAAGATCCCAAAATCGACCAGCCCTATTCCCTTTCCTTAAACACCAAGTGAATTGTGTTAATCTTTAATGTTCAAAAATATCAGTCTAGCTAACTTTCATAAGAAGAAAATTTTATATAATGCAGTTGACAGTAGTAAATGATACTGTATTGAAATATGTGTATTTTTTTAATATTTTAACTTTCTTTTCTTTTTATTTAAAACAATGGGGCCATATGCATAGATATTTTGAACTTATCTTTGAGGTAATGTCAGAACTCTCTCAAGTCGCAAATTGTTTACCATTGGTGTTGCGCATACTTCTTATTTTGTCTATGGAGGAATTTTTTGATGCAATACAGATATAACTAATATGATATTCTTAAAAAATTAAAAAATACAGATATAACTAATATGATATTCTTAAAAAATTAAAAATAATATATGTAATTTAATATTTATTTTTAATTATTTTTTTTTATATTTTAACACATATATCAATAACTTATTACATAAATAACTTAATATTTCTGTTATATTATAGATTTTCTCACTCCACTATTTATCCCCAATTATTCAAGCAAGATTTCCCTAAAAATCTCAGTTTTTTGCCCAACTGGCCACTATTAGAATATGCATAGTATAAATAATTTCTTTTTTTTTTTTTTTTAATCTTTATTTTGAAAAATCAAATGATCCAACGGTCAGAATACCGGGTACATAATACGTAGGATATCCCTGGGTATTTTAAATGAGCCCATCTAAAACAGCTATAATTGTTCCAGGAGTGGGCCTGACACGTTTTTGTGGGAAGAAATCTGACCACACATCAAAACACATCTTTCAAAAGGTTTCAATAATGCACCTGGCCTTAATTGAGACTACTCCTCACCTCCATCTAACCACCTCTTTATTCTCTTAGATATTTTCAATTTTGTCTTTTTAATTTTTAAAAATTTTCTCCCTCAACAAATCAAGTATAACTCAATATATATATATATATATATATAATATTTATTTTATTTTATTAATTAAATTTTTTATTTTATAATTTTATAATTATATATATATTATTTGTTTAATAAATATTACAAATTTCATATTTATTATTATTTATTTTGGTGTTCATTTATTTATTTATTTATTGTGATTTTTTTTAATTTATTTAACATTATTTATGTATTATAAATATAGTCGTATGTATTAAATCAAAATATATATATTTAAAAAATAATACAAATAACAACATAAAATGTTACATTTAAAAATATAAAAATATAAATTCTAATACATGTTGCCTCCAAAGTCTCATTTTGACGCACTTATTGATATACCCAATATTTCGTACCAATTCTAATTATCTTATAAATTAATTTTTTTGATAAAATTATAATTTTTTTTATACATAAGTAGTGTTAATTGAATTAAAAATGAATCAAAAAAATTAAATGAATTATACGTAATTTATAATATTTATTAACAAAAATAAAAAAATTATTATATTATTATTTATATTTTAATAAATTAAAATATATTTTTATTTTTTAATATATCACTTAATTTATTAAATTAAAAAAACTCTCATAGGAATCTCATTTCACTAGATATATTGAGATCAATCACTCAACTTAATTAAGTTAAGGATTATATTGAAAAACCAAAAAAAAAAAAAAAATCAATATATTATTATTTTCTTTTAACCTATTGAATTTTAAAATTTTTTTTTGAACGTAATCCATAGCTTAATAAATTAAAAATATATTATTATATAAACACAAACATATATACTCAGACGATGTCCGGATATTACAAAAAATAAGAACAGAAATGAAGATGAGAAAAATCTGTTTATACAGTATACACAAATAATAAATGCATACACCCGATAAACGATTGTTTGTCATATTCTGAAATATAATAATAGCCGATCAAAGAGCGATGAAGAAAGTGGTCTTCATTTCATTCATAAGCATGGCAATGGCAGCACTGCAAGTATTTCTTATTTTCATTGCCTTGAACGTGGTTGCATCACAACAAATCATCACAACCCTGCCGGGCTTTGATGGCGATCTCCCCTTCAAACTCGAAACTGGGTAAATTTTTTTTTTCTTTTTTTGGTAGGAAATATATTTTAAAATACGAATATCAAATTAAATGGTTTTTTTTTTTATTTGTTTGTATTTAATTTTGACAGTGTATTATTGTAGGTATATTGGGTTGGGAGACTTGAATGATGTGCAGCTATTTTACTACTTCATAGAATCCGAGAGGAGTCCAGAAGATGACCCTCTTGTGCTGTGGCTTACCGGAGGCCCTGGCTGTTCTGGCTTTTTTGCCCTTGTGTATCAAACTGGTATATTTTCTTTTTCCCTCTACTTAAATGCACATGTATATAATAAGATTTAGGTCCTTCATTTTTCTCTCCCTCTCTATTCCTAATGACACTTCAATCCTCTCCCCATCTCTACAAGCTTGAAACTTCAATCTCTTGTGCAAAGCAGATCGAATAAGTATTTCATAACATAAATAAGAACATAAAACTGTAAATCAATATTCAACAATCTCTTGAATTCATAAATCTCATTTCTCATAAAACTCATACGACTTAAGAATAAACTGTAATAATAAAACTGTTTATTCAACTATATGCACACTCACGTGATAATACGGTAAAGCTGGCAACGTGGGGCATCCCCACAACAATAATTGGCATCCGGAGCAAAACTGGCAACATGAGACATCGTCTCACGGCAAATAAACTGGCACGTATAAGTATAAGGGGTGCATTCTAACATAAAATCATTTCCAAAATCCATGCTCATTATCTCTGTCACGACCCCCTCTCTAGGGCGGGCCCAACCCTAGAAAGAGGTCCGCGATCAACTTCAGCTCGAGCACTCTATATGCCAAATCAACCAATTTAAAACACACAAATAATACATCACAAATTACAAACTCATAAAGTATACACAACCTTTATGGTTTACAACACAAGACTCGATCAAAAATGCAAATGACGACTCGAATGTCTGGACCAACCCGAAAATACAACTGTGGCACGTGAATCCAAATCTGGTACTGCTCCTGCTATTCTCGCGAACTACCTGAAATGTTTGGGGAAGAGGGGAATGAGCTTAAAAAGCTCAGCAAGTAAACACTCATTCTCTCAACATGACCTCACCAACAAAATAGGATATATATATATATGAAAATATCAGTTTAGATATATAATAGCTATCTCAGGCAGAACATACTCACAACAACACATCTCAATCAATCAAGGTTTGCTATCCGGATTCGGTATAATAATGGATTGAAACCAATGGGAGAGTACATCATCACAACTCCCAAGGTTTCCCACCATATCATAACCAATGGGAGAGTATCTCATCACAACTCCCAAGGGTTACCATCAACTCAAAACCAATGGAAGAGTATCTCATCACTACTTCCAAGGTTTATCAATATCTCAAACCACCTGATGTATGTCTCATCACATCTATCTCCAACCATTATCATACTAAATCCGGTAGCATAACAATAATCTCACACAACATCCAATACAACACATCTCATCTCATTTCATCCATCAACCCATCTCAAAATCACATAGTACTCAATATTATAATTCATAGTACAAATATACAATTTATATCTCAAATTAGTATTCACCTTTATGTTTTCATGCTATCGATTACTCAGTCCATTTTCCAACGAGCATATATAAATATATGTGGGTATATATATATTTATATTATCATACAATATATGAAAATAACATATATTATAATATCATCACAACAACATCCCACTTCAACAGTACCAACATCCATCAAACATGGCTGCTACTCCGGGTCTAGTATAACAGAGGATTTAAATACTCAATGAGGAAGCCCTCGTACTCCCCCATATCAAAACCAATGGAAGAGTCCTCAATGACAACTTCCAAGGTTTCAACCCATATCAACTCGTAAAATGTGAGTAAAATGTACTCAATGAGGAAGCCCCCGTACTCCCCCAAATCAAAACCAGTAGGAGAGTCCTCAATGACAACTCCCAAGGTTTTCTATCATCTCATCTCATCTGATGTATCATCACATCTCATCTCATCTCAAATCCGACCACTATTATACCAAACCCGGCAGCATATCACAACAACACACATAATCCATACAATCACATCTCACATCCAATCCACAAATCTCAAATCAATAATTATGATCTCATATTATCATACTTTCAATATCTCAATATATATCTTCACAATATATATATATAATATAAATATATATATATATAATATACCATTATATTTATATATACCGACTCTCACAACAACCATCAAACATCAAACAATATGTTAAGAGAATCACCACAGAGTGTACTTACCTCTATCCATGCAAAAGCTCTGAATAAATCTATATCCTCGCCAAGAATCGAGCTCCAACGATCTCCAAATCTCTCAAAGAAAGACTCACTAGTCTGCCAATATCTCAAGAATCACACAGCAACGGCTTCAGAACTTGCTGATACGCTTAACGAGGCAAGCGGGCCCCACAACGAAGATCGGACCCCACCACCAAAAATTGGGTCCCACAAACAGATACTTTCGACGGTGAAAATATATACCAAAACGCTCGTATAATCGAGAGCAACAATCTGGTGCAATCGGATTGCCGATCCAACGGTCGGATCTCAACTTCCAGTACAAATCCCGAATTACCAGTAGATATAAAACGGAAAACAACCCAAACGATGTCGGATCGGGAAGTGACCACCGGCGTTGGAAAGATCTCGGCCTGCAAAGTGCCCACTCACGCGGAGGTGACGTCAGAAGTGATCGGAGGTGACCGGAAATTGCAGAAGAACCGGCGGCGAGTCGCTCCCTTCAAGCGGCGCGTGGAGGAGCGTCCGGCAGCGGATCGGCTCGATCTCGGCGGCTATGGAAAGCTGACGGCGGCAGCGTCCTGGCGGTCGGCCGGCGTGGCGCGGGGGTGGGCGGCGGCGGTGAAGCGGCGGAGGAGGCGGTTTGAAGTTGGCAGTAGAGAGAGAGAGTGAGAAAAGAAAGAAGAAAGAAAAATTAGGAGAGAGAGAAAGAAATTGAAAATGAAATCATTCATCCCCCACACGTTTTTTTTTATAGCCAAACACATTTTTTTTTAGGCCCACTGCTATCTTTATCAATTTTTTTATTAAGGTATCACAATCTACCCACCTTACCAAAATTTCGTCCCCGAAATTTCTCAATCCACAAAGGGTTCTGGATATTTCTCATTCAAATCATGTTCCACTTCCCAAGTCGCATCATGAATGTGATGATTAGTCCACAAAACCTTTACAAGAGAAATACATCTGGATCTCAACTCTTGAACCTTCCAATCTACGATCTTCACACGCTTTCCTTAAAAATCAAGTTCCCGCTCGGCTCCTTCGGTTGACTCTCTAGAATCAGAGAATGGTATAGTACAATCTTCTTTAGAACGAATACTAAATGAATCATTTCTAATCACGGTAATAATGCTAGATGATATGCCACTTTTCACACTTTCTCCAAAATTTCAAAAGAACCAATACAGCTCGGCGAAAATTTTCTCTTCCAGACAAAACTCAATCCTCCCTTCTAATAAGAAAACTTTCAAAATACTATATCTCCAACTTGGAACTCAAGGTCATACCCCCTGCTGTTTACCAAACTCTTATATCGTTCTACTAAACCAACAGTCTCACTCGGATCAACCTGATCTTATTAATCATCAATCTACCAAGTCTGAGCCATGAATTTGTCTGTCTCCAATCTCACTCCAATAAACAAAAGTACTAAATCGTCTATCTCGTAAAGCCTTAAATGGAGTCATACCGATTCTAGTTGTATGCAAACTCTATCAAATGAAGATGATCATCCCATCCTCCAGTAAAGGTCAAAACACACGATCTCAGTAGGTCCTCCAATGCCTGAATAGTCCGCTCTGTCTGCCCGTCAGTCTGAAGATGAAATGAGACGTTCGTAGAAATCTTTGATCCGATAGTCTTCAAGAAATTCTGTCAAAATTGAAAGGTAAATCCGACAACTCTATCTAATACAATCGTTATGGTACACATGTAACCGCACAATCTGCTCCATATACAGTTCTGCTAAACTCTCTGGTCCCCACATAACTCAAATCGCTAAAAAAAAATGAGCAGACCTACACAATCGATTCCCTACTACACACATTGCATCATAACCATACCGCGTCCTCGACAGCCATACCACAAAATCCATCACGATATTTTACCATGGCCACTCAGGTCTAGGTGAAGACTGGAGTAATCCAACTGGATGCTGACGCTCTTCTTTATCCTACTGACAAACTAAACACCAAGGTATAAACACTTAAATCTCTCTCTTCATTCCCAACCACTATTAAGTCTTCTCTTGATACATCTTAGTGCTCTCAGTTTTCATGTAATAAGGATCATCATATGTCTCACCCCAGATCTCCCACTTAAGCTTTCTAGTATATGGTATCACGACTTTATCATTAATAATTATACATTCCCTGAACTCAATCTGAAAGTAGTAATCTCATTCATTCCAATATCTATTCTCCCTTTACCACATTGGTTAAATCGCTTGTGCTATAATAAATCTATCTAATAGTGTGTCGAACCTTCATATTAACCAGAATACTCCCACTATCGAACATTCCAAAAGTCAAACTTACCAATATCATCTCCTCAAAAATTCTCTGTCCAACTCTCAAAAATTAATCACATTCTTCCTACTCGGTGTATCAGTAACTTCATTGACCTTTCAAGAATGATAATCAATAGTACAATAATAGTCACTTAGAAACTCTATCCAACGTATCTATCTCCAAAATTCAAATGTTTCTCAGTGGAAAAATATTTCAAACTCTAACGATCATTATACATCTCACACTCACCATCATATGAATAATGCCCCCCAATTATTATTATTCTAACCTGTATCCCAACTGACGAACCAGCTATCTTGTCTCCAAAGGAAAAGGCTCCACCTAAGGGTCCCGCTCAGACAACAACTGTAAAGTGTTTAAGCCGTTTACACAAAATCCACCACCTTAAGATTCCCACTGCTGAAAAGATGATTTCTAGGTCCCTCACATTCCTGTTTTACCTCTTATCATCGCGATAATTATTATCCTTACCAATTATACATGAATACTGTGAAAGTATCTAATCATGGAGAATTATAGATATCTCTTCCTATAAAAGATGCATAAGTTCTTAAGGAATTACTCAAATTTCATTTTTTCATGGCATCCTCATCTGCCAATCCTAACCCATGTTCAAGGTCCGTCAGAACTAAGGTGATATACCAAAAGCTTTGTAAATGGTCAGTCAAAGATCGTGCAGTTATAGACTCTAAATATGTTCGAGACCTATGGAGAGACATCTACGATTGTCTCAATGAAGCTCCTTCCGCTCTTTTACCCAAAGAGGTTGCAATAGATATCGTGGCAAGAGTTCCTACCAACTTCATGAGGTGGTGTTACATTCTTAGAACCATTTGGAATGGAAAAACAGATGGTTTAATCCAATACAAAAATAATTCTGCGATTGTTTACTGTGGATATCACAGATTCCATTCCACAGTTTTCATCAACAGTCAGGATTTCTTCAATCATTGCCAATGGAGTCTCGGCACCTTGTTTGAACTCGGTTTCCTAAATGGATTTATTCTTGGACCAAGTCCAATCCATCCCAACTATCCTGGTATCTCAGAAGCCAGCCTAAGTGAGCTTCCTCCCTTCATCAGTAATATTTTACATCGATGGTACACACGACACAAAAGTATTACTGTCTGGATCGAAACCATTACTCCAGAATGGTCAGATGACTATTCAATCGTTTACCACCCAATTCATCTTATAAGAATCATACCATCACGTCAACTCACTAATTGGAGACTCATTAGTTGGCCATCTAGACCGAAGCTTAGAGCTTACTATGATTACGATGATATTTTCCCAGAAGATATTACTTTTCGTCAATCCTGTGATCTTAGAGCTCTCTCCGCAGACTCAGTCCGTCGAAGCCTAGAAAACAATACCAATGATAGAGCTTGGCAACTCTTCACTACTATCGAAGAGTCATCTAGAAGTATCGTCCAAGGTTACAATAAAATCAAGTTTCCTGACAGTCTCGAAATCCAAATCATCGACGGCCTCATTCCAATGTCTCTACGTGCGAAACGTCAATGGGAAGATTATCAATTCGAAGATGATCATGTCCTTGCAACGCAACCAAGTTGTTATATTCCATAATGTAATCATAAATCTTATATTTTGTTGCTGCTTTGTATAATAGCGTTTTCTTGCTCATACATGAGTATCAACAAAGTCTTCTTTCTCATTTCTCGAACACCAAGGTTCTAATGTCTTCGACCTACTAACTCACAACGATGTGGGCAACTTGTCAGAACTACTGGATGTATAAGTCTAGAACTATCAATATCATCAACAATCAGCGGAATACCAGATAAGCTATATCAAATTCAAGATCTATCAAATAAGTGTGAGGTCTTTCTATACTATTCCTCGAAAATTTCACGCATCGTCACTATCCCTCTCCCACGTTGAGTACCAGTACCACGGCCACGTCCAGACATTTTCCTACAGACACAAACTACCCTTTAATACTCTCATCCAATGCAATATGTCTACAGAACCTAAAACCCTAAGCTCTGATACCAAATCTGTCACGACCCCCTCCCTAGGGCGGGCCCAACCCTAGAAAGAGGTCCGCGATCAACTTCAGCTCGAGCACTCTATATGCCAAATCAACCAATTTAAAACACACAAATAATACATCACAAATTACAAACTCATAAAGTATACACAACCTTTATGGTTTACAACACAAGACTCGATCAAAAATGCAAATGACGACTCGAATGTCTGGACCAACCCGAAAATACAACTGTGGCACGTGGATCCAAATCTGGTACTGCTCCTGCTATTCTCGCGAACTACCTGAAATGTTTGGGGAAGAGGGGAATGAGCTTAAAAAGCTCAGCAAGTAAACACTCATTCTCTCAACATGACCTCACCAACAAAATAGGAAATATATATATGAAAATATCAGTTTAGATATATAATAGCTATCTCAGGCAGAACATACTCACAACAACACATCTCAATCAATCAAGGTTTGCTATCCGGATTCGGTATAATAATGGATTGAAACCAATGGGAGAGTACCTCATCACAACTCCCAAGGTTTCCCACCATATCATAACCAATGGGAGAGTATCTCATCACAACTCCCAAGGGTTACCATCAACTCGAAACCAATGGAAGAGTATCTCATCACTACTTCCAAGGTTTATCAATATCTCAAACCACCTGATGTCTCATCACATCTATCTCCAACCATTATCATACTAAATCCGGTAGCATAACAATAATCTCACACACATCCAATACAACACATCTCATCTCATTTCATCCATCAACCCATCTCAAAATCACATAGTACTCAATATTATAATTCATAGTACAAATATACAATTTATATCTCAAATTAGTATTCACCTTTTATGTTTTCATGCTATCGATTACTCAGTCCATTTTCCAACGAGCATATATAAATATATGTGGGTATATATATATATATATATATATTTATATTATCATACAATATATGAAAATAACATATATTATAATATCATCACAACAAACATCCCACCTCACAGTACCAACATCCATCAAACATGGCTGCTACTCCGGGTCTAGTATAACAGAGGATTTAAATATACTCAATGAGGAAGCCCCCGTACTCCCCCATATCAAAACCAATGGAAAGTCCTCAATGAAAACTTCCAAGGTTTCCAACCATATCAACTCGTAAAATGTGAGTAAAATGTACTCAATGAGGAAGCCCCCGTACTCCCCCAAATCAAAACCAGTAGGAGAGTCCTCAATGACAACTCCCAAGGTTTTCTATCATCTCATCTCATCTGATGTATCATCACATCTCATCTCATCTCAAATCCGACCACTATTATACCAAACCCGGCAGCATATCACAACAACACACATAATCCATACAATCACATCTCACATCCAATCCACAAATCTCATATCATAATTATGATCTCATATTATCATACTTTCAATATCTCAATATTATATCTCACAATATATATATATAATATAAATATATATATATATATATATTATATACCATTATATTTATATATACCGACTCTCACAACAACCATCAAACATCAAACAATATGTTAAGAGAATCACCACAGAGTGTACTTACCTCTATCCATGCAAAAGCTCTGAATAAATCTATATCCTCGCCAAGAATCGAGCTCCAACGATCTCCAAATCTCTCAAAGAAAGACTCACTAGTCTGCCAATATCTCAAGAATCACAGCAACGGCTTCAGAACTTGCTGATACGCTTAACGAGGCAAGCGGGCCCCACAACGAAGATCGGGCCCCACCACCAAAAATTGGGTCCCACAAACAGATACTTTCGACGGTGAAAATATATACCAAAACGCTCGTATAATCGAGAGCAACAATCTGGTGCAATCGGATTGCCGATCCAACGGTCGGATCTCAACTTCCAGTACAAATCCCGAATTACCAGTAGATATAAAACGGAAAACAACCCAAACGATGTCGGATCGGGAAGTGACCACCGGCGTTGGAAAGATCTCGGCCTGCAAAGTGCCCACTCGCCGGAGGTGACGTCAGAAGTGATCGGAGGTGACCGGAAATTGCAGAAGAACCGGCGGCGAGTCGCTCCCTTCAAGCGGCGCGTGGAGGAGCGTCCGGCAGCGGATCGGCTCGATCTCGGCGGCTATGGAAAGCTGACGGCGGCAGCGTCCTGGCGGTCCGGCGCGTGGTGGCGGATGGCCGGCGGTGAAGCGGCGGAGGCGGTTTGAAGTTGGCAGTGAGAGAGAGTGAGAAAAGAAAGAAGAAAGAAAAATTAGGAGAGAGAGAAAGAAATTGAAAAATGAAATCATTCATCCCCCACACGTTTTTTTTTATAGCCAAACACATTTTTTTTTTTTTTGGCCCACTGCTATCTTTATCAATTTTTTTTATATAAGGTATCACAATCTCAAATCATGCAAGTTTCTCATATATAACAACACATGATTTCAACATAATCAATATTCGATCCATACTTCGTAGCAAAATATATTCTTTCTAAAAGCAAAATCATTTAATGCATTACTTTAAAAATTCATTTTAGAAAAGCATACATACTATATACTTTTGAAAACATCAATGTTACAAGCTTATCCACGCACCTGGTGAACTGACTACAGAGAAAAGAACTATGCAGCAGGACCGTCCCCGCTTACGGTATCACGATCACCTATAGAGATAAAAGAATTTACTATAAGGAACATAATCCTAACTAGAAAGAGTGATAGAACATGAAAGAAACGTGGTTCGGTCGCTCTCGCATACTTAACGAAATTTCGAGAGAGTTCCGTCTATAATTCGGACATCCATTAAACAATCCAAGATCATCATCTTACATTCAAATTATTCAATATTCCGGGATACATAACATGCTTAAACCGATTATAACGATAAATTACACGAAAATTAAGATTCGGAGGTCCGTTACTACTCGGAATGGTCTGAAAATCACGGAGGAGACTCCCAAAGTCGGCACGAATATTCTGCCCGGCGCGTGGTGGCCACGCGCCGTTCACCCAGGCCACGCGTGGGCCTCACGCGCCGCCACATAAGGCGCGCGTGAGCGCCACGCATCGGTCGGATCAAGAAAATTCCGACGGCCGAGCGTTCGTCTCCTCATCCCGGTTCTAATGCCGCTGATGGTTCGTCGATCGGAGTTCCGGATTAACGAGAAATCGAGAAAAACCATAAAAAATTTCTTACTGGGATTTCTACGAAAATTAGGTGTTTCCCGAGATGAAACCACCACCAAAATATCTCTCTCGACGAGATCTACGCTTTTCCTTAAGGACTCGGTCGCGATTGACTTTGATCGGCCGGATCGGGGATTAAGTTCTCCCTTTTCTTTTCTTTCTTCTCTCTCACGCTGCTACTGACTCTTCTTTCTTTCTCTTTTTTTAAAGGGGTGGCTGCTGTTTTGAATTTAGGGTTTTTGTGCATGTGCGTACAAAATATATACTTACATGCCTAAACTTGTCCTTAACTACATTTTTAATTCCAACTTCCACAAACTTAAAAATTTAGTCCTTAAATTTCCACTCACAAAAAATAATAAAATAAAATATGGGTAAAAATAATTTGAAGTGTTACACTCAACACTTTTCTCAAAATAGTGTAGCCTTGTTTCAATGGAAAAATACATCAAAATATAAAAATGATATTACACCTTGAAGATATTAGGACCGGTCTTTATCACATCAAAGAATGACATCCATAGATCTTCTATTGTTTTATTTATTATTTTTCTCTTTATTTCTTATTTAAGCCATAAAAATATTTTAATTTACTGAATAAAAAGAATATAAATAATGAGTTGATTTCAAATATCATAAGTTTGTTTTTTGATAACGTGATTTTGAAAATGCTTTTGATTTTAAATATAAATATAAAAAGAAGTATTTTAAAATATATCTGAAGGCCAGTTTTATCGGAATTCTACGCAACTCTTCTTTAACTTCAGGAACTCTACGCACCCCTACTTTCATAAGTCTTACATTAGGGTTAAATTCCATATATTCTATTTGTATGTTCTTGTAGGTCCCTTATCATTTGACTACGAAAATTCCAGCGAAAATTTACCAAAATTTTTGTTGAACCAGTACTCCTGGACAAAGGTGAGATATTAATTATCTCCTTCTTCTTTGATTTTAAAATTAATTGAAAATAATATGTGTATAAAAGGGCAATAAATAAGGATAAGATAACTTCTAAAACCATGTAGTTTTAAACGTTAACAAAATTTTGAGGGAAAAAAAATAAAACTACACAGTTTTGGATGTTTTTTTGTCATCTTTTATCATCCTTTTGTCAAAAAATAATCAAAACTGTCTTTTAATAATAATTGAAATAATTTTCAGGTTGCCAACATTATATTCCTAGATGCACCTGTAGGTTCCGGATTCTCATATGCCAATAGTTGGCAAGGACTCAACATGATTAATGATACATTTTCAGCAGCACAAACTTATATTTTTCTGAGAAAGGTGAGCTAAATTTTGAAGTTTCATCAACTTTATTTTAACGAGTTATTTCAGTAGTAGAATTAATATTTTGATTCAATAGAGTCAAAAAGAAAAAAAGTATAAATCTGATAAGGCTAGAATATGATGAATTCTGTAAATTGAAATGGTCAAAGCATAAAATAATTAAAAACAAATGCTTAATTTCAAAGTATTTTTTTGACCTGGGGACTACATCAATTGATTCTATTTGCTTTCCTTATTACTACATTCTACTAAGTCCATTTTTAATTTGTACTTGATTTATTGATCAGTGGCTTATAGCTCATCCCAGCTTCCTCTCGCATTCACTCTATATTGCCGGTGATTCTTATTCCGGCAAAGTTGTTCCAATCGTTGTTCAAGAAATTTCTGACGGTAAATTTTCTAAAAAACCAGCATGTTTTTTTGTTAATTTCCTTTTATCTTCGAATTTAATTGTTGATTCTGTTGCAGGTATTGATGTCGGAGACAAGCCAAGAATGAATCTCAAAGTAGGTATCATAATAAATCTTCCTTTCATTTATTTGGCATGTATTTTGTCAGTTACAGTCCATATAGACTTCTTAATTAAGTTTTATTTATTTATTATTTTTATTTTTACAGAACAATTGATTCTTAATTATACTGATATTGGACACAGGGATATTCACTTGGCAACCCAATAACAGATCTATATTCAGACACTAATTCAATACCATACTTCGCTTACATGAAGGGGCTCATCACACGTGAAATCTACGAGGTGAATTCTCCAATCATATAAATTTACCAAATTATAAATGAAAATTCGGGGTTATCCTAAGTTCTGACCCTATGCGGAATTACAAACAATAAGCAGGACAAGTCCTGTTACTACTACTATGGAATATAAACAGGCAATTACCAAATCAACCAACAATAATTAAATCCACAATATTAATTTAAAGCGAAATATAAATTGCGGAAAATAAACCAATCACACAAAATTCAACACAATAATTTTGGTGACGAAGTGGAAAACTCTTCCGAGTAAAAAACCACTCCGGGTATAGGCTACCACCCGAATCCACTATATCGAGAAAAACTTACAGCGATGGTCAAGACCTATGGTGGCAACTCCACCGACTCAAGTACCTCTATACTGCAACTCAAGGCAACTCCTCAAGCCTGCGACCCACGGTTTTCTTCAGAACCTCTGAAGTCTCTGAGTAGATTATATCACCAATTGACGCCGGAACTCCGACTACCAAACTTCCTCCTAAAGAACTCTAAAGGATTAGGGAATTTGGGTTAAGTTGTGTTGAAGGTTTATCAAAGATGGAATCACACCATTAATGAAGAAGACAAGAAGATGAAGAAGTCTTCAATGGTGGATTCAAAGAGAGTTGAAAGCTTTGAGAGTATTTGGCTCAAGCGAAATATGCTTCAACTAATTAGAATGGCGGCTAAGGGTTATATTTATAGGTAGGGTGAAAACCTAGGGTTTTGCAGGCCAAAAACGCGTTCAGATCGCAGTCGCGTTCGAACGCTTACTAGAACGCTACACGAACGCGCCCTTTCTGTGAAGACTCGTTCGAACGTCAATCGAACGCACAACGAACGTGAGCTCTCTGGAATGATCCCGTTCGAACCCCACAAGAACGTGCCTCGAACGTTTGCTCTCTGGAATGCTCCCGTTCGAACCCAATAAAGAACGTGCCACTAACGCCACACGTTCGAACCCAAAAACGAACGCAGCACTAACGCCAATCGTTCGAACACTGCAACGAACGCACCACGAACGCATGTCTGATGCACAGCAGCCAGAAACCAGTCCAATTGCACAAAGATCTTCATGAAAGATTACAACTCAATTGAACTTGTTTTGTCACGGACACATGCCAATAAAAATGGAACTAACAATCTCCCCCTTTGGCATTCCGTAACAAAACACTACCTAATACAAAGACTACGGTAATAGACCCAAAAAGAAAATAGTCAACTGTCAACCATCAAAACAGTGACTTATTACAAATGGACTCGATCTAACACCTAACAAAGTAGTCTTGAAATTAATGCCACCGCAGCAACATACCTGCTACCTGAAACATCCATAAACAACAATATACCGTGAAAAGCATTGGGATAATCAAGTAAACCATAAAGCCGGTAAAAATCTCATGCATGTACAAGTAGAAATCCTTCTCCCCTTAATCTTAACTCCCCTTAAAACGGAGATATCTAAAGGATATTCTACCGCTCCCTCCTATATATTAAGGCTCTCCCCCTTAATATATTACTATCCCCCTTTTTGTCACGAAATGACAAAGGATAAAAGAAACAGGAAAAATAACAGGAGAACAGGAGAAAACACATGTAAGAGCATAAACAAACATGAATTACTCCCTCTCACTAACAGGCACATAAAGTTAGCAAAATAAAAACGGGAAGCAAACCAAAACTCAGAAAGGTGCACAGGAAAGAAAAAATAGGTATGCAATAACATGAAGCACACACAGGCACATACTGAGATAAATAAAAATCCTGTTAAAAACTGACTGAAACAGCATTTCAAGCTGATACAATGATACCCAGTCAGTATTCAGCTGTTTATGACATGAAACAATATGCATCATTTTAAAAGTGGCTAAATACAACACTTATGCATATGACATAAACACAAAGCATATAAGCATATAAGCATTGCGTGGAAAATAAAGTGCAAACGAATCAAGGCTTAAGACCTTATTTTATGAGCTGGACACAGCCAAATAAATCCATCTCTAAACAAACCAAGTCCACAAAATAGGTGTTCAAACCCAGCACCACTAGGACCTGAAAATAAGCAACATTGGTTGCATGCTATAATATTTACCCCAGAAATATCATGAGCTCATATTTGATAACTCTTTCGAGTGAAGGGTTTTTGCCCTTATCTTTTGAATTTGGCTATTTTGGCTCTTTTGCACTTGAGTCTCATTGATTTTTTTTTAAATATATTTCTTTTTACTTTGACAAGGGGATAGCAAGGTCAACTAGTCAAAGGTCACACTATTAAGCAAACAAAGCCTGGAAGAGATTAGATTGCCATTCCAAAAACTCATACATGCGACCAAGCCTTGACAAATTAAAAACGTGTATGTGGAAGTGCAAGCACAAGATATACCAAAGGTTTTTATCACACACACTCATGTATATAGAGCATCAAGAAAAATAAAAGCATATCATACATGCATAATCATATATCCTACATACCAGGATCACATGCACATGCTATTCATGCTCTAACAAGCCATAAAAATATTTTTGGTCTTTTTCAAAATATATAATTTTTTTTTGATTTTTCAGCTTTAAAGCAAAAAAAAAAATAAAGACACAAAACAGCTTGTAAAACATCCAATGGTACGTGGAGTTGTATCCCGAGTGCAGATCATACTACCGTCCATTCGGAATCGGCTATGAAATTTATGTCCGGGTTTCCATCCTATATACCAAGGGACATATAACAAAAACAAGACCACACACACCCATATGCTGTGAAAACAAAATAAACGTGCAAAAACATAAAACACACGCACACACACATGCAATGGGAAAATAAAATGCATCTTTTAAGCAGAGTTACACCGAAGTGCACTCTCATCATGTCCATCAGGACATGCAGAAGTAGATGGGAAATCATCTTGCTTCCCCACCCAAACCTTTCTAGGAGCCTCATGCACATGAGAGTTCCCAGACAACAAAGCAAGTTTCTCACTCAAGAATTGAGCTTGTTTGGTTAGTGCAGAAAGACTTAGATTTGACGATTATTACGAAAAAACTAGGAGACACACTCTTAGGCCTTCTCTTTTGCTTGTGCAATATGAAACACTTAGGCTTAATATGTCCAGCCTTGCCACAGTGGTGGCACACAGGCACAAACCTCGGATGAGAGCGAGGTTTACCCACAACACCTCTAGATTGAGGTTGGGAAACAGGACGAGGAACAACATGAGGAGAAACATGACTACACACAACAGGTTTCTTACCTAAGTCACGTTTAGCTGCTACAGGCACAACTTTGGAAGAAGAAGCCTTATTAAAGTTAGGCTGAGAAATAATTCCTAACATACGGTCCACATTTTTATTCTCACTAGAAAATACAGACAACTGGGTTCTAGTATCTTCAAGTTCAGTCTCTAAAGCTAGGACCTTATCAATTAGACCCCTATTCCTCTCCTCCAGGTCATCAAACATCAAAAGGCTTTGCTCAAATTTGGCTTGAGCTTCATTCTTTTCTAGCTCAACACTTTCAGCTTTTTATTGACCTCTAAATTAGTCTTCTTAATAGCTAACTCTCTTTAAAAAGTTTAGCATAAGCTACCTGAAGACTGTCCTCATCAACTGACTCACTGTGAGAGGATTCTGAACCAAGATCTCTAACATACTCGTTCTTCTCACTGGTCACACTAGCAGGAAAGGCCATATAATTGCCTTTTGGAGAATCATCACCTTCAGAATCACTAAGGGATGCTGCCATGGCTTTCTTGCCTTTAGCCCTAAGATATGTGGGACACTCGGATCTAACGTGCCCATATCCTTCACATTCATGGCACTGGACACTACGGGTTCTATTATCCATATCCCCTCTAGACTCTCTCATGCTATGTCTACTCTCTCTAGGCTTATTCTCCATATCCCTATCACTGTTATGGCCACTCTTCTTAGGTTTAAGAAATTTCTTAAACTTATTTGTAAACAATGCCAAATCACGATATGTGAGGGTATCACAATTTAAGGGTTGACTATGTTCCATAGCTAATGGGTCAAGGATCGAGTTCAGGCTCTGATACCAATTGAAAATTCGGGGTTATCCTAAGTTCTGACCCTATGCGGAATTACAAACAATAAGCAGGACAAGTCCTGTTACTGCTACTATGGAATATAAACAGGCAATTACCAAATCAACCAACAATAATTAAATCCACAATATTAATTTAAAGCGAAATATAAATTGCGGAAAATAAACCAATCACACAAAATTCAACACAATAATTTTGGTGACGAAGTGGAAAACTCTTCCGAGTAAAAAACCACTCCGGGTATAGGCTACCACCCGAATCCACTATATCGAGAAAAACTTACAGCGATGGTCAAGACCTATGGTGGCAACTCCACCGACTCAAGTACCTCTATACTGCAAGAACTCAAGGCAACTCCTCAAGCCCGCGACCCACGGTTTTCTTCAGAACCTCTGAAGTCTCTGAGTAGATTATATCACCAATTGACGCCGGAACTCCGACTACCAAACTTCCTCCTAAAGAACTCTAAAGGATTAGGGAATTTGGGTTAAGTTGTGTTGAAGGTTTATCAAAGATGGAATCACACCATTAATGAAGAAGACAAGAAGATGAGAAGTCTTCAATGGTGGATTCAAAGAGAGTTGAAAGCTTTGAGAGTATTTGGCTCAAGCGAAATATGCTTCAACTAATTAGAATGGCGGCTAAGGGTTATATTTATAGGTAGGGTGAAAACCTAGGGTTTTGCAGGCCAAAAACGCGTTCAGATCGCAGTCGCATTCGAACGCTTACTAGAACGCTACACGAACGCGCCCTTTCTGTGAAGACTCGTTCGAACGTCAATCGAACGCACAACGAACGTGAGCTCTCTGGAATGATCCCGTTCGAACCCCACAAGAACGTGCCTCGAACGTTTGCTCTCTGGAATGCTCCCGTTCGAACCCAATAAAGAACGTGCCACTAACGCCACACGTTCGAACCCAAAAACGAACGCAGCACTAACGCCAATCGTTCGAACACTGCAACGAACGCACCACGAACGCATGTCTGATGCACAGCAGCCAGAAACCAGTCAAATTGCACAAAGATCTTCATGAAAGATTACAACTCAATTGAACTTGTTTTGTCACGGACACATGCCAATAAAAATGGAACTAACAATAAAGAATTAATAATAAGAACTAATTAAAAAGAATAATATAACGATAAGATTTGAAAAATGTTGTTGTGATCACAATGACATACATTTATTTATGTATTTTTTTGGCAAAAAGAGAAAACATTAAAGTTCAATACCCATCCACGGAGTTTTTGTCTTGGTAGCATATTAGAGTATGTTTTTTAAAATCCAGTCGCTTTCGCTCCATTTAAGAATTTGTTAAAATATGTTTTTTACAATACTCTTGCTTTGCGGTAAATAACACGATTTAGCCCAAAAGTGAGCATATTTAAAAGACCTCCCAGCGAACTTCAGAATCAGGCTCCATATATGGCTGAAATTTCCCTAGTACATGTGACCCTTACCTTTACTTCCGACCCGGGCCAAACTTGAATTGCAATCGCGAAATATAAGTTTCTGCTAAAATGAAGAGTATCTGTTATTTAATTTTTTTTTATGAAAATCAATATGTTATGACCATGCCACTTAGTATGTGACTGCAAACTTGTGTGAGATTCCTCGTTTATTTTATGCTTTCAGTCAGCCAAAAGAAATTGCAAGGGCGATTATGTGAATGTAGATCCAAGCAATGGTTTATGTATAGCTGATCTTCAAAATATCACAGCGGTATATAGTACAAAGACTCATTGTCGTTTCTTTTTTATTAATTTAATAAGTATTACAAGCAGCAAATTAATTTAACTCACTAATTGAACTTACAGTGCACTGGCAAAATAAATTCAGCCAACATATACGAACCGGATTGTAGTTTAGATATTCTGTCAAGACCACTGCAACTCAACTGGGATCGCAGCATCATCGAAGAAGATTCTTTTGATTTTCTCCATTTGCCAACTCAGTCAGCTTCAAGACCTTGGTGTCGGGTAAAACTCGATCACTACTATATTTCTCATCTCGTTTGGTCCAGGATTTAGGATTCAGAATTATTTTTCATTCTCAATGAAAATTTCGATAGGGATTCGAGTTGAGTCCCGAATAAAAAATCAGGCTCCCGAATCTCAAATTTTAACAAAAAAAGTCTCGAATTTCAATCGGGATTTATGATCCCAGACCATTTAATCCTGAATTCAGTATAATTTTTATCCCAATTTAAAATACCGATCGGGATTCAGGATGATATTTTCATCTCAAATAGTAATTATGATGAGATGAGACTCGATAGAGACGAGACGTCCCGATTGCAATCCCTACTTGATAGCTTACTGAGAGTGTGTATTTTTGGAAGACATGATATTTTATTTAATTTTAAAAAAAATCAAAAAAATTTTGATTAATTTTATCAAATATAAGAATATTATGCTCATTTTTCTAAAGAAAAACCTTACTTCATTTTAAACAATAAGCACAAGTATTCACATGAAAATATTTTCTATAGGTTTCTTTTCTTTTCATACATTATTAGTAATATAATTTTTCTTTATACAATGATTATGTACTCAACCAATTAATGGTATCAGCTAATGCACTTCCACTTTTGTAGAAAGATGACTATTTCTACTCAATTAACTGGGCAAACGATAAAACTGTACAAAAGGCTCTTGGAATTCGAGAGGTATGTTGAATTTAATCCTGATAATCAGTAGTCACCCCAGTTTTATATATATTGTGTGAATCTATATCTTAACTTGATTTTTTTTTTTTTTAGAAAATACATAGATTTTAATTTTTTAACATATTAAAAAATATATTTTCTTATATTTTATTGTGTCTCTTAACTTAATAAATTAACAGATACTCCATTAAATCCTTATTATATATACACACACTAATACATTCCCATACAAACAGGGGACAGTGGAATTTTGGACGAGATGCAATAAAAGTTTATCTTACAAATATGATTTCTCAAGTAGTACTATTGATTATCACCGGAACCTCTCCAAAAAAAGCTATCAAGTTTTGATTTACAGGTAATAATATATATATATATATATATATATATATATATATATATAATATATATATATATATATATTGCATTTGATTTATTATTTTTCTTTACTACTTGTTATTATTTTTAATTAAGATTCGAGAAATTACTATCAATTACCACATGAAAAATAATATTGTCTATATTTGGTGAGTCATTTTTAATAAATTTATTAATTGTGTATTTCATATGTATAAAATTATGGAGAATTAACGTAAATAAATTACAATAATTTTTATCATTGAATAATGTGAGAACTGAATGTATATTCACATCCATTCATTTACTAAACGAATTGAATATGAATTCTGATATTTTAATTCATTTAATAAACAAATTAAATACGAATCCATCACATTTTAATTCAATTCGTTTAGGATTCGATATAAATTCAATTCTTCATTTCATTTTGCTACCCCTACTTGGCGGTTTACTATTGACTAGGCCTCATAGATGATGAGAATATTACGTACATGTCCAAAGATTGTGAGTACAAAGCTCATAAGCTATAAGGAGCATACCTAAAGAATAATAATTACATGAATTATTTATTTATTCACGATAATCTGAGAAATCGAACCTAATATCTACTTTATATAGTAGATGTGTCTTTATTCACTTGCATTATTTTTATTTTCATGTTCTTAAACTAAGCTAACTAAAATGAAGAATGCAGCGGTGATGTCGACATGGTAGTTCCATATATAGCCACTGAAGCATGGATAAAGTCATTAAATTTGACGATTGAAACTGGTTGGCAGCCATGGTTTGTGGGAGGTCAAGTTGCAGGGTTAGTTTATTTTTTAATCTTTATTTATCTCAATACTTCCTAATTTATCATATTTGAAATAATTAACTTAACAGTATCTCACAGTTGTTTTGATTTTATACTACGACTTGTGTAGATACTGGTACCGGTATAAGGGAAATAACAATTATCATTTGACTTATGCCACAGTAAAGGCAAGAATAGTTATTTTGTATCTAAAGTGATTTAGCTAAGCAGCTATATAATTAATTCTCTAATTGTGTAATTTTGGCCTGTTGTATAGGGAGCAGGTCATACAGGTCCTGAGTACAAGCCCAAAGAATGTCTTGCAATGATTGACCGGTGGCTCTCCTACTATCCTCTATAGTCTCGTAGAGCCATGTGCCCATTTTAAATAATTTCCGGCACAAAATGTGTATCCGAAACAGAAAAATAAAAGAAGAAATTTTGCTGCTGCTGATATTGAAACTTGCTATTTAATTTCTGAATTATTTGTTACTAATCGTTCAATTCGTTGTGCCAATTTTCAATGAAAATATTTATTGTGAAAATATCCCTAATATAAATACTATTAAAGATAGACAATTACTAATGTACTCAAGAGTATCAAATATTATTGGGTACAAACATGCTGATAAGTGTGATTTATACTCCCTTAATATTCCGACATCCTTGGCCTATTATTTTGTTAAGTTCCGAGTCATTTAATTTCATTTGTAGTTTATTTTGTATTTTATTTATAGGAAGCATTAATACATGAGGAAATGGACCAATTCGACGTGTTTTGAGACTTTGCAGAGACATCGGACGCTTGCGGGAACATTGGAAGCAAGACACACAGCACCAGTGAAGAGAATGCACTGGCGCCACGGCGCTAACCACTAGGCGTCGCGGCGCCCACACCTGTCCATACAAAAAACCGAGAGTTTGGCGCCGCGGCGCCCCGGAACGCCCAAAAACTCTAAATTCCAGGGTTTTACAAGTCCAATGGCCACCAGATTTTATTATAAATACATTAGTTCGTCCAAACAAGAATGGGGAGGCTAATACACATCAGAAAATACCAAAATACATATTTTGGAGAGATCCAAGGAGGATGATTGAAGAGCAACAAGAGGAGACGAAGGCGGTGACGTCCGAAGAGGAAGAGATTCAATTCGGGTTTTATCTTCTTATTTCTTTCTTAGAACTCTAATGATTTTTATTAGATTCAGGACTTGTTTATCATAGTTTTTATCTTTAAGTCATGACCTAACTCCTTAATTCTGGAGAATGATGTAAATGATGTTTGAACCTTTGTTTTAATTGTCGATTTTGTTATGAAGTTTTATTGAGTTATTTATATTCTTTTGAGTTCAATGCTTTATGTTTGCTGGCCACAAATATGATGATATATGTTTAGAATCTATCACTCGAGAGAGAGGATTTTGAATAGATCTAGAGAATATAACCTAGGAGTTTTATAGAGTTCGAGAGAATATATAAATTCCTTTGAAGTCTTTAATATAGAATCACAAAGCGTAATGAGTTGTTAACTACTGAATTTTTATAGAAATATCGAAGTCTATAGTTAATGATATTTTCACTGATACTCGAGAGAGAGTGTGGATATTTTCAGAGTCTTGACTTATAAACAATATAACTGAACAAGGATTAATTAGCATGACAAATACATATGCGACAACTAGGTGAAATCAGGATCTAGAATCTCTATCGTATTAGTCCCTCATATCTAAATATTTTTATATATTATTTATCTAGTTAAATCTTTATTATTTATTTTCTAAATAAAATTAGGATTATCAATTGTAGTATTTAGTGCGAGTTAACGCAATCCCTCTGGGTTCGACACTCTAAACTCATTTATACTAAAATTTGACACCGTACACTTGCGGTACGATATAAAATATCACAATAAGTTTTTAGCGCCGTTGCCGGGGATTGTTTGTTTAATTCACATTAATACTATTGCCAACTAATCTTGAGTTTAATTTATATTTTTATTTTGTTTTGATTGCGTCTGGCTGAAGACGTTAAACTTAGCGCTAGCGGGGAGACAACCATTGCATTTATTTTATAATTATTTTTCATTTTTTATTTTTATTTTTATTGTGTGATATTTTTTATTTATTCGTTTTGCATGCTATTTATGCAGGTAGCACGAGACACACAAAGCCCGGGCAACCAAATTCTGACTGGCGGAGCCTGATCAACTCCATCCACGGTAGTGTTGTTCCTTATTATGTTTCCTTTATATTTATCTTTCATTGAGGACAATGCAAGTTTTAAGTTTGGGGGTGTGAGCAAGTATTCCTGCTATTTATTATTTTATTTTTTAAAAAATTAATTTTTTATGTCGTTGATAGTAAAGCATAAGTCTAATGATGAATTTGTTTGCTTTAGATGATATCTTAGAAACGATAAGTCCCAATTGATTTTTATCTAATGCCTTGAATAGATTATCTAGGTTAGACTCGTAAGCACTTAATAATAAGTTTTTAGCAGTAATAATCTAAGTAGTTGACAAAGTGACTAGTTGAAGAATTGTTTGCCGATGAATAACCGTTTGCTTAGATATTTATCTCAATATGCTATTATTATGATGTATGGTATAATAAGAAAAAGAAACCACCTATAACCGATAAGCGTGAAGCTACATATGGATGTAGGCATTGCATTTTCGCATGTGAAACCCGATGATGAGTCTCAGTTGGAGGCACTACCTTTTTAGCTAAGGATATTGCGGGAAACAGAGGTCGGAAGGGGAAATTCGAAATAAGTACGTCATCAAGTTCATTTCACAAGCTCACTGTCTTCGTTAGCGCTGCGTTCGTTACTTCTTTCGAACGTCAGACAGATTACGGACGTTCGTGTAGCGTTCGAACGGCGTCAGTGTTTCTGGTTTTACTGCTAGCCTCGCACCCCAGCCCATTTAGCTCCCCAAGCCCATAAAACACATCCCAATTTAATTAAATTAAACATTAAACCTTAAATAAAATATTTAAATCATTTACCAATTAAATAAAACACAAAATATAATCATACCTAATAAAGATAAATCAAATATATTAACTTCCTAGCTAAACAAATCACATATTAAATTAAAAAGATGTCATGCCTAATTAAAATCAATCATAACCAATTTAAACATATTGACTTCCTATTTTAGCCAAGATTTGTCCCCCCTCAATCTTTGACTTTCCTTGCTCAACACCAAATCAAATCCTCATTTTAATGCCAAAATCCCTTCCTTGTGAGACAAGGTGAAACCCTAACCCTTCTCTATATAAACAACCCCTAACCAAGGCCATCCCCCTCCTAGTTCACGCCCATCACAAGAAAAAAAGAAGAAAAAAATTTCCAACCCCTAGCTCATACACATAATAACAAACAACTCTCTTCACCACCACCCTCACATTACCGAAAACAACAAACACTCTCATATTATGGAAAACACAATAGCCATTCACCCCCCTCCAAACACCAAAACAACTCATAATCACCACCGAAAATAGCAACCCCCTAAGTCTCCACACATCACCGAAAAATACACCCCCAACGACAGCCCAAACACGCCCTAAACAGCCACTAAAGTACTCCCAAACAGCAGCCCATTCCCACCAAAACTGACCCAAACCAGTCCCTAAGTCACGCCCAAACAACAATAATTTAACCCCTAAAACAACAAAAAAAATACACTTAAACATTCCCTAAAAACCTTAAAAACAGTAACATAAAAACTGCATTCATAATCCTTAAAATAATCACACAAGACTGCACTAAGAACCCACACAAAGACTTGGAACAGTCCGTTGAAATGTCAAAACATGTGACCTGAACAGTGAGCAGCAAAACAGAGGCCAAACAGTAGCAGAACGGAGTTCAAACCGCAAGCAAAACAGCAAAGCAGTGAGCTAGGACGCTAAACCAGTGAACCGGAGAAGTTGAGGAGCTGTACCCTTCCGACGTCCGTGAAATGCAAGCCTGAAAGTTGGCTAAAAGGTTAGACCTGAGGGTATCTTTCACACTCGCTTTTGTACTATTTCTTAAGTGTTGCTTGTGTGATTGTCATGTTGCATGTTGTGGCTGTGGGATGAAATGAGAGATGTGTCAACTCTCGTGGTATATCGGATGGAAACCCGGACATAAATTTCATAGTCGATTTCGAATGGACGGTAATATGATCTGTACTCGGGACACAACTCCACATACCGCTTGACTAAACGACACCCTCTTTTGCTTTGTGTTGCTTTGGTTTATTTATTTTTCGTCACTTGAATTCTGCATGTTGCTTATTTATGTATGATACAATCGAGTGCATGGGCTTAGTAAGTGCGATGAAAGGTCCCCTAATTGGAGGGGTTAAAATCATTTACCACGATGCTTTACCGCGCCGGTTGATGTGTGTTCGGTTGAATGCAAGATACGTTCAATCGGGCATACTAGTTTGATATTATTACTTTCAATTCTATGTATGCATGATACAATCGAGTGCATGGGCTTAGTAAGTGCGATGAAAGGTCCCCTAATTTGAGGGGTTAAAATCCTTTACCACGATGCTTTGCCGCGCCGATTGATGTGTGTTCGGTTGAATGCAAGATACGTTCAATCGGGCATACGAGTTTGATATTATTGCTTTCAATTCTATGTATGCATGATACAATCGAGCGCATGGGCTTAGTCAGTGGAATGAAAGATCCCCCACGGGGATGGGTTAAAGCCCTCTACCACGATGCTTTGCCACGCCGATTGATGTGTGTTCGGTTGAATGCAAGATACGTTCAATCGGACATGCTGAGCTTGACATTGTTGTCTTTATTCTTTGTGTTACATGCATCAGGTCTGGTTCCGTTTGAACGCATTCTCGAACGCTACACGAACGTGAACCTTCTGTTCACCGTTCGAACGCGTTTTCAAACGCTACGTGAACGCACACGCACTTCTTTAATCTCATCATGCATCAAGTCTGGTTCTGTTCGAACACGTTCTCGAATGCTACACGAACGCGAACCTTTTGTTTACCGTTCGAACGCGTTCTCGAACGCTACGCGAACGCACACGCACTTTCTTAGTCTTATCATGCATCAGGTCTGATTCCGTTCGAACACGTTATCAAACGCCATACGAACACAAACCTTCTGTTTACCGTTCGAACGTGTTTACGAACGCTACACGAACGCGAACACTGAACTGAGACATATTCATCACATGCCATGTATAATTGTTTCTTAGGTGATTTTTTTATGAAACCCCATATATTCATTCTTATCTTTGTGCACATCATAATGAAAAGCATGTTTATTCCATTAGTTGTGTCATTTGCCTTAGTCTTGATTTAACGCATTACGATTCATACACATATGTCATGATGACTTTGGAGTATTATTTCTTGTGGTATATCGGATGGAAACCCAGACATAAATTCCGCAGCCGATTCCGAATGGACGGTAATGCGGTCTGTACTTGGGATACAATTCCACGTATCACTTGGAAAAGTGCTCACATGTATGCTTATACGGTTATTATGTATGCTTGTGTTTTTCGTGAATGTGATATGCTGAATGAAGTTGTATGTTCGTTGTTACTTTGAGGTATTTCCAAGCATGCAATCTTAGATGTGAGATATATGTGAAATGTATGTATGAGTTTTATTTTGTATATGTGAATGTAGAAGCATGATACTCTTGAAAATAAGTGTTATTTAAGCCTGATTAAATTATTACATAAATCCTTTTATTACAAGTGACATAAGTAAGGGACCATTCCGAACCCAACGGTTTGAGGTCTTCCCTTGCGAGGGGTGAGTGCGGCCTTAAATCTCATTTTCCCGGTTCACACCGGGTGGCGACTCCATTACTCTCCGGTTTAGTCCCTCGTGGCTACTTCGTACTCCCAACTATGCCGCGAGCCTAGGACAGCATGCGTCGCCCAGATCCTGTGTTCCCACAGTCTGGCGACTCCACTGGGGATAGAGAATCGGCCCCGAAATATTGACTTGTGATGTTTGGATTTATGTTTTAATTGACCGTGTCTATAGTGGATAAAGTTAAGGTTTAATCAAAGGCATTTTGAGGCTAGGTAATGGTTTGGTGTCTTCCTTCATTCACTACCTTTCTAGAAGGAAAAGCTGTGAAGGCACCTAGATAGCCATCTACTCGTAGCCTATTGTGATGGACTAATTTGGAGGACTCGTTGTTTATTCCTGACAACAAGCGATAAGAGCCTAAGAGGCTTGGGTATTTAAGTGAGCCTCGCTCCACCTTCCCTCTGGAGAATCTACAACGGGAAATCCATTTGACAGTCCGTCACACACCATAGCTCATTGGCACGTACCTTAGTGTATAAAAAAGGGTGCGCTCACTTGGTTGCTAGAACCCTTGAGTGGGGAGACCTAGTTGTGGGCCATCCTTCGCCGATGAGAGCCTTTATCTATACTCTTGCTAACTCACCCATAGACCGGGTTGGCCAAAGTAACAATTATTTCCTTGAATAAGTGCTTGTGGACCATCCTCATTTGGATGCAGTTGGACTATTGTCAGAAATGCGGACTTTCTGAGCCATTTAAACTGGGGCAAGTTCGTACCTTATGACTGTTAGGCCCAAAGCTTCTGAAATGTCGATGGGCCATTTTGTAGAAATTATTATGTCATGTTTGCATCATCTTTCTTCTATGCTTGTGTTTGGGAACATCGTCGTTTGGATCTATTTGGACCATTTGTCATGGGATATGGGCTTGTTGGGCCATTTAAACTGGGACAAGAACGTATTTCATGACTATTGGGTCAAAGGCTTCTAAGTGATTGATGGGCCACTTTGTGATTGTGTTCGGAACGTTACCATTTGGATTTAGTCGGGCACTTGGTCATGAGATGTGAACTCATTGGGCCATTTAAACTGGGATGGGTTCACTCCTATGACGATTAGCCCGAAAGATTCTAAAATGATAACGAGCTGATTTGTTTGAGAGTTTTAATTTATTTAGTATGTTATATATGTTACATACATCTCATGCACCTCATACATACATATATCATGTTAACACCATTTATGTCTCAAAAAGACATCATAGATACCGTTTGGGTTAGAGAAGGGACAAGACTCACTAAAAGAACAAGTATGAGTGAATCCGATAATGAGGTGTCCCGTATGGATCAGTTAGAGAACAGTCTCGCCAAGGTCACTGAACAGTTGCAAGCTTTGACTACTGCTATGGCTGGTATAGCTGGGTCTCGTGCCGGGGTTAGTTCTGGGGATGTGAGGCAAGAGGAATCTCCGAACAGATTGGGGGATGATACCCCCGCTTTTGAGGATGATATGGCAGAGTATGCAGCAGGCAGAGTATCTGGGTCTCAGGCAGAGTTACAGAAACTTCGGGATCAGGTTGAGTCAGTTACCCGCAAGATGAGGGGTAAGTATGAGGATTTGCTGGATTATGACACACTGACTTTCGAGGAACAGTTGCCGGCACAGTTCAAGATGCCTGATATGGCTAAGTTTAACGGGAATGGGGATCCAAGGGTGCATCTCCGACAGTTTGTATCAGTCATGAGTTCAGTTGGCATGTCTCAGCGCCAAGTGCAGAAAATGTTTGGAATGTCGCTCGAGGGAGCTCCCGTGGTGTGGTACCACAGTTTAGAGAAGAAAGTGAAGGAATATTGGAGGGAATTGGCTGATGTTTTCCTAAAGCAGTATGTCACTGACCTAGAGATCGATCTGTCACTCCGCGATCTGGAGAATGTCAAGCAGAAATCGGAGGAGAGTTTTAAGGATTACGTGGACAGATGGAGGGGTCAATTGTTGAAAATGCAGACTAGGCCCTCCGAGAAGGACCAAATTAAAATGATCATCAAGGGCACCAAGCCCTCCATTTACAACAAGTTGAGGAGGATGACCTCCATGATTACTGATTTTAGGCAGTTGAGGGAAACTGTCATGGATATTGAGGAAGAAGAGGCCGAGAATAGAAAATTTTATGGTCTGAACAGGAGGCCCATTGGGGGAACATCGGGAGCAAAGCCCGTTTCTGCTGAGATTTCCGCTATCCGGAACCGACGGTTTTCCTACTTGGGAAGGCCCTTGTCCAAGGTGATAGAGAAACTGAAGAGGCAAGGGCTCTTAAAACCCTTGGAAGCCAAACCATTACCCAATCCCCTACCATCACATTATAACCTAAGCCTTTACTGTCACTTTCACCAACAAAAAGGCCATGACACTGACAATTGCGCCCGACTCCGCCATGAAATCCAAGACCTGATAGACTCCAAGAAAATACCTGACCCAGAAACAGAACAGCCTGACACACACAGAAACCCCTTACCCAATTACCGCACCGTACCACCACCAGCCTATATGATCAATTCTGGCCTCCCAGAAGACCTTGTCCTAAAATCCTTTCACCCTCAAGCCTTTTGCCTGGGAATCTGGGATGGTACTAGTGAATATGAGACTGAGCAAAGTAAAAACTTTTGGCTTGATTTCTCTAGCAGTGACGAGGAAGAAGTAAGGGGGATGACGCGCAGTGGTCGTTTTTACAATGATATGGCAGAAAAGGGTAAAGAAGTTTTGACATATGGTAGGGAAATGGTTGAGGCTACAGAAAATACTGAGAGGGATATAGTGCTGAAACAATTGAGGAAGACTAGAGCATAGGCAGGCCATGGTTGAGGCCTTGAGCAAAATTGTGGCACCAGAAGACGCCAACCCTGCAATGTTTGTTGGGTCAGTTCAGAAAGAAGCTTTGCATGTATCTTTTTCTGAGGATGAACTCCCGCCGGAGGGGAGAAATCATAATAGGCCTCTATTTATCAGGGCCGAATTGAGGGGCAAGAAAACTTCATGTGTGATGGTGGATGACGGTTCGTCCATCAATGTGTGCCCGTTGAAAATTCTGGCAAAATTGGGTATGAAAGCAACAGACTTGGACCCCTCCAGTATGACTATTAAAGCTTATGATGACAGTAAAAGAGGAGTTGAGGGTACCTTTGTGGCTATGGTCAAGGTAGAACCGATTGAAGATGAGGTTGAGTTCACAGTGCTGGACATCCTAGCCACTTTTGCCTTATTGTTAGGAAGGCCTTGGTTTCACAAACTTGGGGGTGTACCTTCCACTTTGCATCAGATGATCAACTTCCCGTATGAGGGAGAAGTTGTTACCATCTGGGCTGAGTTAGATAATGCCGTAGCCGCCTTGGAGATACAACCTTTCACGAGGTTTCAGGTTTCAGCTACTTTTGAGGAGTGGGTGGATCCTAGGGTGGCTAAGATTATGGAGAAAATGAAGTTTGAACCGGGTGAAGGTTCAAAATTGCCAGATTTCAGAGGACAAACCACTCGGAAAGGTTTGGGGTATAAGTCTGATGAAGAAAAGCCAAAGGTCAAGAAAAAAGGCCTGAAACTGATGGAATGTTTTGTGAAAGCTTCAAGATATCAAGGGGAGCCTGAACCTGTGGAAGTTAATGGGATTGTGGTACCTGGATTTGAGATCTTCCAGGATTTGTTGGGTGAGAAACTGCTGATTAAAGAAGCTGTGGAAGTAGAGAATTGGGAAGAAGAATTGATGAAGTTGGAGAGCCTGACTCTGGGAGAGGATGAAAAGCCTGAGGAAGAACTGATTGCAGAGGAAGAAGTGTATATAGATGACGAAGACATTTTCTATCCCGCAGTTGATCCTTTAGACTCAACGTCAACTATGCTCCAACCTCGGATCGTTACTTTTTAACAGCAGGTACCGTAACAATGAAAATGGCTCCTTTTGTACTTCCACATTATCCAATAATAAAGACATTTCTTTTGCTTACTTGTCTGAGTCATTTCCATTTGCTCTGCACGAATCAAGCATATTTGATATCAGTTTGGCCAGAACTACTGCATTTAACTTGGGTACACTTGAGAACCCCAAGGAAATTCTGATTGCAAGTGAAGTAACCTCCGAAGAGAGGGAGAAACTAGAAGAAGTGTTGGTCAAATATGCCCAAGTGTTTGCTTGGTCCTATGAGGACATGTCTGGGGTAGACAGAAACATTGCCCAACATACGATACCAACTTATCCGAATATGAGGCCAGTAAAACAGAAACTCCGACGGATGAGACCAGAATGGGCTGAGAAAGTCAGAGAGGAAGTTAAGAAACAGATAGATGTGGGGTTCTTGGAAGTAGTAAAATATCCCGAGTGGTTGGCTAATATAGTGCCGGTGCCGAAGAAAGATGGGAAAGTCAGAATGTGTGTAGACTACCGAGATCTCAACAAAGCTTATCCGAAAGATGATTTTCCTTTGCCGCATATAGATGTTCTGGTTGATAGCGCGGCTTTATCTGCTATGTATTCATTTGCAGATGGGTTTTCAAGTTACAATCAGGTTCTCATGGCTGAGGAAGACAAACATAAGACTGCATTCGTTACTGAGTGGGGTACTTATTGTTACAAGGTTATGCCGTTTGGGCTTTAAAATACGGGGCTACCTATCAGCGGATGGCCACTACACTTTTCCACGAATTAATGCACAAAGAGATTGAGGTGTATGTGGATGACATGATGGTGAAATAAGAGACAAGAGTTTGGCATATTGAAGCACTGGAAAGGTTCCTTCAGAGAGTTGACAGATACAACCTGCGGCTTAATCCCAAGAAATGTGTGTTTGGGGTGACATCAGGGAAATTGCTTGGTCATACAGTGGGAATGGGCGGAATAGAGGTAGACTCCGAGAAGATCAAGGCAAACACAGAGATGCCTGCACCAAAGACAGAAAAAGAAGTCAGAGCATTCTTGGGAAAGATTCAGTACATCAGTCGGTTCATCGCCAAGTTGACATCAGTATGTGAGCCTATCTTCAAACTGTTGAGAAAGGATCAGCCAGTGAGATGGAATGAACAGTGTCAGACAGCCTTTGACAAGATCAGATAGTACTTGGTAAAGCCTCATGTATTGAAACCTCCGAGGCCGGGCAGACCTTTGATATTGTATTTGGATATAGAATCAGAAGCACTGGGGGCAATGATGGTACAGGCATATGAGACAGGGGTAGAACATACAGTTTACTATCTGAGTAAGAAGATGCTCCCGTATGAGGCTCGGTATCAAGAAGTTGAGAAGATCTGTCTTGAGTGGCATGGGCTTCCAGAAAATTACGGCATTACTTCCAGTCATACAAGATCCAGGTAGTGGCAAAGGAGAATCCTCTGAAGTATCTTCATTCAGTGCCTTCACTAGTGGGAAAGTTGGGCAGATGGTTGGTATTGCTGACAGAGTTCGACATTGAATATCTCACCTCCAAAGTGATCAAAGGGCGAGCAGTAGCGGAGTTTCTGGCAATGCAACCTGTTGAGGGGGATCAGTATAAGTTTGAATTTCCAGATGAAGAGATCCAAGCAATAAGAGTTCAGAGATGGAAGATGTATTTCGACGGAGCAGTGAATTACAATGGAGCTGGAATTGGGATCGTGATAGTGACCCCTGAGGGAGAGACTTTGCCTTTGGCCAAGAGGTTGACATTCAGAGTGACTAATAACATGGCCGAGTATGAAGCATGTGCTTTTGGTTTGACAACATTGATAGCCTTGAAGGCCGGAGTGTGGAAGTCTATGGAGATTCTATGTTGGTAGTCCAGCAGATGCGAGGAGAATGGGAATTGAAAGAAGAACGGTTGAAACCTTACCTTTTTCACCTCAGAAAGTTGGCACAGGTTATCCCCGAGTGTAAGTTTCAGCACTTACCGAGAGAAGATAATCAGATGGTAGATGCATTGGCTACACTTGCAGCAACTTGGGAAAATCCAGAAAAGTTAGTGATGAGACCATTGATACTGACAATAGTGAACATACCTGTTTATGAGGTAGAAAGAATTCTGGGAGTTGAGGTCGATGATGGTAAACCTTGGTATTATGACATTCAGAGGTATCTGGAACATGGTGAACTCCCGGAAGGGGCAGGCAGAAAAGACAGAATAACCATTCATAAGTTAGCTTCCCAGTATGTGATTTTGAAAGGGGAACTGTACAAGAGTCAAGCAAACAGTATTCAGTTGAAGTGATTGAGAAAAGAAGAAACTCAGCATGTAATGGAAGAAATACACGCCGGGGTATGTGGTCCGCACATGAACGGGTTGAATCTGTCCCGCAAGATAGTGAGACAAGGTTTTTATTGGTCAACCATGGAAACAGACTGCGCGAAGATGGTAAAGCACTGTCATGATTGTCAAGCACATGGTAATTTGAATCACTTACCGCACACAGAATTGCACGGGTTGTCAGAGCCGTGGCCTTTCTCAGCATGTGGGATTGATATGATTGGGGAAATTCGACCGAATGCATCAAATGGGCATCGCTTAATAGTAGTGGCAGTAGATTACTTCTCGAAGTGAGTAGAAGCCAAATCATTCCGTAATATTACAGCAAAACAGATGGCAAAGTTTATAGCTCGGAACCTCATTTGTCGGTATGGTATGCCGCATCATGTAGTGACAGACAATGGAGTTCAGTTTCAAGGAGAGACAAAAGCAATGTTACAGAGGTATGGGATAGGCTACCATAAGTCATCACCGTACAGGCCGCAGGCAAATGGGGCAGTTGAGGCAACCAACAAGACTATAAAGACAATTTTAGCCAAGATGACAGAAAATTGCAGAGATTGGGCCAAGAAATTACCATATGCTTTGTGGGGGTACAGAACATCAGTAAGGACAACAACAGGGGCCACACCTTACTCTTTGGTCTATGGAATGGAAGCAGTATTGCCGGTAGAAGTGGAAATACAGTCTATGAAGGTATTAACGGAGGCAGAATTACTGGAACAGGATTGGGCCGCACAGAGGTTTGATCAGTTAGCACTATTGGATGAGAAGAGAACGAAGTCTTTGTATCACATGCAGTTGTATCAGAAGAGACTAGCCCGAGCATTCAACAAGAAAGTACGTCCTACCAAAATCAGAAAGGGTGATTTGGTACTTAAGCAGTCGAGGTCGTCGACAACAGATCCGAGAGGAAAATTCAGACCAAATTGGGAAGGACCTTACATAGTGCAGAAGGTAATGGGAAATGGAGCAGTGAAGTTATCAGACTTGGAGGGGAACGAGTTCACCGAGCCGATCAACGTAGACAGATTGAAGCAATACTTTGCCTAAGGGAGAGAAGACCGAGCGGTCACCACGGGAATTAGCAGAAGACCTAACCCAACGGAATAAGAAAATCATTCATGCATACACGTAACATTGCATTCTCTTCGTGTTTGTTTTCGTTTTGTGTTCGCAGGTTCGAAGAAAGGAGAAAGTGGCAGAAATGAGCCAAGCAGCGTCAGCGCAATTTCAGTTTTGGGATGAGTCCCAAGGGGCGAGGCCCATATCAACTTGGGAGCGAAGCCCATATCATGTCAGTTCGAGGGCGAGGTCCCTATAGTCAACGGTGTTGGGTCGAGGTACCCACTACATCATCAGTTCGAGGGCGATGTCTCTATAGTTAGCGGTGTTGGGTCGAGGTGCCCAGGGTCGAGGTACCCCAGTTGTCAGTTGTAGTTCCGGGTCGAGGTGCCCAGGGTCGAGGTACCCACTACATCATCAGTTCGAGGGCGAGGTCCTTATAGTCAACGGTATTGGGTCGAGGAGCCCAGGGTCGAGGTGCCCCCGTTGTCGGTTGCAATTATCGGGACGGGTCCCAGGATCGAGGTCCGCTACAGCACCAACTTAGCTCGAGGCAGCAGCCGAGCCAGGTAAGTGAAAATGCATTGCATAACTTTGATAGGATTGTTCAAAGCCACACACTGCACAAGTCCCATCAAAGTGGGGGCGACTGTAGGCATTGTATTTTCGCATGTGAAACCCGATGATGAGTCTCAGTTGGAGGCACTACCTTTTTAGCTAAGGATATTGCGGGAAACGGAGGTCGAAAGGGGAAATTCGAAATAAGTTCGTCATCAAGTTCATTTCACAAGCTCACTGTCTTCGTTAGTGCTGCGTTCGTTACTTCGTTCGAACGTCAGGCAGATTGCGGACGTTCGTGTAGCGTTCGAATTGGCGTTCGAACGGCGTCGGTGTTTCTGGTTTTGCTGCTAGCCTCGCACCCCAACCCATTTAGCTCCCCAAGCCCATAAAACACATCCCAATTTAATTAAATTAAACATTAAACATTAAATAAAATATTTAAATCAATTACCAATTAAATAAAACACAAAATATAATCATACCTAATAAAGATAAATCAAATATATTAACTTCCTAGCTAAACAAATCACATACTAAATTAAAAAGATGTCATGCCTAATTAAAATCAATCATAACCAATTTAAAGATATTGACTTCCTATTCTAGCCAAGATTTGTCCCCCCTCAATCTTTGACTTTCCTTGCTCAACACCAAATCAAATCCTCATTTTAATGCCAAAATCCCTTCCTTGTGAGACAAGGTGAAGCCCTAACCCTTCTCTATATAAACAACCCCTAACTAAGGCCATCCCCCTCCTAGTCACGCCCATCACAAGAAAAAAAGAAGAAAAGAATTTCCAACCCCTAGCTCATACACATAATAACAAACAACTCTCTTCACCACCACCCTCACATTACCGAAAACAACAAACCCTCAAACACTCTCATATTATCGAAAACACAATAGTCATTCACCCCCTCCAACCACCAAAACAACTCCTAATCACCACCGAAAATAGCAACCCCCTAAGTCTCCACACATCACCGAAAAATACACCCCCAACGACAGCCCAAACAGCCACTAAAGTACCCCGAACAGCAGCCCCTTCCCACTAAAACTGACCCAAACCAGTCCCTAAGTCATGCCCAAACAACAGTAATTTAACCCCTAAAACAACAGAAAAATAAACTTAAACATTCCCTAAAAACCTTAAAAATAGTAACATAAAAACTGCATTCATAATCCTTCAAATAATCACACAAGACTGCACTAAGAACCCACACGAAGACTTGGAACAGTCCGTTGAAACGTCAAAACATGTGACCTGAACAGTGAGCAGCAAAACAGAGGCCAAACAGTAGCAGAACGGAGTTCAAACCGCAAGCAAAACAGCAAAGCAGTGAGCTAGGACGCTAAACCAGTGAACCGGAGAAGTTGAGGAGCTGTACCCTTCCGACGTCCGTGAAATGCAAGCCTGAAAGTTGGCTAAAAGGTTAGACCTGAGGGTATCTTTCACACTCGCTTTTGTACTATTTCTTAAGTGTTGCTTGTGTGATTGTCATGTTGCATGTTGTGGCTGTGGGATGAAATGAGAGATGTGTCAACTCTCGCAGTATATCGGATGGAAACCGGACATAAATTTCATAGCCGATTTCGAATGGACGGTAATATGATCTGTACTCGGGACACAACTCCACGTACCGCTTGAGTAAACGGCACCCTCTTTTGCTTTGTGTTGCTTTGGTTTATTTATTTTTCGTCACTTGAATTCTGCATGTTGCTTATTTATGTATTATACAATCGAGTGCATGGGCTTAGTAAGTGCGATGAAAGGTCCCCTAATTGGAGGGGTTAAAATCCTTTACCACGATACTTTGCCGCGCCGGTTGATGTGTGTTCGGTTGAATGCAAGATACGTTCAATCGGGCATACTAGTTTGATATTATTGCTTTCAATTCTATGTATGCATGATATAATCGAGTGCATGGGCTTAGTAAGTGCGATGAAAGGTCCTCTAATTGGAGGGGTTAAAATCCTTTACCACGATGCTTTGCCTCGCCGGTTGATGTGTGTTCGGTTGAATGCAAGATACGTTCAATCGGGCATACTAGTTTGATATTATTGCTTTCAATTCTATGTATGCATGATACAATCGAGCGCATGGGCTTAGTAAGTGGAATGAAAGATCCCCCACGGGGAGGGGTTAAAGCCCTCTACCACGATGCTTTGCCGCGCCGATTGATGTGTGTTCGATTGAATGCAAGATACGTTCAATCGGACATGCTGAGCTTGACATTGTTGTCTTTATTCTTTGTGTTACATGCATCAGGTCTGGTTCCGTTCGAACGCGTTCTCGAACGCTACACGAACGCGAACCTTCTGTTCACCGTTCGAACGCGTTTTCAAACGCTACGCGAACGCACACGCACTTCCTTAGTCTCATCATGCATCAAGTCTGGTTCTGTTCGAATGCGTTCTCGAACGCTACACGAACGCGAACCTTTTGTTTACCGTTCGAACGCGTTCTCGAACGCTACGCGAACGCACACGCACTTTCTTAGTCTTATCATGCATCCGGTCTGATTCTGTTCGAATGCGTTATCAAACGCCATACGAACGCGAACCTTCTGTTTACCGTTCGAACGCGTTTACGAACTCTACACGAACGCGAACACTGAACTGAGACATATTCATCACATGCCATGTATAATTATTTCTTAGGTGATTTTTTTATGAAACCCCATATATTCATTCTTATCTTTGTGCACATCATAATGAAAAGCATGTTTATTCCATTAGTTTTGTCATTTGCCTTAGTCTTGATTTAACGCATTACGATTCATACACCTATGTCATGATGACTTTGGAGTATTATTTCTTGTTGTATATCGGATGGAAACCCAGACATAAATTCCGCAGCCGATTCCGAATGGACGGTAATGCGGTCTGTACTTGGGATACAATTCCACGTATCACTTGGAAAAGTGCTCACATATATGCTTGTACGGTTATTATGTATGCTTGTGTTTTTCGTGAATGTGATATGCTGAATGAAGTTGTATGTTCGTTGTTACTTTGAGGTATTTCCAAGCATGCAATCTTAGATGTGAGATATATGTGAAATGTATGTATGAGTTTTATTTTGTATATGTGAATTTAGAAGCATGATACTCTTGAAAATAAGTGTTATTAAGCCTGATTAAATTATTACATAAATCCTTTTATTACAAGTGACATAAGTAAGGGACCATTCCGAACCCACGGTTTTAGGTCTTCCCTTGCGAGGGGTGAGTGAGGCCTTAAATCTCATTTTCCCGGTTCACACCGGGTGGCGACTCCATTACTCTCCGGTTTAGTCCCTCGTGGCTACTCCGTACTCCCAACTAGGCCGCGAGCCTTGGACAACATGCGTCGCCCAGATCCTGTGTTCCCACAATGGGCGAATGTTAGGACCTCCATAAGGAGAAATTCTTGGGAAGCGGCCGCGAGTGCCCAACGAAAAATTAAAAAAATTATGATGTCGCTATCCTTTGCCCAAGACCTATTTGTTTTGATTATTCTACAACCCTGGGCATGTTACTATATATTCTAAGCATAAAAAAACTCATAAAACATGCAAAGAACATAAACCTAAACATGCTAACTATCATAAGAAATCTAATTAAAAATAAAGAAAGAAAAAGACTTACTTGAACCGATGACTCCTCCAGTCCTTCCTCCAATCTATAAGTTTTTCTTGAACTCAGCAAGCTCTTCTACGTTCCAAAGAGTCACCCAAGTGTGTGGCCTCCAAAGGTGCACACACCAAAGCCAAAACTCAACGGCAAGACTACGCCTTGAGTGTAGTGGTATTTTGTCCTTGGTGCTAGCATAGGCAAATACCTCAAAATTTTTAACTTGAGATTCCTCTAGTCAATTAGACTTAAGGATCCTCAAAATCAGTGGCTTACTCTTTAAACTTTAGAGTTGCTCACTTATATAAACCCAAGATCTGAAAGGTTTCGGTGTAAAAAATTTATAAAGAATTCTTTGGGTTTATATAGGTGCTCCAAAGACAACAAAATTAATTAAGAATCTGATGTGGGATAAATGCTAATTTAATCTTAGCCATTGGATCTTAATTTAGTGGTTTAATGAGATTATAAAACCCTAATAAGAGTTTGGGCCGAATTGGAATCCAAAACAAATAACAAATAAATAAAATAAAATAAAATGAGGCGTCATATGCGCGCCCTTTTTATTTATTTATTTATTTATTCCAATTCCCAAAGTGCCCCTATCGTCATTCACCAATCCCTAAGCCACTATGGAACCTCATAAATGTTTTGTTCAATAATTAAACGCATTGAACCATTTATGAACAATTCCTACAACAATCATATATGTTGTTAAATTTGTATTATGCACTGTTAACCATTGATTTCGACTTTGTTGTGTGTGACCTTTTGGGTTCCCCTCAAGTTGGACATGAAATGAATCGTGATAATTTAATCGAACATAAATTATCCTCCGATCAGATGGTCGTTCGATTTCAATGACCAAGGTTGACATCTAGCAACATGCCAAGGCCCTCAAATGAGAAGGAAAGATATATACTCATTCTGTATGCGATTTACATATGATACGGTCCATCGCCTCACTGTATCCCCACTTTTTGACCTAGGGTACGGAAAGTGTCTACCCATATGGTCAAAGGTATGATGTTGATAGTGTCATGAATCGTGCTAACCCAAAAATTTCACATGATTCTTCCGCTGCGGCCATAGTCTCAAGCACTGATCACACATATCAACCCGCGAACTGGAATACTACTCTTGTAAGAAAATATTATCTGAGAGAGTGGTGATTCTCTGTTGTATCTTTACAAACTTCATGTGTTTCAACAAATGACCCAATCATACCCTTATGACATGATCTTTTGAACCGGGGAGGAGAATGTCAAAGTTATTTGATCCACACATAAGATTGTAAAGACCTCAAGTCTAAGGACTAGTCATACAATCGATACATGAAAGTTCTCACAGACACATGGGATAAACACTCCATGTGAAAACTTTCGACGGTCAGTTCGATGGACACGAGCAACTCATGCATCCATGTGATTCACCAAGCGGACGGATCTCTGCTAGTAGCCTATGAGATCAGCTACCCCACTTAAGGGTGGATCATTTCATCATGCTAGTCTCTCCGCTTTGTGAACGCCCAGATTATTCACAAAACCATGACTAGGAGTGTTTAAGAGTAATGATTCTCATAAGGCGTGGAAGCCATCATTTTATTACTCCAATGGCTTTATTACAGTGTTTGATGATTCATATAAGTTATGTAAGACACGTATAATAAATATTGTCATTTTATTAATTAATGAAAATTAACAAATACATTTACATATAGCCCATCCATAAGTTGGGTATAGGGCATATCCCTTACAATCTCTCATTTGCACTATAGCCAACTAGTATGAATCTGGACACCATACTCTCGGGTGTGCCTATCATGCTTTTGTTGAGTCGGCTCTTTAGTCAGAGAATCTGCAAGATTATCTTCTGTGGGTATTTCTTTATAATAACTTTTTTTTTCTTTCAACAATCTCCCTGATGAGATGAAATCGCTTGAGTACATGCTTGGATTTCTGGTGGGACCTTGGTTCCTTTCATTGAGCAATGGCGCTCGTGTTGTCACAATACAGCGTGATGTCATTCTTTATCGCGGGAAGCACTTCCAGCTCCGTGATGAACTTCTTTATCCAGACTGCTTTTTTAGCTGCCTCAGATGCTGCAATATACTCGGCTTCAGTGGTGGAGTCCGATGTAGTTGACTGCTTTGAGCTTTTCCAACTGACAGCACCTTCATTCAAAGTAAACAGATATCTGTTTGCGATCTGCTATCATCCCTATCGGTCTGAAAGCTCGCATCACAGTAACCAAAGACTTTTATCTCAGAACAATCTCCGTATGTCAAAAACACATCCTTAGTTCTTCTCAGATACTTGATGATTGTTTTGACACTGCCCAGTGTTGCTCACCGGGATTTATCTGACACCTGCTCGTTATGCTAAGAGCATAAGAGACATCAGGTCTTGTACATAGCATGACGTACATGATCGATCCTATTGCTAAAGCATAAGGGATCCTACTCATACGCTCTCTATCTGAAGGAGTATGTGGACATTGCTCATTAGATAATTTGATTCCATGACAAGTAGGTAAATTACCTCTTTTGGAATCTTCTATTTTGAATCTTTTCAAAACTTTATCTATATATGTAGATTGAGAAAGTATTAACAACCTCTTAGATCTATTATGGTAGATCTTAATACCGAGGATGTAGGCTGCTTCTCCCAAATCTTTCATGGAGAAATTCTGAGATAACCATTGCTTGGTGGCTTGCATCATGGGAATATCATTCCCGATGATTAATATGTCATCGACATATAATACAAGAAATACAACAGCATTCCCACTACTTTTCCTGTAAACACAAGGCTCGTCTACATTTTTGATGAAGTCAAATTCTTTGATTGTCTCATCAAATCATATATTCCAACTTCTGGAGAGTTGTTTGAGTCCATAAATGGATCGTTTAAGCTTGTATACTTTATTATGATCATCCTTAGATGCAAACCCCTCAGGTTGTATCATATAGACTTCCTCTACGAGGTTCCCATTAAGGAAGTTGTTTTGACATCCATCTGCCAAATCTCATAATCAAAGTGTGCAGTTAGTGCCAGTAAAATTCGAATAGACTTTATCATTGCAACATGCGAGAAGGTTTCGTCATAGTCAATTCCTTGGATTTGTCTATAACATTTCGCCACCAACCTAGCCTTATAGGTTTGGATGTTGCCTTCTGCATCAGTTTTACGCTTGTAAATCCACTTGTAGCCTCTGGGTTTTATCCCTTCAGGTGCATCCACCAAGTCCCAGACTTGATTATGATACATAGAGTCTATTTCAGATTTCATGGCCTCAAGCCACTTGACTGAATCAATGTCATGCATCGCTTCGTCATAACTGGTGGGATTGTCATTATCAATGACCTGATCATGTTCCTCATCAATATGGAAACCATATTTTTTGGGCTCATATCTTTCCCTACCAGACCTTCTTAGTTCATAACCTTGTGGTTGTTCCGTCGTTGCCCTTTTGAGGGGCATGAGGTTTAGTTCTATGTTAGTTTGTTCTTCTCGTACCTCATCGAGGTCAAGTCTACTCCCACTATATTTCTTGAGAAGGAATTCATTCTCTAGAAATCTAGCATTTCGTGAGACAAATGTTATTTGTTCATTTGGGACGTAGAACACGTATGCTCTTGAGTTCAAGACATATCTTATAAACTTACATTTAACCGCCCTATCATCCATTTGTTAGTTTGTGTGAGCTTAACATATGCGTCACATCCCCAAACTCTTAGATAACTAAGACTATGGCGTTTCTCATACCATAACTCATATGGTGTTTGACTAACAGTCTTGGAAGGAACTTGGTTTAATAGTAGTGTTACAGTTTCTAAAGCAAGAACTCAAAATGAAAGAGGTAGATTCGTGTCTGGCATCATTGATCGGACCATATCTAATAATGTCTGATTTCTCTTTTCGGAGACCCCATTATGCTGTGGAGTTCCCGGAGGAGTCCACTGCGAAACAATGCCATTTTCTCTCAAGTAAACTTGAAATTCGTCGCTTAAGTATTCACCACCTCGGTCAGACCTTAGTGACTTAATACTTTTATTAAGATGATTTTCTACTTCAGCTTTGAAGTCTTTGAATTTCTCAAATGCTTCAAATTTGTACCGCATAATGTACACATACCCATATCACGAGTGATCATCGATAAAGGTAATGAAGTATGAGAATCTGCCTCTAGCGGTGACTGACATTGGTCCGCATACATCAGAGTGTATGAGTCCAAATGTCTCCGCTGCATGCTGCCATTTACCTTTGAAGGGTAATTTGGTTATTTTACCAAGTAAACAAGACTCACAAGTTCCATAAGGTTCATATTTGAAGGGTCTGAAATACCCATCCTTATGTAGCTTAGTTAATCTTATTTCATTGATATGACATAAGCAACTGTGCCATAGAATTGATTAATTGAGATTATTTGAGTTAACATTGTATCTATTAGAGGTTGAACATCATTTGTTAGTCTGTAAGACATAGATTCCATTATTCAAAATACCATCTCCATATTTTATTTCATAGAAATAAATAGAACATTCATTACAACTTATTAGGCATGAAAAGCCTTTATTACATAAATAAGAAATTGAAATGATGTTCTTTACTAGAGAAGGTACATAAACACAATCTTCTAAGTCTAAAACTAAATCATTCGGCAAAACTAATGAATAAGTCCCCACGCACAATATAGCCAGTTTTGCTCCATTACCCATGCGTAAGTAAACCTCCCCATGACAGAGTCTCCTACTGTTTCTCAGGCCCTGTACATTGTTACATAAGTGAGTCCCACAACCGGTGTCAAGCACCCAAGTAGAAGGTTCAGAGTTTTGAGAATATAGTTCAATCATATACAATATACCTGAAGCATTGGATTCTTGGCCTCTTGGGCTTCCCTAGCTTCCTTGGCTTTCAAGGATCTGCAGTCTTTCTTCCAATGACCATTCTTTCCAAAAAGAAACATTTTCCCTTTCCTTTTTTCTTCTCCACCTTACCATTGGGCTTTAGGTGATCTAAAGTCTTGGTCTTACCCTTATTTTTCCTTGGGCCTCGTGGTTTCAGTTCCGTACCCGTAAGCATGACATATGTTTTAAGCTCCGGTTTCAAGTCATTCTCTGCTTGCTTTATCAGATTGTGCAATTCTGCTAAAGTAGCTTCTTTATCAGACAGATGAAACTGCATAATAAAGTTAGAGAAGTATTTTGGTAAGTACTGAAGAATTAGATCGTGACCTATCTCATGATCCATGATGAACCCGAGGTTGGCCAATTTTTCAATGTGGAAATCATCTTAAGCACATACCCACTAACATATCCTCCTTATACCTTGTTTGAAATAAGACATATGACACTTGGAATCTCACGGTATGAACGGAAGTTGCATACAACTCCTTCAAGTGAAAGATGATGGTTTAAACATCCATATCTTCATGAGTTTTCTGAAGTTCATCCAACATAGAGCCAAGCATTATGCAAACTGCTTGCTCATCATCATCGACGTGTTTCTTCCATGCATCAAATGTATTTTGGTCAGCATCTTCTGCGGGTTCAGGGGAAATGGTCTTTCAAGAACATAGAAAATCTTTTCTTATCGTAAGGTAATTTAAAGGTTTCTAAACTAGTCATTGTAGTTGTCCCCTTTGAGCTTATGCTCATCAAGGATGGAACAAAGTGATACTCTGTTTGCCATTTGAATGTTTGTGAAATATTTTAACCCACATGTTAAGAGAGAATGTTAAGATTAGGAATATGGTTTCATTAATGTTTCATAATAACATGGGCTTTTAATATTATGAGTTGCTCCCACTCAGTTGTTTTAAAATTTTAAGCAAATCGCATGAACCCCAATATGATGGATTTCTTGTGGGCAATGATCCTATTATCATCATTTCATAACTCCGACTAGGGCCATTCGTTATAAAATACGATAATTATGTAGGTTCCCAACCAATTTATGATATAAATCACAATTCCTTGATCATTGGGTTGGGCAATCAAACATGCCATAACTTATGCTAGTCCTTGTGGACACCCAATCTTTGCCACTAAGTTATAAGCCCACGCCTAAGGGTCGCTGCGTCTTATGACTCAGAAAATTCAAACCATTGTCAATAGTACGATTTAGGGACAAATTGGTATTGGTCAGTCTGGTAAAGCCTAGTCCTGCCAATACGGTTTAATCCCTTTGGGTCCATACTTTACAATGAAAGGTAAATTTTAGACTTAAATTATTATTGAGGATTTTAGCAAGTTTAAGTGAATAACTGTCAAATGGATTCCTCCATTGAAAATTCCCCAGAGGGAGGGTGGAGCGAACTCTCTTAAATACCCTTACCTCTTAGGTTCTTATTGTCTTGGTGACAGGAATAAATAATAGATCCTCCAAATTAGTCCAACACTTTAAATATGCTTTAAGGTAAGCTTTGAGTAAATGATTATCTAGATGTCTTCACAGTTTTTCCTTTTTGCTATAAAAAGGTAGTGAGTGAAGGAAGACACCAAATCATTATCTAACTCTAGTAATACCTTTGGTTAAATTAACTTTAGTTTGGAAAGTTTTATTAACGCCTTGGTCCCACCCCACTTGTATCTTTTATAATGTCTTTTATTATAAACAAATGATTTATATTTATTAGTCTTAAAGGTAATAAATCTCTAAGTTCATCATGGAATAATTATTTAGCTAAGGGATAAGCAATACACTCTCTATTTCCTTATAAAGTCTCTAGATGCTTGCACCCTAAAATAATCATGTCAATTCTAATCATACATAGAATCACCAAGCATATGAGTTTTAATATGTTGGAATTATTTTAGGCATTAAATAAGTTTGATTAATATTTAATTATGATATTGCATTTTATTTTATTAAAATAAATTTACTATTCACATTTTTTACAAAGGCGTGAACTTTAAATGTAATTTCAAAATTCAAATCTTAACCAAATCATGCAAAACTTGTGTCTAAAAGTAAGTTCAGGGTGTTAGCTTCCCAACGAACTTTTACACACCCAATTTCGAGTTCAAATGAGAGAGAACTAATAAAAAAAAATGGCGCACTGATAACACTGTTGGGAAGCGGCCGCGAGTGCTCAGCGGAAAATTAAAAAATTATGATGTCGTTATCCCTTTGCCCAAGACCCATTTGTTTTGATTATTCTACAAGCCTAGACATGTTACTATATATTCTAAGCATAAAAAAACTCATAAAACATGCAAAGAATATAAACCTAAATATGCTAATTATCATGAGAAATCTAATTAAAAATAAAGATTAATTGGCATGACAAATACATATGCGACTATTAGGTTAAATCAGGATCTAGAATCTCTATCGTATTAGTCTCTCATATCTAAATATTTTCATATATTATTTATTTTATAAATAAAGTTAGGATTATCAATTATAGTATTTAGTGCGAGTTAAGGCAATCCATGTGTGTTCGACACTCTAAACTTATTTATAATAAAACTTGACATAATACACTTGCAGTACGATATAAAATATCACAACAAATTTTTGGCGCCGTTTACGGGGATTGTTTGTTTAATTCACATTAATACTATTGCCAAGTAATCTTGAGTTTAATTTAGATTTTATTTTTATTTTTATTTTGTTTTGCTTGCGTCTGGCTAAAGACGTTAAACTTAGCGCTAGCGGGGAGGCAACCATTGCATTTATTTTATTATTTATTTTATTATTTTTTATTTTGATTTTTATTGTGTGATATTGTTTATTTATTCGTTTTGCATGCTATTTATGCAGGTAGCACGAGACACACAAAGCCCGGGCAACCAAATTCTGACCAGCGGAGCCTGATCAACTCCATCCACGGTAGTGTTGTTCCTTATTATGTTTTCTTTATATTTATCTTTCATTGAGGACAATGCAAGTTTTAAGGTTGGGGGTGTGAGCAAGTATTCCTGCTATTTATTATTTTATTTTTAAAAAAATTAATTTTTTTTATGTCGTTGATAGTAAAGCATAAGTCTAATGATGAATTTGTTTGCTTTAGATGATATCTTAGAAACGATAAGTCCCAATTGATTTTTATCTAATGCCTTGAATAGATGATCTAGGTTAGACTCGTAAGCACTTAATAATAAGTTTTTAGCAGTAAGAATCTAAGTAGTTGACAAAGTGACTAGTTGAAGAAATTATTTGCCGATGAATGACCGTTTGCTTAGATATCTATCTCAATATGCTATTATTATGATGTATGGTATAATAAGAAAAAGAAACCACCTATAACCGATAAGCGTGAAGCTACATATGGGCGAATGTTAGGACCATCGTAAGGAGAAATGCTAGCTTAAAGGGTAGGTGTGTTAAAAATAAAAATAAAAATGAGAGAGAAAAAGAATGCAAAAAAAAAAATCGTACCATACTAAGCAAAGAAAGGCAAATTAAGAGTACTAATGAGATATCTAGATTGGTTTGACCCATCGGATCTCAATTTTTGAGACAAAATCATCGAGTTAGCTTACTTATGAGTCGAGCTGTAAATGAACCTATACACACACACAGTGAGTGTATCTTAGATAATTTATTCAAGAACTTAGATTTGAGTCGCAATTGCATACTTTGAAGGTTCTCTGATTTCATTGATAAGCACTTTTTTAGGACAATTTTATGCATAACTATCAGGATTATTTTAGTTGCTTTTTATTTGTTATATTTTTGCATGATTGTGCGTGAATGACGTTTGTGGGTGTCGTCGATGTAAGCCCTCACAAGACTATAACTCGTCCACTAAGGCCGCCTATGGGTTTAAAGGCTTGTTGCATAAGCTAATTGCAATCGTGATCCCTACGAAAGTGGCTTAGTTTATTTATTTATTTTTATTTGTTTATTTGTATTTAGTTTTATTTTGTCTTTTGCTCGGGACTAGCAAAATCTTAAGTTTGGGGGTGTTTGATAAGTGAGGTTTATACCCACTTATTCCGATATCTTTGGCATATTATTTTGTTAAGTTTCGAGTCATTTAATGTCACTTGTAGTTTATTTTATATTTTATTTGTAGGAAGCATTAATACATGAGGAAATGGACCAATTCGACGTGTTTTGAGACTTTGTGGAGACATCGGACGCGTGCGGAAACATTGGAAGCAAGACGCGCAGCACCAGTGAAGAGAATGCACTGGCACCGCGGTGCCCCGAAACGCCCAAAAACTCTAAATTCTAGGGTTTTACATGTCCAATGGCCACCAGACTTTATTATAAATACATTAGTTCATCCAAACAAGAAGGGGAAGGCTAATACACAATACAAAACACCAAAATACATATTTTAGAGAGATCCAAGGAGGAGGATTGAAGAGCGACAAGAGGAGACGAAGACAATGACGTCCGAAGAGGAAGAGATTCAATTCGGGTTTTATCTTATTGTTTCTTTCTTAAAACTCTAATGATTTTCATTAGATTCATGACTTGTTTATCATTGTTTTTTATCTTTAAGTCATGAACTAACTCCTTAATTCTGAAGAATGATGTAACTGATGCTTGAACCTTTGTTTTAATTGTCGATTTTGTTATGAAGTTTTATTGAGTTATTTATATTCTTTTGAGTTCAATGCTTTATGTTTGCTGGCCATAAATATGATGATATATGTTTAGAATCTATCACTCGAGAGAGGGGATTTTGAATAGATTTAGAGAATATAACCGAGTAGTTTTATAGAGTTCGATAGAATATATAATTCCTTTTAAGTCGTTAATATAGAATCACAAAGCGTAATAAGTTGTTAACTACTGAATTTTTATAGAGATATCGAAGTCTATAGTTAATGATATTTTCACTTATACTCGAGAGATGGAGTAGATATTTTCGGAGTCTTGACTTATAAACAATATAACTGAACAATGATTAATTGACATGACAAATACATAGGCGACAGCTAGATGAAATCAGGATCTAGAATCTCTATCGTATTAGTCCTTCCTATCTAAATATTTTCATATATTATTTATCTAATTAAATATTTATTATTTATTTTCTAAATAAAGTTATGATTATCAATTATAGTATTTAGTGCGAGTTAACGCATTCCATGCGAGTTCTTATTTTTTTTTTTTGATTGATGTAAATTACTGATTTTTTTTTTTAAAAAAAATAACGTTGATTTTATTCTTTTGAATTTTTGTTTTTTTTTTTTGGTACTTTTTTTCAAACCCAAAACATATTGATTGATAGATTACTATTTGGTTGCTTAATATGTTTGGTGTCGTATTCATACCTCCGGATTTAGTGCAGTTTGGTGTTCAAATAACTAAAAAAATAATAAAATAATTTGTAATATAATATAAGAATAAAGAGTGTATTTGTTGATAAAATGAAATGAAAATAAAAATACTAATGTAATGAGAGAGATAGAGGAAGAAGAATTAAAAGATTTTTTTTAGTGTGCTAAGTATTTTTATGAGTGTGTAAAGGAAACAAAGATAACTAATATAAATTATTAAGTGATGGTGATTTTGGTATATTGAAGAGTGTATAAATTAATAAAAAAATTTAAAATTAACACATGAATATATTTAATAATAAAGTATCCAAAGAAATTTTTAGAGTGTAAATACCTCCACCCTTCAGATTAATAATGATTCATAATCAGGAATAATTGTACCAGTTCTAATGATTAATATTTAATAAGACTTATTACATTCATAAACATAGTTAAACTCATATTAGGTTAATGGTAATTCGGAATTTCGTAATTAAATAATATTAGTATAATTACAATACACAATATTAAGTTTAATATTTTTGGAAAAAAAAAGAATATTTTGAAATTTATTAATTAATAAATTTTCATGATTTCAATAATATTAATTCATAAAGATTTATCTATCTTTATCTTAAGAAGAAAATTATAAATAAAAAATCTCAATTATTTGTCCAAAAATATCATTACTCCTCATTAACCCATACAAACTGTATGCTATTAAAAAAAATTGGTTAACTTTTAATTATTTTGTTTGTATATTTTAGTTTTTTACCCTTAGAAATTAAAGTAAATTCTCTTTTAATCCCTAGAGTTTAGGATAATTATTCAATTAATCTCTATATTTTAAAATATTATCCAAAAATATTCCCATTGTTTCTTCTAAATATTGGATTTCACTGATCACTTAAGAGTGTATGAGGAAAAATCGAATTCTATTACTATAAGAATATAATTTACTAGTGTTATAAAAAAATCTCATTTTCTCTGCAATCTCAAAGCTTTCTTTACTTGAAGCTTTAATGTTTGAGATGCCTAAAGCTCACAAATAAGTTATGTATTTATAGCAAAATTTAGACTCAAAATTTCAACATATGAATAGTGATCCACCTAAAGTTGTTTTTAAGTCTGCACCATTTTCGAACTCTACTTAAAGTCATTTTAGAGGCTTGCAATGGTGGTTGTAATGCATGCATTATAATCATGTAACTGGATTCTTCAATTCTCTCATTCCAGCTGCATTTGACAACTATCCCGGCTATGTCTCTACACAGTTCTAACTTATCTCGAGTAATAACATTTGTTAACATGTCGATTGGATTCTCATATGTATGGATCTCCACTAATCTCAGCAGTTATTGATCCATTACCTCGCGTAACTAATGATAGCAAATATCGATGTGTTTCGTCCAGAAATAATACATTGAGTTCTTGCTCAAGTCCAAAGAACTCTGACTATCACAATATATCTTGTATCATGTCTGCTAGATCCCTAATTCTTGGAAAAACTGCTTTAATCACAACATTTCATTTTCTGCTTCCACTGCTGCAATGTACTCAACTTCTGTTATGGATAATGCAATACATCTCTGCAATTTTAACTGCCATGACACAACTCCCCCTCTAAAAGTGTAGAGAAAACATGATATAGATTTTCTACCATCAATATCTCATGTCATATCTGAATCTGTATAGCCTTCCAAGATTGGATCAGCTCCCCCATAGCACAGACATAACTTCGATGTATCTTGAGGAACCTGAGAATCTATGTGACTGTCTCCGAGTATTGTTTTCATGAGTTAGAGAGAAAACAGCTCACTACACCCACTGCATGAACAATATCTGGCCTGGTATATATCATAGCATACATTAGGCTTCCAACTGCTAAAGAATATGATATCGATGACATCTCATCTATCTCTTTCTTGGATGAGGGGCATGAACTCTTGCTCAGTTTGAAGTGATGCGCTAGTGGAATGCTTACAGCTTTGGCTTTCTGTATATCGAATCTCCTAATTATCCGTTCAATATAACTCTCATGTGAAAGTAACAATATTTTGTTCTATCTATCTTGAACTATTTGAATTCTCAAAATTTATTGAGTTGGTATAAAGTCTTTCATGTCGAAAGAATTAGAGAGTTCCTCCTTCAACTGGCTGATCTTCGCTAGTTCTTGTCAAATGATCAACATATCATCTATATATAAGAATAGAGCAACAAAATTTCCATATTTGAATGTATACATTGATCTTCTACAGTACTTTGTAGCCTTAACTCACCATGAACGAGTCAAACTTCTTATACCAATGCCTTGGTGCTTACTTGAGGTCATACAAGCTCTTCTTCAGCTTGCAAAAGAAGGGCTCTTTTTTCTTGAAACCTTCTGGCCGCTTCATGTAGATTTCTTCATTTAGATCTTCATGAAAAAATATTGTCTTAACATTCATCTGTTCAAGCTCTAAGTTCACACTGGCTACCAATCCAATGATAACTTGAGTTGAAACTATTTTTAAATCTGGTGAAAATATTTCATCAAAGTCAATTCCCTTTTTTTTTTGTAAAAAGAAATTATTTATGCCATGGTGGATGTCGCAATGCGCCACCTTCAATACTCTTTGCCTCATTTTTAACTAGCGCGCGTCTTGAAGCGCAATCCAACTCTGGGGGGCAAGTTTTGATTCCGAAAAAATAATTATTTTAAGGTTTAGTACTTTTTAGGAATACAAAGAATTATAATTTTATTAAAAGCAAATTCTTTATTAAAGAAAATTCAAAACTTTCTTTTCCTTTTAAATTCACTCACATTAATTTTTGCTTCCACTCTCAATGGCAACCCAATAGGGATATTTATAGATTTTAGTTGTTTTGATCCCAATTAAATTAAAATTATTAGGATAGTGATAAAATTTAATCATATTTAAATAAAAATCCTAATTCACCCAAAATTAAACAACTATTTTCTTTTTTATTTTATTAAATTAATTAAATAAAATTTATCAACTGATACGAGACGTACTCTTTTTACTTCCAAAATATTGCAAGCTACCCCAACAATTATTAGTAGCATTTATTCTGTATAACGAAATTTCTTTGAAGTCAAATCTACATTGGTGATGATTCATATTCTGTATAACAAAATTATGAATGTAATGTCGTAGTGGCATCCCTGACTTGAATCCAATATGCATATGTGAATGATTAATTTATTACAATCATCATTAATTTATTTAATGGTTTAGGTTTAATTACTCCTAATCATTCATTTAGTGAACAATTATGGCAACAACTCTACTAATTTTGTTAAGTTAAAACGCAAGTCATTGCTTATAAATTGAGCTCTCATTTGAGAGTTCAAGCATATCTAATATGTGTTTAAGTTTCATGTCAATAGAGCTTAAAAAGTGAAGTGTGAGGTTTTTTGTAACAAAGTTTGTAATCTTTGTAAATTTTATTTAAGTAGTAATGAAAAAAAATTATCAATAACACTTTTCAGTAATAAAAGAATTCCCAAAATCATACTCGAGATCTCTTGCACCCAAAGCGAGAATCTATAACTAGACTGCCAAATTCCCAATATGCCTTAGAATAGTGTAAGTGTTAGTGATATATTTTTCTTATCACCCTATATTGCATGCAAGTCGGTCTCTTATCTGGGATATTTTCACTATCACTCTTGTGAGCCACACTCGTATATCGGTTTGGGTATAATATTATATAAAAATCCATAAACCTAATAAAAAGTTAAATCAAGAGTACATGGTGACATCAACCTTAAATTTTTAGTACATTAACAAATCTCTAATATATCTGAGATATTTTCAATATCAATTCGCAAACAATAAACTTCTGTTATTGGGCGATTGCAGGTGTGTGTTGAAAACCGATGCTCATGTATAAATGTTTCTCAAATTAATTTCAATTTTCACATTTTTTAAATTATATTAAGTATTTTCTAACCTAATAAATCATACAAAACTATAATAATAACAAAATCCAACCAATAAAACTATCATTAACTAAACAAATCATATAATTATTGGTTTGATATTTCTCTTGGAAAAAAAAGGAAATGATTGATTGTTTTGTAACTATGAGTAATTTGGGAAGAAATTATTGTATTTGATCATTAAATATATTTAAAAAATGTTAATTAATTTTTTTTTAAAAAAAAAAAAAATTAATGGGTCAAATTATAAATTTCCCCTATAAATTCTTAATCTTATGGTGCTCTTTAATACTTGACAGGAGATATGAGCCCATGTGCAATGGCATAGTTGCAATTTATGACCCCAAAATCTACCTCTTCAATTCCTGGCCAAACATTTTACCAGCTAAAGTTAATTTGTACTTTTAAATCTTGGCCACTGATGCTACTAACCACAAGTCCACAACCAATGTAAGCCACATAATTGGTATGTTTCGAGAGCAGTAGAAAACAATAATTCAGAAAAGAGTCTTATATAGTCACGTTTTCTGTTATATTAATAGTGGACCCGTTGGTGCTAAAATGGTCCTTATTGCCCTTTATTTTTTGGGGCCCTAACATTTGTAAAATGAGATACTATCAATAAAAAAAAAAATTATATAAAATTTTCATGACCCCTAATTTTAAGTGAGATTTAAAAACTCCAACTAACCTACTATATCTATTCTTTCCAATACCATCTCTGCTACCAACCACATACATTTTTTATTTATAGCCTTATTGTTGATAGCAATGTGTCATTCTGTCATTGAATTACTTTTTATTTAAACACACACAGGGCACGGTGTTACGGTATTTGGCCCGTGCCTACGGCACGGTGTTACGGTATTTGCTCGTGCCTACGGCACGGTGTTACAGTATTTGGCTGTGCCTACGGTACAGTGTTACAGAATTAAATGATTTTATTTTAACTTCTATTTTTTAATTTCTAATTTGAAAATTTTTGACCCTTTTCATCAATCAATTCACTCTCTTTCCTCCAATTACCAATGAAATGATTTGGGCCGTCAATTAAGCCACATAAAGAGAGCCGTTGGATACAATCTCTTTCATTTTAACACAATTCTCCTTTATTATATAGATATATAGATATATATATATATATATATATATATATATATATATCACTTTATGTTGAGGAAAATATCTCACATCGGCTGAGATAAACAATTAAACTCAAAATATAAACATTGGATAATCCTCAACTCTCAAGATGGCTTTTGGGTTGAGTTAGGCCCATGAATCTCAATATGGTATCAGAGCCACATTCATGCACGGGTGGGCCCACATTACATGTCCACGTGACATGAACCAGGCAAAAGACCGGTTTGCACGTGAGGGAGAGTGTTGAGGAAAATATCTCACATTGGCTAAGATAAACAATTAAACTCAAAATATAAACATTGGGCAATCCCCAACTCTCAAGCTGGCTTTTGGGTTGAATTAGGCTCATGAATTTCAACCCTTTATGATTAATTTTTAATTTTTATTTGAAAATCTTAAAATAAGGTAATATAAATTTTGTTTGTAATCTATGTATTTTTTTTTAATTTAAAAAAAAAAAGTATTAAAAAATTTAAAATTTTAACACGACTCTCATTCTGATACCAAGATTTAATAAGGGCTCATAATCTGACCCGAATCAAAATTTTTCTCATAGAGTCATAGCACACATAATGTAGTTGACAAAGACAGAAAAAATATAGAGTAAAAGATATTATATTGCAGTATGTGTCTGTGTGTTTTTAAAATAAATTTTTTGACAGTCTATTTGTTTAATAAATCTAATATATTTATTTTTTTTTAAATATTTTATTTAAAAGTAGTGTTGATTCTGATTCTGATTTTATATATTCTTTATTAAAAGTTGTTTGTCTTATTTATTTTGTAAATCAGTATCCATATCTACTTTTACTTTTTTTTTTAAATATTTTATTAAAAGTTGTGTTGATTCTGATTCTGATTCTGATTTTATATTTTCTTTATTAAAAGTTGTTTGTCTTATTTAATTTCGTAAATCAGTATCCATATTTACTTTTACTTTATTAAAGGTTATTTGTTTTATTTGTGTTTACTTCTTATATAAAGAGGTAGTTTGTAAGTTTGAAGGTAAGATCATTTGAGCCTCTCTCATCTCATTCTCTCTTTTCCCTTCAACATATCATTCTCTCTTCTTATAATAGAGTTATCATATTCGGAAAACATTATGAATAACTATAACTTGGGCTCATTTTCAGATAGTTGGTCAGGCGAGAATGAAGTTCGAAGCGGGGAAAGCATCTCCAGAAATAGTCGCGATTATACAACTGAATTTACTACAGACCAGGTTATTTTTATCGTTGTATTATGTATATTTGTTATTTATTTTTAAAGTATATAAATTATGTATATTTGTTATTTATACATCTTCGTTATTTTGTTTATATAGATCTTTGAAAGTAGAGAAGATATGATAAATTGGGTGAAAAGAGTTGGTCTATAAAATAATATTGTGATAGTGATTAAAATTTTTGCTAATTTGAAAAGCGGCAAACTACCAAACTGTCATCTTATGTGTGAAAGAGGAGGAAAATACAAACCACCGCGATATCTTGTTGAAGGTCAATCCATAGTAAAAAATAGTGGGATAAAAAAATGTGAATGCCCATTTGAGTTCCGAGATATACCAAAACCTTCAGACGGTGTTATGTGGGGATTAAATGTTACATGTGATTTACATAACCATCAACTAGCAGAATATCTTGAGGGTCATGAATATCTGTCTAGGCTAAAACCGTTAGAGAAACAATTTGTGCTTGACATGGCCAACAACACCGCACCTCATGAAATTCTTAGTGTTTTAAAAGAAAGAGACCCTTCAAATAGTACGGGAATCAGAACCATTTACAATGTTATTTCCAGAAATAAAGAAGCGAAACGGGGTGGTCTAACTTCTATTCAATATGTTTTGGATCAATTGATTAATAAAAATTACCATCATGATTACCTTACAAATCCAGACACCAATGAAATTACAGATATTCTTTGGGTTCATCCTAAAAGCCTAGAACTATCTGTTAACTTTCCTTATGTGTTGATCATTGATGCCACATACAAGACCAACAAGTATCAGATACCACTATTGGAGGTTGTTGGTATCACATCCACAATGCGAACTTACTTGCTTATGTTCACATATCTTAGTAATGAGACGGCTGGGCAACTAACATTGGCATTATCAATCTTGAAGAAATGGATGGTTGAAAAATGAGCATCATTGCCATCAGTTTTTGTTTCAGATCGGGATTTGAGGCTTATTAAAGCCATTGAAACATGTTTTCCCATGGCTCATCACATTTTTTTTATATTTGACACATAAATCAGTACGTAATGAAAAATACAGTCCTATGCTTGGTATGCAATGGAAACACTTTTATTCATCATGGCACTCTCTTATTAATTCATCAACACAATGGTCTTACCAACAAAAATGGGAGGTGATGCGCGAGGAGTTTAGACAATTCAATGGTGCTCTAAATTACCTTTGGGAGACATGGTTACACCCTTATAGAGACCGATTTGTTTCAGCGTGGATTGATACATGTATGCACCTGGGAAGAAATTCAAGTCAAATGTACAATTATTTTATTTTTTTACTATTTAAATTATTGGTCATTATTGTAAATTTTACTAATGAAAAAATATAATATTTTTTAAATTACAGGGCATAGTCTGCACATTCGAGACTGAAATTATATTTGGGAAATATCATGTCATCTTTACAATTATCTTTTGAAAAAATACACAAGATGTTGAAAAATCAGTTTGGGGAAATTCAAAAGTCATTCGAGAAATCTTTGAACATTCCACGGCATACACATTTGCGTGAGGAGATTTTTAATCAAATAAGGTGTCAGATTTCGTTAGAGGCGATGAAGTACATTTATGATCAGCTGAAATGTGTTGAGGAAACATCTCACCAACTAGCCGGCATTGCAACTGCTCGTTCAAAATAATATATGGATTACCATGTATGCACGATATTGCATATTGTCTTCATCTTTCCATCCCAATTTCGATACAAAGTGTTTCCGCACATTGGAGAATGTTATCAATGCACGTACACGAGTTCAATTATGATGCAACACGGCCTAACAAGATATCAAACGTTGTTGAATTATTAGATGAGATAGATCCATGTATGCGAGAGCATATGATAGACAAGTTTCTTGATATGGTGGATCCATCTCAAAGCATAGTTCGAGTCCCTTCATACAACACTGAACATAGAGGTCGACCTACATGCAGAGATGAGCAAAGCAAACGTCGCATACATTCTTTTGGATATGGTTCCACTTCAGGATCTAGGGTCACTTAATCAATTGTACCGACTCTAGGGAGAGGGGGCCGTGAGAGGCGATCAACTCATGACCAATCTCAACTTCCACCAATCTGTGATACCTATATTCAGAAATTACATGTGGCATATCAACGTTATATTTCTCACACTATTGATGTTCAAGCTAATGATCATTGTGGATTCAGAGCAATAGCTGCACTAATTGGGTATGGCGAAGAAGGTTGGGGTCAAGTATGATGTGACCTTATTGAAGAGATTCAACAAAATAATGATTTATATGATCGACTTTATCCATCAAACGGATGAGCAGACAATCTATTACACTTACTGCATTTCTTCCAGTCGCCGGCACCAAAGGTTCATTGGATAGACTCAATGAGTTTAGGAATTGTCATCGCTTCGAGGTACAATCTTGTACTGCATACATTTACTGAGAATGTTTGGAGTTGTTTTACTCACTTGCCATTAAGGTCTCTTGCAGTTCCAGAGCAAGAGCGTCAAGAAATAGCTATTGCTCATGTTGGTAGACACTTTGTGCAAGTTTTTTTACACCCTCATTATCCTGTACCACCCATCCCAATGTGGTGTTGGGAACATTCATCGTACGAAGCTAAAGAACGGGCCACTCGTTATAGGATTCGTAATCAATTATGGTACGAAGTATTGGGTATATCACCAAGTGCGCCAGGAGAAGACTTTGGAGGCAACATAGATTAGAATTTATGTTTTTATATTTTAAAGTGTAAGTTTTTATGTTGTTATTTGTACTATTTTTTAAATATATATTTTTCTAATATACATCAGATATTTTTATAATACATAAGTAGTTTTAAATAAATTAAAAAAGAATAACAAAAATTAAATGAATAAATGAACATAAAATAAATAATAATAAATATGAAATTTGTAATATTTATTAAACAAATAAAATATATATATATAAAGTCAAAAAATGTAAATTTTTAAAAAAAAATTATAAAATAAAAAATGTAATTTTAAAAAAAAAAATTATAAAATAAAAAATTTAATTAATAAAATAAAATAAGTACATATGTTATTTTTATATTATATATATATATATATATATATATATATATATCAATATATAAAAAGTGGGATACATTTTTTTATTTGGTAAATTGAATTTTTTAGAAAGATAAGGAGCAAATTCGGAAATTACAGGGGAGACAAATTTAAAGTAATTGTCGGGGGGGGAGATAAGGCCTCTTTATTTATCATGAGATAAATTATAAAATAGAAAAATATGAATTTTAATATATTATCATTTAATCATTTGATGGTATGTTGTCATTCTAGAGTGTTATGACCACTATTATAATGCCTAGAATTGTTCTTGGGTGGTTCATTTGTGGTGACTTGAATTGGTGTTATGATTAATTATATTAATGTTGAAAAAGTTGGATTAAAGCATGAAAAATTGATAATTTTTGTTGCAAAATCAGATTTGGAAAAACTGGATTGTATGTGATGAAAATGATGTCATTGAATGTATTGGATGTGTTTTGGGTGTTGTAACAATTTCCGAAAATTATTTCGGAGTTGAAATAAGCGAAAACAACGAAAAACGGTGTTCCTAAGTGACTTTTGAGCCAACCGGGTGACGGCTGCCCAAACAGTGAATTTATCACTGTTCAGGCAGCCCATGAACTGCCATAATACTATTGGGGCTGACCTTGGCAGCCTCCATGTGTATTAGGTAGTCGGTTCGGTCAAAAATGTGTTTTATGTCATTTTGCGGAAAAACGTTTTCGTAAAAGTTTCGCGACGTTTTCATATATATTTATGTCGCTATTTGATATCGAATAAATGTGTTCAGGTGAAATATGAATAAATTACTCATATTAGATATTGAATAATTTATTCGGTAATTTAAAAAATTTTACAATTTCGCCCGAAACGCGCTTCCGCCGTGCCCTTCGCCCAAAACCCCAACAGTTATGTTGTCGGATTTTGTATAATATTGGTCGGAGATACGAAGTTAGCAGAGGCATGTTGTGTGATCTCTCTCTTACACATTTATCCGAGGTTATATGATGGGAAACCTTGACAGGGGTGTTGTTACTTTCCAAAGGTTTCAATCCATTGTTATACTGAATTTTGATTAGCAAACCTTGTTTGACTGATATTGTTTTGTTGTAAATATGTTTTGTTAGAGATAGTTTTTATATTACAATTGCTGTTTTCAAATATTAATTATATATATTTATGTATTTACAAATATCTATTTTTGGGTAATGTTATGTTGATAGTTTGAGTATTTTACTTACTGAGCCCTTTAAGCTCACCCCTCATTTTCTCAAATATTTCAGGTAGTTCGTCAGTGCAATAGTAGCAGTACCAGAATTTGATTCGTTTACCATTGCTGCATTCGGGTTGGTCCAGATATTTCTTTTTACTTTTGAGATAGTAAATTTAAGACATTTTAATATTTTTCGCAGACTTTTATTGTAAACATTTCTTTTGAGATTTATTGAATTACATTCTATGAAATATTATTTTCATTGTAAATTTAATTAAATTATATGACATGTAAAATACTTGAGTTGAAGTAAGTCACATACTACTTTCTAGGATTGAGCTTGAATAGAAGTGGTCATGATAATAAGTGTTTTAATTATTTTTTTATTTAAATAAAAATCTCTGTAATCCTTGAATTGAGACGAAGATTTTCTTACGTGAACTTTTTTAAAATCTGTTGAAAAGTATGAGTCTTTTTATTTAATGGATGACCTCTCATTGCTTATCTAAACATGTACCAGCGGATGCTGGCAGTATATCAAACTTAACCCATAATAAATAAAGGGAATATTAATGAGTGATTTAAGGGTATTCATTAAGGATCTATTTTTGAAAAAAATTTATAGAAAAAAAAGAAAAAATAATTAATATTTTGATAATTTTTTATATTTCCTAAAAAAATGATGTGGAAATTTTCTAAATATGGATTCTTATGAGTGAACGTGGGTCAATTGTTAACTTAACACATAATAAATAAATGCATTCATATATATATATATATATACCTACCTGTGCTCCCCTCAATAAATACCTGTGATGGAGAATATGGTCTTCATTTCATTACTAAGCAATGGCAGCACTGCAAGTATTTCTCCTCTTCATTGTCTCAAACGTTGTTGCATCGCAAGAAATCATCAGAACCCTGCCTGGTTTTGATGGTGACCTCCCATTCAAACTCGAAACTGGGTAAGAATTCTTAGATCGTGCTATTTAATTAGCTATAAATTTAACACTGTTTTAAATTAATTAGCTACTGTGCTTTTGTAGGTACGTCGGAGTGGGTGAGATGGATGATGTGCAGCTGTTTTACTACTTCATTGAATCCGAGAGGAGTCCACAAGATGACCCTCTTGTGCTTTGGCTCACCGGAGGCCCTGGTTCTTCTGCCTTTTCTGGCCTTGTCTACGAAATTGGTATTTTATAGAAAAATTAAAATTTTCCATTTATATATATTTTATGCATATTACACAGTATAATCTTGATTAAATAATATTTTTGGTTGGTCCCCACTTGAGACTAATGTAATAAATTATAGTTTGATTAATTTTTTTTAGATAATATATTTTTTAATAAATTCATTGGTCCCTCGTGTCTATATAAATTAATAACCTCTTTATATATACATCAAAATTATATATATACATATTTTAATTAGGACTCCTTTGTAAAGTTAGTTGTATTTAATAAGAATAATTACATTCCTAATCTTGTTTTTGGTTAATCAAATATTCATCAAATGTAAGTCTGGTTCTTTTTTTTTTCTTTTTTTTTTTAAAATAATAATTAAGAAAGATCTAAGTTTTTTCCTTAAATAATGCACATTCATCCCACCTAAACCCAAAGTAAATGTATCTCTTAAGACTTGAACCTGTGACTTTTACTTCACAATAAAAGTTAAGCCAATTATGATATTCTTTGGGGATAAATGTAAGTCTAATTTATTACATAATAGATAGATCCATAACTTCTATTTAATAAGGCTAATTACATTCATTAACTTGTTTTAGTTTTAGTAAACAAATATATATAATAATGATAATACCTAATTTGCTAATTAGTTAATATTTGTTTAATCATAATAAATAATATTAAGTTCAATGTTTTAGCAAAAAAAAAAAAAGAATATCATGATAAATTAATTTATTAATTAATATATAAATTAATAATTTAGTTATATATCGATTAATTAACAAATTTTCATGCCCAATGATATTAATTTATAGAGATTTAACTTTTATCTTTTATGAAGAAAATGATTAATAAAAAAACCTATTATTTGACGAAATATATCATTTCCCCTCATAACCCATAGAAACTCATATGATATTAAAAAATTATTAACTTTTTAATCATTTTTTTTTTTTTGTATTTTAGTATTTTTACCTCTAGTAATTAAGGCAAATCCTCTTTTAATCCTCATAGTTTAGATTAATAATTCAGTTAGTCTCTATAGCTATTGGATTTAATTTTTCAAGGATAAATTTTTATTTTATTTTTGCCTGATATAACTTAATCTTCTGACAAATCAGACATGCAACAATTGAAAATTAGAAAATATTGAGATAAATTTTAATGAAATATATATATATGTGTGTGTGTGTGTACAACTTTTGGATAAATTTTGAAATCTCATGAACTAATTAAGTAATTGGCTTGAGACTAAAACTAAATTGAGCAATCGCCATAGAAATTATTATTGATGAATTGTGGGTTTTAACTAAGGGTTTCAGAAAATTTTGATACTAATTAGAATTTGGGACGAAAAATTATTCTGAATAAAATATTAATGGGGATTTGAGATGATTTTTTATTATGAATAAAAAAAATTGAGTTGAGATTCGGGATGAAAAATAATCATAAACCTCGAAATCAGAATTCGAGATTAAATTTAGGTCCATTGAAACCAAATCAATTACTATTATTGTAGTATTTTTCTCAATTGTGTAGTGATGGGATATTAAATTTAGGTCCATTGATATTTGACTATGAAAATTCCAAACAGAACTTGCCCAAGTTTTTGTTGAACCCATACTCGTGGACAAAGGTGAGAAATCAAATCACTTCCTTCTTCGATTTTTTCAATTAATTTAAATTTTTTTTTTTTTTAATTTTATTTGATGTTTTAACTCTTTTAAGTTCTACTTTCTCCATTTTGCGGCTAGTTTTAGATTTATCTTTTTTTTTTGTGATTTGTGTTCCTGATGGAGTGCTGTGGAAAAATTTTCAGGTTGCCAACATTATATTTTTAGATGCACCTGTAGGCACCGGATTCTCATACGCCAATAGTTGGCAAGGATACACCATGAATGATACACTTGCAGCTCTACAAAATTATTATTTTTTAAGAAAGGTGAGGAAAAATATTGCATTTCACAAAAATAATTGATTTTTTTTTTTCGATTTTATTGATGATTTGTCATGATTCTTAGATGCACAAAGCATAATAATACATGTACTAGATAGCCTACTCTATTTAAGTACGGATCGAGTGATTTGACGATAAAATTTTTAATCTTTTCGAAAAAAAAGAGTATCGATTTGACCCCTTAAATTTATATTTTTTTTTATATAGCCTGCTAAAGTTTATAAATTTTTTTATTATTATTGCCGCACTGTTGGCCACCTCAATTTCATAGGTCTTACATTATGGCCTCTTCAAGTTTATAATTTTTATATTACGACTCCTGTCGAATTAAAATCCTTATTTTACCACAGCCTATGCCACATATAAAAAAAAAAAAAAAAATAGGTATCCTTTTGATATTTTTGAATACTTCATGTAGTTATTTGAAATTTTAGCAAAAAATGGATATTTAGGTGATAATTTTCTTTAATTTCTATGAAAATTTCAGTATCCGTATCCTAAATTTAGTACAAAAACTAATAATTTGTTTCCCCATTGTTTGTACATGAATCGTATGCGTTCAGTGGCTTATAGGGCATCCCAACTTCCTTGCAAATCCACTGTATGTTTCAGGGGATTCCTATTCAGGAAAAATTGTTCCAATGGTCGTTAAGGAAATATCTGACGGTAATGAATTCAACTATTATATGTACTAAAGGTTTCTCATAAACAAACATTTATGGTTGATTTTTGCTGCAGGTATTGATGTGGGACACGAGCCAACAATGAATCTCAAAGTAGGTCATTTCATAACTAATTTGAATTTCAAATAAATCTTGATTTCAATTATTTGATGGTGGGAAATTCTCTTTTTTATATCCGAAGATTCGTTTATGTATGAAAAATTTATGTACAAATTAATATATTGACTTAAATTTTGGGGGTGAAATTGAGCTTAAAATGTAAAATAGTATACTGATAAAATTTTGAGTGTAAATTTAAATTTATTTGAAGTTTTCAGATTTTTTCATGTATAAACGAATCTTCTATTCGAATGGAAAAATTAAAATATCCTTGTTGTTTATATATTTTCTGTAACAGTTCATATAGTGGCATCAAAGGTTTGTTCATAACTATTGAATCTTTGATAATCGAGACAGGGATACTCTCTTGGCAACCCAGTAACAGATTTGACTAAAGACGTGAATTCAAGAATAAAATTTGCCTACCTTAACGCACTTATCTCCCAAGAAATCTACGAGGTGAATTCTTCACTCATATCTTTTATATACAACTTGTGAATAGTTTTTACCTCAAGTTCTCTTTTACTCTCCAGATTTAAGTATTGAATTACATTTATTGTTTTCATATTTTAAAAAATTACCCTAATCATAACATTTTTTCCCTCACTTGCAAGATTAATAAAAAAAAAAAAAAACAACATTTTACCCTAAAAAAAGTAACATTTAACACAAACAAGAAAGTAACGACTTAGATATTTCAGATTATTATCTTTAAAGGGCGTGATTTGGTGATATATGGCTTATGATTTGACCTTCAAGTCATGAGTTCGAATCCAGGTAGTGCGTTTCTTGTAAGAGCTTGGGACAATCATAAGTTTTACCTGCTCCGCTTAAGTTCGGAAGGGGTGGTTTGACGGCGGATTATCATTATTTATGATAACTAATTGAGAATTCCTACCACTGTGGATTAAAGGAGAATTTACCTCATTTTTAAAAAACTTTCTAAATCTGAGAGGATTATCATCCAACCTTTTTTAAAGGTTAAACAGTGGACAAGTTCAAATATATTTTTAATTTTTTATCTCCTCTAAAAATTGAACTCAGGTGACAAATTTTTTATTAAAATATTTATTATGTTAGATGTTTTTATTATTGTTAATCATTGTTATTTTTCAGTCGGCCAAAAGAAATTGCAAGGGCGATTATGTGAATGTAGATCCAAGCAATGGTTTATGTATAGCTGATCTTCAAAATATCACAGCGGTATATAGTACAAAGACTCATTGTCATTTCTTTTTTTATTAATTAAATAAGTATTACAAGCAGCAAATTAATTTAACTCACTAATTGAACTTACAGTGCACTGGCAAACTAAAGTCAGGCAACATATACGAACCGGATTGTAGTTTAGACATACTCACAAGTCCACTGCAATTCAAATGGAATCGCAGCCTCATCGAAGAAGATTCTTTAGATTTTCTCTTTTTGCCAACTCAACCAGCTGCTAGACCTTGGTGTCGGGTAAACCTCTACACTCTATATGCATACACACACAATTAGTGAAATAAAAGAATCTAAATCTCCTATCGTTTTTATAAAAATTAGTTTTCGTTTGACAGATCATCAATAATTAGACCTCAAACATGCAAAGAAGATGAAGATAAGGTCCATGAATTGATAAAATCATGTCCGAAGGGTTGTGAAAACAAGACTTGAATATTAATAAAATCAGGCCCGAAAGCGTTAAATGATTTAAATATCCCCAAAATCTATGCAAAGATCTTCAAACTTGTATAGTAAAAATTGTAGGGACTAAAGAGTCTGTCATAACAATTATCAATGTAATTTTCCCTTTAATTTAAGATAATAATCAAAGGAGTGCCTAGTTGTACTATGTAGTTGATCTTTACATTTTTTTCTTTACAGAAATATAACTACGCATACTCGTATACTTGGGCAAATGATAAAACTGTCCAAAGAGCTCTTGGAATTCGAGAGGTATGTTCAGCTTAATCAGGAGATTATTATATGTACCATCTAATTTTGAAAATAATTTTCATAGTTCCTAGCCGGCTAGACATTAGGCGGTGTCTGGCCGTTTCAATTACACATGAAATTAGTTGTTAGGCGGTGGTAATAGGCGGTTCTAAGTGGCCGCCTAAGTAGTTTTAGTAGGCAGCCTAAATGATTTTAGGTAAGTCATGTGGGTTTGGGCGGCCCTTAAGCAGTTCTAGACAAACTAGCTAGGTGGATATGTACTTTTTCTTCTAAATTTATTTTTTTTCCCCCTAATTTTTTCCTTACAAGCCGTATTCTAATTTAGAACTCCTAAATTTCTTATCCTTTAGAATTCAGAAATGAACAAAACCCTCATAATTCAAGTTTCACCTTGAGATTTACTGAAGAACTTAAGAAGTACCAAAACCATTAATTGCTCTGTTTGCACTAAAACCCTTAGTTGTTGTTTGCACTAAAACTGAAAGGTTTATTTGTGAATAAGAACAAAAAGATGCTAATGTTGATATTCATAAATAACATGTCATTTTCCTCTGAGATTGCTAAAATTGAACCATTAATTTATTCCTTCATCAGCCACTATTCTATTACAAAGATAATTACAACTTTTTTTTTTTGAATATAAAATAAAATCATATAACGCCGCCTAATCTATCAGTCTAGGCGCCTTCTAGAAGCCTAAAAACTCTCCATGTAACCTATCATCTAGCCTTTTTTTTAGACTATTGATAATTTTACAATTACATTCTCACTAATGAGCAGGGGAGCGTAGAATATTGGGTGAGATGCAATAAAAGTTTATCTTACACACAAGATCTTCCAAGTAGTCTTGATTATCACCTAAGCCTCATCAAGAAAGGCTTTCAAGTTTTGATTTACAGGTACGTACTAACATAAAAATATTATCATGTTTGTATATTCGCACGTTTTAATACATACGTTCAATTATTTATACAAAGAATGCGAAAAGAAATAATTTTTACATAATTTTGTCTTTCTTGAATTAAATTTCTGGCTACGTGACACTGGTTACATTATATGACTAATTTTTTTTCCGAATACAGCGGTGATGTCGACATGTCAATTCCATACATAGCCACTGAAGCATGGATCAAGTCGTTGAATTTGACCATTGAAACTGGTTGGCAGCCATGGTTTGTGGAAGGCCAAGTTGCAGGGTAGGTATCTTTTCATGTCCATTGCTACTTGCTATCATATTTATTGATGGGCGGAGACAGATAAAATTTTGGATACTGAGATATCGTTCGGTGTAAAAGTTGATCATTTTATAAATTGATATATAAATTAATATTTAAATGCTACATCAAATATATAATTGACGTTAATTATATTCTTATAAAAATATAATCTCACAACGTAAATTTATATTTCTATGTTGATTTATATTCTAATTTATATTTCATAATTTATAAGTTAATTTATACTCTTACCCATTCTACCAAACTCAACTTAAATAATAACAAATAACAAATTTATGAACATCAAATCATAAAAATATTTATTTTAAATATCAAAACTGAAAAACAATTGTAAATTTAGAAGGGCCAGCCCTGGTATATATTTGCAAGTATACCTTATCTCACAGTTGTTTTATAATATGATTTCTGTAGATATTGGTTTCGATACAAGGAAGAGAATGATTATCATTTGACATATGCTACAGTAAAGGTAAGATTAAATAATTCTCTTGGATTTTTTTTTTTGGAAATTATCTCAGTTTCATTTTAAAATAGGAAAATGATAAAATAAAGAGTGTTGAAACAATTTTGAACTTTCCCTTCCTCTAGGTATTGTCATAAATTAATAGGTCTAACTCAACTCAAAAGCTAACTTGAGAGTGAAAGATTGTCCAATACTTATATTTTAAGTTGATTAATTCATTTCAACCGATGTGAGATATTTCCTCACATTCCCTCTCAAGTGCAATCCGATCTTTTGCCTGATCCATGTTACGTGGATAAGTAGTGTGGGTACACTCATTCATGACTGTAACTCTAATATCATATTGAAATTCATGAGTTTAAATCAATCCAAAAGTTAATTTGAGAATTGAAAGTTGTCCAATATTTATATTTTGAGTTCATTTATTCGTCTCGGTCGATGTGAGTTATTTTTTCAATATTTTTCTCATAAATAATAATTGTGTAATAATGGGTTGTGCAGGGAGGAGGTCATACAGCTCCAGAGTACAAGCCGAAGGAATGTCTTGCAATGATTGAAAGGTGGTTTGCCTATTATCCTCTTTAGCTAAGCTTCCCCTGCAATTGATGACTTGTGAAAATAAACAAGTGCAAACAATGGCTTCTTGTCCATGAAGGTTTATGATGCATCCTTGTTAGAACTGCCAATTTCTAATAACCATATAACTGTTAAAGGATTTTTATACCCGATAAGTAAACGTGTTCAAAACATGATTAATTAATAAATTTATGATTCAATTTTATTTCATGTATGCATTTTGATTTTCTTTATAAAATTCATGAAAATTCGTTAATTATTTATGTAATTTTAAATTAAATATATATGTCTATGTAAAATATTCCATACATATATGTATGGATAAAATTTAAAAAGTAATAATCGAAATTTATCTGTGACTATGATTTGAAGTTGAGAATCTTCGAATTCGAAAGTCATAAATATAGTTAATTTCATTATGAATGATGCAGTTTCATCCAGACTGTAATATGTAGAGCCATAAAAATAAATGTATTTTATAGGCAGAACCCATAAGTAGCCCCCTGAACTCTTATCCAACATTTCATTAGCCCATCAAACTTTTATTTTCACCCATTAGCCCACTGAACTTTTAAAAATCGTGTATCCAACCCATTTACGTAACGCCATTCCGCGCGTGTAACAAACGGACCGTTAAGTGAGATTGTTCAGATTTTTTTCAGTGCCACGTAGACTTTTATAATACATCTCATTAGCCCCCTGAACTTTTATAATACATCCCATTAGCCCCCTGAATTTTTATATATACATCCCATTAGCTCCCCGAACTTCAATATTTTACCTATAAGCCTACATAACTCTAAAAAATGATGTTAAAAACTCTTTATAACTACATAAACCATCATCAACACAATCATGTCTTGAAAAAAAATTACAAATGGTCTATTTAAGGAATTTTCGTTTTAAAAAAAAAATAGTAAAACACAATAATATCTAATTTTTAATAAATAATTTTAGAATAAAGGTGACGCAAAATATTAATTGTTGATAATTTAAGTACCATGAATTTGTGTTTAATATATTTCGTCACCTTTATTCTAAAATTATTTATTAAAAATTAGATATGATTGTGTTTTACTATTATTTTTTTTTAAAAATAAAATTTTTTTCGTAGTGTTGATTAATGTTCAAATGAAATTAAATAGAGCATTTGTAATTTTTTCAAGACATGATTGTGTTGATGATGGTTTATGTAGTTATACAGAATTTTTAACATCATTTTTTAGAGTTATGTAGGCTTATATGTAAATATTGAAGTTCAGGAGATTAATGGGATGTATTATAAAAGTTCAGGGGGCTAATGGGATGTTCTGTTATATTTGCATGGTTGACTGCCATGTCACCAACTCCAAACGGAAAAAATCTGACGTGGACGGTAAACGGAACGACGTTACACTGAATGGGTTGGTTACACCGTTTTTAAAAGTTCTGTGGGCTAATAGGTGAAAATAAAAGTTCGGTGGGCTATTAAGATGTCGGATAAAAGTTAAGTGGGCTAATTATGGGTTCTGCAGTATTTTATATAATAATATTATATTGGACAAGATCAGATGAAATTAAAAATTTCTAATAATTTTCGTTAAATAAATAACATAAATTTCATCATAATGATGGTCTTATGTGATGATCTTAATTCATTGTATTTAGAAAACTCTCATATCATTTTAATTTATTCTTTAATTTACTCGATATGATTTTATATTTATTACATTTCGTAAACTTTGTTTTTTAGGAATGAGTTGAATGAATAGCTGTTAATGTTGACTTGATACAATGAAATCCGTTCATAAGATTCTATTATTTGTTAGTTCAGGACCTGAGCGATTAGCGCGTAAATTTATAAAAATTATGAATTAATTATTCACTTGAGAATTAATGGAAATCAAGGATAAAGATATAATTATGGAGGTTAACGATTTTATTTATTTATTTTTTTTTGGGTGGATCATTGTATAGGTAATGACTATATCAATGGACCAATATTTTGAGTAATTAATTCTATAATTTTGATAGTGCAATTCTGGGTATTTAGTTGAGTTATTTCAGAATTACTAAATTCGTTTGATTAATAAAAGATTTTATAACTAATTATGAGAATTGTTGGATGTTAGAATTATAGGTTCATCGATCCCCTCGTCATCTTCTATCATTGTTTGAACGATAATAATTGCGAAGAAAAATAATTGTGAATTATTTTACACTCTAGTTATTTCATATAACCCTTTTTTGAAAATTATGACAAAAGTTATCCTAATATATTTATCAATAGATAATGTATCTATTTGTTAATTTTTGAGAATTAATATTTGATTAATTTGATGAATTAAATTTTAATTTAATAAGATAATATTTTAAAAGTTGAAAATTTTAAAATTTGATTTTAAAAATTAATATTTGATTCATCAAATATAAGATTTTTTTTTTCAAATTTATCTAAATTTTAAAAGTTGAGACTTGATGAAAGTATTTGAAAAATAAAATATTAGAATTATCTTATTTTGATAAATATTAAATGTCTTTATTTTGAATTTTTGAAAATCAAAATATTATCCAAAAAGAGAATTTTGATAATGATAAAAAAGGCCACCCAAGATAGCAATAAAAGAGAGCAACGTGAGCTGAATAATTCAACTTTGATTGATCAAAAAGTCCAAAAAAAAAAAAAGGAAAAGAAAAGAAAACGTTTGCTGGAGTGAGAAAAAAAGTTATTATTATTATTATTATTATTATTATTATATTATTATTATTATTATTATTATTTGTTTTGATTTTGAGAAAATAAAAGAAAATAGAAATAAGGATTTTTCTCATGCGTTGAGTACACTAATCCTTCACAAAAATTAGAGTGTTCTTCGTAATTATGTTATGAATATGTTTCCGCTACGCATAAACTCTGAAAACCAACAAATGATATCATGAGCAGTAGTATTTATTATAGTATATTAATAATAATGATTTATTATAAATCATCTTAATATATATGTAAAAGAGTAGACTATATATTTTTTTTATCATTTGATGATGGATGATGAATATTAATCGTTAATTGTATGATTGACTTTATATTGGGATTTTAATATTTGTTTTATATATTGGATATGTAAACCCAAAATTAAATGAGTATTTTTTTTCCTGTAATTATAAAAGTATTTATAATTATTGGAGATTAAGATCAAGCCAACAGTATTGGGAAACCAACAGTACTAGGAAAATAATTAAAATACAAAGGAAAAAAAATAAGAAATGTGAGACATAAAGCTTACCCCTAAAGGAACTAGAATATAAACTAAGAGAAAAATCTTCTAGCAAACTAAATCCCAACACAAAAACAATTCTATAATCTGAATTATTATAATTTATTTTTCAATTTAATACCCACTAAAAAGACAAGTAAAAGATAAAATAAGTACAAGATCTCCACATCAATCATTGATTTTGAGACTGTTGTATTATACGTGTCATCAAACAGTAATATAACTTGCAATCAAACAGATCAAAACAACAATAGTAGATCTAGATGCATGCAACCCTAAAACCAGAAAACCATTAAAACAAACCAGAAAATGGAGATCACAGAATTGTCCAAGTCGAGATGATCTCTGTCCTTAAAAACTTATTGGCTCCGTCACGGGTGCTTTACGGATTCGTTTTGCCAACGTTCTCCCAGGATTACTTGGAATCTTCTTGTTCACGGAGCACTCCTTAACAAGTGTATGAACTAGGAATATGGTGAAACTCTCTCAAAAACAAAGGAAAAACAATGTCTCTCCCTTAGCAAAAAATCGGATATATTTCTATATTTATATTTTGGATATCAAGCCTTCTTATATAGGCATGGAAGGGTGCCAATAGTGCACCCTTTGGGATGGGGTGCAACCCTCCAAAGGGTTGTACCCCTCACAAGCACCCAATCCAATCCAAAAGACAGAATTACCCTTAATGAAGAATTTCCTACAATCCCCCACAATTCTTCAAATATCCACGGAGACATTTGAGAGAGTTACCATGAACTAAAGCTGCATCGAAATAGGTAGCTTTCGCCTTGAACCTTTCCTAGTGAGTGACAATCGGATTTACTTGGCAAACCAGTGATCCATAGTCTTGAACTGTTCTGCCGTTGGTGTAAACCAAGACAATTGCCAACACAGCTTTAATTCGACCATTTTCTCGTTCTACGGTTGTGTTAATTTTGGCCCTGAACAACGGTCCTGGATTCATCAAGCACTTTAGGGTAAACCCGCCTTTAAAGGTTCCCATGGAAGCGGCCTCACTTCTTACTTGAAATAGGTGATCTGCTATGAAGAGGTAATCTGTGTCTTTACCCCCATTAGGACTCATCTCCTAATATAGTGATCATTAAAAGCCTTAGCTTATCCTAACCAATGACAGACATCACTCAGCGTCATAATCGGAATGGGAAAGAGTACGAAACTCTTCAGTGCTTGTTTTGAATTGCACAAAGTTTCTGTTGTCCCTTTTGAACCTAGATCTTGGGATCTCCAGTCAACTAGGTTGGGTTTCCACAGTGACAATTCTTAGATTATAGGCTTCAAGCCCATTCCCCTCGATGACTTCTCAACTTGCTCTCGAGGTAAACCTTTAGTTAGTGGATCCGCTAGGTTGTCCTTCGACCTGACATAATCGATCGTTATTATGCCACTTGAGAGCAGTTGACGTATGGTATTATGTCTCCGACGTATATGTCGAGACTTACCATTATACATTGTATTTTGGGCTCTCCCAATCGCCGATTGGCTATCACAATGTATGCTAATCGCTGGCACCGGTTGGCCCAACTAGGAATACTCCAGGAAGTTTCTAAGCCATTCTGCTTCTTCCGTTGTTTTGTCTAACGCTATGAACTCTGATTCCATAGTAGACCGGGCAATACATGTTTGCCTCGAGGATTTCCATGACACGGCTGCATTACCAAGTGTGTGAAAACAAATCCACTCGTGGATTTGGAATCCACCGTATCAGATATCCAGTTAGCATCGCTGTAACCCTCTAGTACAGCAGGATATCTCTCGTAATGTAGCCCATATTTTGAAGTTTCTCTCAGATACCTCAAAACTCTTACTATGGCTTTCCAGTGGTTGTGTCCTGGATTACTCGTATATCTGCTAAGCCGATTCACAGCTTGAGCGATATCGGGTCGTGTGCAATTCGTGAGATACATCAGACTTCCGATGATTCTCGAATACTCTAGTTGCGATATGCTTGAACCAGTATTCTTTGATAAATGAAGAGTTAGGTCTACAGGGTTCTAGCTACGTTTAGATCCCCTTTGATATATTATCGAGTATCTTCTCAATATAATGAGTCTGTGATAATATATATCCGTCTGATGTCCTAGAAATCTTTATTCCTAGGATCACATCAGCTATCCCCATATCTTTCATATCAAATCTGCTGGATAACACGTTTTTGGTAAACTAATCATTTCATGATTACTACCAATTATCAGCATATCGTCTACATAGAGACACACAATGACATATCCTTTTTGAGTTGATTTGGTGTACACACACTTATCACACTCATTGGTTTTAAACCCATTTGACACAACATTTCTTTGTCAAATTTCTCATGCCATTGTTTCGGTGCTTGTTTTAATCTGTACAAGGATTTTACAAGTTTGCACACCTTCTGTTTTTGTCCAGGAACACTAAACCCTTCTGGTTGTTCCATGTAAATTTCTTCATCCAATTCACCATTCAAGAATGCCGTCTTTACATCCATTTGATGTATTTCAAGACCAAATATAGCTGTTATGGCTATGAGCATTCTTATCGATGTGATGCGAGTCACAGGTGAATAGGTGTCAAAGTAATCAATGCCTTCCTTTTGTCTATAACCTTTTATGACAAGTCTTGCCTTATACTTATCTATTGATCCATCCGTTTTCATCTTCCTTTTGAATATCCATTTGTAGCCCAGCGGCTTACAACCTGGCGGAAGATCAACCAACTCCCAAGTATGGTTCTGTAGGATTGAATCAATCTCACTGTTAATAGCTGTGGGACACAGGACCTGGGCGACGCCGTTCCTAGGCTCGCGGCCTAGTTGGGAAGGATTAAATAACATGGAGTCGCCACCCGGTGTGAACCGGGACAAAGATTTAAGGCCGCACTCACCCCTCGCAAGGGAAGACCTCAAACCGTTGGGTTCGGAATGGTCCCTTACTTATGTCACTTGTAATGAAAGGATTCATGTAATAATTTAACTAAGCTTAAGTAACACTTATTTCCAAGAGTATCATGCTTCTAAATTCTCATGTGTAAAATAAAACTCATGTACGCATTTCACATATATCTTACATTCAAATTTGCATGCTTAACATATATCAAGATAGCAACGAACATACAATTCTGCATATTACATTCAGGAAAACACAAGCACACATATTGACCATACAAGCACACATATAGGCACTCTTCCAAACGGTACGTGGAATTGTAGCCCAAGTACAGACCGCACTACCGTCCATTCGGAGTCGGCTACGGAATTTACGTCTGGGTTTCCATCCGATATACCGCAAGAAACAATACCCAAATATTACATTGACATAAGTAAGGGACCATTCCGAACCCAACGGTTTGAGGTCTTCCCTTGCGAGGGGTGAGTGCGGCCTTAAATCTTTGTCCCGGTTCACACCGGGTGGCGACTCCATATTATTTAATCCTTCCCAACTAGGCCGCGAGCCTAGGAACGGCGTCGCCCAGGTCCTGTGTCCCACAGTCTGGCGACTCCACTGGGGAAACGGCAAGATTACTGATGATGGCTCGCCCAGGTCCTGATTCACCCATGTCTGTTCTCGGTATTTTGGTGAGTCTTCCCTTTTTTCTAACCCAACGGGAATCTATGATGGCTTTCAGAACACAAGGGTTAACATGATGTATGTATGCATGATGTGCATAAGAAATATATAACATATATTAAATCAAATAAAATTCTCAAACAAATCGGCCTATTATCATTTTAGAAGCTTTTGGGACAACTGTCATAAGAGTGAACCCGTCCCAGTTTAAATGGCCTAACGAGCTCATGTCTTATGGCAAAGAGCCCAACTAGATCCAAATGATAAAATTCCGAACACAATCATAAAATGGCCCATTGTTATTTAGAAACCTTTTGGCCCAATCATCATAAGATGTGTTCTTGTTCCAGTTTAAATGGCCCAACAAGCCCATATCCCATGATAAATGGTCCAAATGGATCCAAACAACGATGTTCCCAAACACAAGTCATAAAAGATGATGCTAACATGACATAATAATTTTTTTTTTTTACAAAGTGGCCCATCAATATTTCAGAAGCTTTGGGCCTAATAGTCATAAGGTACAAACTTGCCCCAGTTTAAATGGCCCAGCAAGCCCGCATTTCTGACAATAGTCCAACTGCTTCCAAATGAGGATGGTCCACAAGCACATACTCAAGGAAATAATTGCTACTTTGACCATATAAACCAGTCTATGGGTGGATTTGCAAGAGTGTGGACAAAGGCTCTCACTGGCGAAGGATAGCCCACAACTAGGTCTCCCCACTCAAGGGTTCGAGCGACCAAGTGAGCGTATCCCTTTTTATACACTAAGGTATGTGCCAATGAGCTATGGTGTGTGACGAAATGTCAAATGGATTTCCTGTTGTAGATCCCCCAGAGGGAAGGTGGAGCGAGGCTCACTTAAATACCCAAGCCTCTTAGGCTCTTATCGCTTGTTGTCAGGAATAAACAACGAGTCCTCCAAATTAGTCCATCACAAAGGCTACGAGTAGATGGCCATATAGGTGTCCTCACAGCTTTTCCTTCTAGAAAGGTAGTGAGTGAAGGAAGACACCAAACCATTACCTAACCTCAAAGTGCCCTTGATTAAACCCTCACTTATCCACTATAGACATGGCCAATTAAAACATAAATCCACTCATTACAAGACAATATTTCGGGGCCAACTTTACGTCCCCAGTGGAGTCGCCAGACTGTGGGACACAGGACCTGGGCGACGCCGTTCCTAGGCTCGCGGCCTAGTTGGGAAGGATTAAATAACATGGAGTCGCCACCCGGTGTGAACCGGGACAAAGATTTAAGGCCGCACTCACCCCTCGCAAGGGAAGACCTCAAACCGTTGGGTTCGGAATGGTCCCTTACTTATGTCACTTGTAATGAAAGGATTCATGTAATAATTTAACTAAGCTTAAGTAACACTTATTTCCAAGAGTATCATGCTTCTAAATTCTCATGTGTAAAATAAAACTCATGTACGCATTTCACATATATCTTACATTCAAATTTGCATGCTTAACATATATCAAGATAGCAACGAACATACAATTCTGCATATTACATTCAGGAAAACACAAGCACACATATTGACCATACAAGCACACATATAGGCACTCTTCCAAACGGTACGTGGAATTGTAGCCCAAGTACAGACCGCACTACCGTCCATTCGGAGTCGGCTACGGAATTTATGTCTGGGTTTCCATCCGATATACCGCAAGAAACAATACCCAAATATTACATGACATAAGCATACGAATTGTAATACATTGACACATTTGCATAAGAAAGATCAATCAAAAGGCAATTATGCATGGATATAATAAGACAGACTCAGTTCAGTGTGTGCACGTTCGTGTTAGCGTTCGTAAACGCGTTCGAACGGGAATTAAACAGAATGCTCACGTTCGAGTAGCGTTCGTAAACGCGGTTCGAACAGAAATGAAACAGAATGCTCACGTTCGAGTAGCGTTCGTAAACGCGTTCGAACGGAAATGAAACAGAATGCTCACGTTCGAGTAGCGTTCGTAAACGCGTTCGAACGGAAATGAGACCTGATGCATGATAAGGCAAAATTTATGCGCGTTCGAGTTGCGTTCGTGAACGCGTTCGAACGGACACGGACCTGACGCATGAAATAGATGCAATAAACAGAAAATAAAGGGCGCGCGGCGAAGCACTGCCGTAAAGGTGACCTTTTGGGGCTCTTGATCTCTCAACGAGAGGACCTTTAGACCAACATGCTAAGCCCATGCGCATCCGTCACACGTACAAGACTAGAGCCAATCATATCAAGCGAGTATGCCCGATTGAACACATCTCACATCCAATCCGAACACACGTCAACCGGCGCGGCAAAGCATCGTGGTAAAGGGCTTTTAGCCCTTCCCCCTAGGGGATCTCACAACACACTTACTAAGCCCATGCGCTCGATTGACTTATACATACGAAAATAAAGATAATAATATCAAACTAAGTATGCTCGATTGAACGTATCTTGCGTCCAACCGAACATACATCAACCGGCGCGGCGAAGTAGTGTCACGAAGGTGGCCTTTTCGGCTCTTTGTCTCACAAATGGAGGACCTTTGGACTAACTCACTAAGCCCATGCGCTTGGTTGAATCATACAAAAATAAACAATATATTGAATTCAAGAGAAAACTAAATAAACAAAAAGCAACACAACGAAAGAGAGATGGTGCCGTTTACTCAAGCGGTACGTGGAGTTGTGGCCCGAGTACAGATCATATTACCGTCCATTCGGAATCGGCTATGAAATTTATGTCCGGGTTTCCATCCGATATACCGCGAGAGTTGACACATCTCTCATTCATCTAATGCCCAAACATATTACAATCATAATTCATGCATATTTATATACTCAAAAATCACAACACACATTTCAACATTACAATCATACAAGAACTACTTAATAAATAATGCGGAAAAGGAAAACAAGTGTGAAAGATACCCTCAGGTCTAACCTTTTAAGCCGTCTCTCGGACCCACGTTCCACGAAGATCGAAAAGGGGGGTAAAGCTCCGCAACTTTTCTGGTCCGCTGGTTCAACGTCCTAGCTCACTGCTTTGCTTATTGTTCGAACTCCGTTCTGCTCCTATTCGGCTCCTGTTTTGCTGCTCACTGCACGGGCTACCTGTTTCAATGTTTTCAAAGAACTATTCCAAGTTGTGTGGGTTCTTAGTGCAATTAAAAGTGATTATTTTTAAGATTATCTATGTAGTTTTCTAAGTTACTGTTTTTTAAGGATTTGGGCTGCTGTGTTTGTGTGGTTTTCGGTGATATATGGAGGTTTAGAGGGGCTGGTTTTCGGTGGTGATTAGGGGTTGTTTTGGTGCTTGTAGTTTCGGTGGTGATTAGGCTGGTCTTCCCATGCCATACATTCCGTGACACAATAATATAAGCAGACGAACTAGCTTTATTAATAGCACGATTAACAGTCATTACATTTAGCTTGAAAAGGCCCTCAGTTAGGTATCCTTTTCCTACATACATATCATTCTTAGTCAATACAAACTTGTCAGAAACAAATACAAGCTTAAAACCAGCCTTACTAAGAAGAGAGCCCGAGACTAAGTTCTTCCGAATATCTGGAACGTGCAGTACATTCTTCAATGTTAGCTCCTTTCCGGATGTCATCTTCAGAACCACTGTGCCTTGTCCAACCACCTGAGAGTAGACGAGTTTCCCATTGTCAGATGATCGCCGCCATCGACCTTCTGGTACGCGGAAAACATCTTACTCTCTGCACAGATATGACGAGTAGCCCCAGTGTCTACCCACCATTCTCTCGGATTCCCAACTATGTTGGCTTCGGTTACCACTGCTAATAGTTCCATCTCTGAGATATCATCAGTCAGCTGCTCGCCTTCAGTAACATGGGCCTCATATTTCTTTTTCTTGCCCTTGTCCTGAGACTTCTTGTTCCTGCAGTCCTTTGACATATGACCGCTCTTTCCACAGTTGTCGCATTTTCCCTTGAACTTCTTGTTCCAGAGTCAGCTCCACTGTTCTTTCTCTTTTGCTACCCTTTGCACCTTCAATGATGTGGGCCTTAGACTCCAAAGTCTTGTAGCTGGCCTTCTCGGACATCCTGTTGTCCTCCTCGATTCTCAATCGAACACTGAGGTCTTCAAGGCTAATATGCTTCTTTTTGTGTTTCAGATAGCTCCTGAAGTCCTTCCATGATGGAGGCAACTTTTCAATTATGGCGGCAATTTGAAACGTCTCACAAAGTTTCATTCCCTCATCCAATATTTCATGAATGATCAATTGCAGTTCACCCAACTGAGACATCACCGTCCTAGAATCTACCATCTTGTAGTCCAGGAACCTACCCACGACAAATTTCTTTTGTCCGGCATCTTCAGTTTTATACTTCTTCTCGAGAGATTCCCAGAGAATCTTCGCAGAAGTCATGCCTTGGTACACATTGTACAGGGTATTGTCAAGACCACCCAAAAGGTAGTTCTTGCATAAGAAGTCTCCAGACATCCAAGTCTGTTCTCGCTCTACCTTGGCCAATTGAGATTCACCCTCCACAGGACCCGGAGGATCTTTGAGGAATTTAGCCAACTGGAGAGTTGTCAGGTAGAACAGCATTTTGCTCTGCCACTGTTTGAAATTTGCCCCACCAAATTTCTCCGGTTTTTCTCCGTGAGAGACCGGTACCGTGATATTTCCGCTAGCCATATGTAACTGGAAAATCAACAGGGTCAATTAGTCTACGAAAGACAAATTGCACAATGATCAACGAATGACTTTGCTCAAAGTGATATACGATAATGTAGATATATAAATGTCAATCAAGATTTGATGGAATTACTTGTGTAAAATTACACTTTAAATTCTCAACCAATTATACAACACACAATTATTTTCACCTTTACCACTATGTGTATACTTGTGATAATTGAACAACTTAATAATAACTTGAATATATACTACCGAGATTAATGTGTTTACAGTATATGACTAACCGAGTTAATATTAATTAAAGTTTGCAGTTTATGATACTTACAGGATAAAGTCGTTAGTGTCACGTTCGTATCTACGTTCGAACGAAACTGTCCAGTGTGTGTGCGTTCGTGTTGCGTTTGATAACGCGTTCGAACGAGGTGTTTCCAGAGAGTTCACGTTCGAGTAGCATTTGATAACGCGTTCGAACGAAGTGTTTCCAGAGAGTTCACGTTCGAGTAGCGTTTGATAACGCGTTCGAACGATGTGATTCCAGAGAGTTCACGTTCGTATAGCGTTCGTGAACGCGTTCGAACGGAACGATTCTAGAGAGTTTACGTTTGAGTTGCGTTTAGGACGCGTTCGAACGTTCTAAGGCAGAAGGCTTGCGTTCGAGTTGCGTTTGAAGACGCGTTCGAACGTTCTAACGAAAGTTCAAATATTTAGCCTTCGCGTGCGTCGGGCGTTCGAACGCCCTACGGGTTTTTCATGCACAGTTCGTATTTTCCAGAAAATATACAAACCCTAACATGCGAATTACTATCTAATAACATTAAACCATAAGTTCTTAAGATTGTTGTATTATACGTGTCATCAAACAGTAATATAACTTGCAATCAAACAGATCAAAACAACAATAGTAGATCTAGATGCATGCAACCCTAAAACCAGAAAACCATTAAAACAAACCAGAAAATGGAGATCACAGAATTGTCCAAGTCGAGATGATCTCTGTCCTTAAGAACTTATTGGCTCCGTCACAGGTGCTTTACAGATTCGTTTTGCCAACGTTCTCCCAGGATTACTTGGAATCTTCTTGTTCAAGGAGCACTCCTTAACAAGTGTATGAACTAGGAATATGGTGAAACTCTCTCAAAAACAAAGGAAAAACAAGGTCTCTTCCTTAGCAAAAAATCGGATATATTTCTATATTTATATTTTGGATATCAAGCCTTCTTATATAGACATGGAAGGGTGCCAATAGTGCACCCTTTGGGATGGGGTGCAACCCTCCAAAGGGTTGTACCCCTCACAAGCACCCAATCCAATCCAAAAGACAGAATTACCCTTAATGAAGAATTTCCTACAGAGACAACCATCTACTTGAAAATGATAAAAGAACATTCTTATTTTATATCGAAATTTAGTGAAGGTTCACAAATATTGGACGACTTTTAAATTGTATTAATTTTTATTCGAAATTTTTACAGTATATCAATTTCAATAAGTTAAGAGAGTGGAAAAATGCTAATTTCACTAAAATATCGGGTGAACATTTATACACATTAGGTTGAAATTGATCACAATTACCAATTTCAAATGAAAATTGATTCATTTTAAAAGAATTTCGAGGCTATCTAAATTTTTACCGGACTTCAAAATTAAAAAAAAAATGATAATTTTCCAAAAGCATATAATAACATCACTATCAACATTTAGCGGCAATACAGAATAAAAAGATCTTCAAATAGAGATGGAAGAAAAACCTGAAACCGATCCGGTCTATCCAAGTCCGTGTTGGTTTTTCTAGGTCAAACCAATATCAAATTAAGCAATGAAATGTGCGAATACAACAAAATAAATTAGCGGAAATACTCACTTTGATCGACTTTTGGATGCGATGAACAACAAAAATTTGCTCCATGGATTTCGGTCAAGCCCTTTGTAGTGCTCCAAGCTCCTCATTAAATGTTGAATCAATGCTCCAAGCTTTGATCTTTGATTCCAAGCTCATAGATGAGTTTCCCTATCACATTTGAATGATCTCTTTTAAGTGCTAGCTTTGAAAATTTTGCTACAAAATTACCTTCATTTTCCTTCCAATTCTCGGCCAAGCCAAGGTTTTGGAGAGAAAAAGAAGTTTGGGCGTGAGAGAGGGAGAGAGGAGAGATGAGTGTGTTGTTGTATTTGATTTCCAAAATTCAAATAAAAGATATACCATTTTCAATTTTCCAAAAAAATTGGTACAAGACATTAATGCCTTCAACAACTCACATCAATCAAAGAGTAACAAGATGTCAATCACCAAAAAGTGACAAGACTTTCATCACTTGAGTGACTAATGATGTGACGCGTGATGTGACTTGTGGGACCCACTTGATTCAAAATCCGAGTGGGCCCACAAACACTCCCGGGCTCATGTTCGCTAATTCCGAATTAACGAATTTTCGTTGCGACGTAATTAAATCAAATTTAATTAAATAATTATGTCTAGAAAAATTACTATTCACGTCGCTAGCGAATTAATTATAAATTAACTCTTTTGCCCGAATTAAAATTCAATTTTAATTCTGCGTCGAAATCTAATTTCGTTTAATATATCGAATATATTATTTTATCGATTAATTCCAAATTAATCGTTTTCTCTCTTTAAATAGTATTTTATCCCAGATAAAATATCTCCGTAATTAATTCTAGATTAATTTTCTCTCTCTTATAATTAATCCTAGATTAATTATGTGCGAGTCATACGTCATCGGTGAATCTTCGGGAAGCGACCCATGAGATCCCTGGATATGTTGGCAGTAAATCCGGTCGTCGGACTATCCGAACACGTACGTACATAGTACTACGTTTTTACCGATTTACAAAACATGGTTGGCTTCTTGCAAAGCACCGTGCCTACCTAATTATCCAGAAATATCCTTAAAGGAATATATAATATGTAGCAGACGTAGTATACGTAGTATTGCGTATTGTGATCCAGTATCGGATATCACATGCAAGGCCTGAGGCTGGAATTGTGTCTGCCCCGTACGAATCATATGTCGGATCTCTGGTAACTAGTCTCTATAATCGGATAAGCATTACCTAGTCATATTATCCTGATGATTGCAGTACATAAGAGTACTAGTTCCGTATCCTACGTGACCATCATCTCCATATGACTGGAGTGATACTTCCATCTTGACATCACACTGATAAGTGTGGTTTATACCCACTCATTCTTATACTCTTAGATTATTATTTTGTTAGTTTCCATATTATTTAATGTCATTTATAGTTTATTTTATATTTTATTTGTAGGAAGCATTAGAACATGAAGAATGGATCAATTACATGTGTTTCGGGACCTATTGGGATCATCAGACTCAAGGAGCACTAAAAACCAGCATCAGCTGCGCACTGAAATTAAAAAGTCTATAACTTTTGATCTAGAAAAAATTACGAGACCCATAATATATCGATTTGCATCTACTCGAGGAGATCTATCCAATTATGTGCACCAGAGCCGCGACCCCTAAATCTTAGCGCCGCAGCGCCCAGAAACGAGAAGAATGACGTGAGTATTGAAAAGGCAGCCACTATATTGGACCAAAATAAACACGTGGGCCACACTTGTTAACAAAGAAAGTTGACCAAACAAATACAAAAGGAAAATATGCGTGTACCTTGGAGAGAGAAGGAGCTGCAAAGTTCAACACCAATTTAATGAGAGAAACATGTGGGACCGCATGTTTGACAAATCTTAAAGAAAGAAGAAAGCATGCACGTGCAACAAAGGATGAATTTGAGACACGCCACTTAGAAGGAAATAAACAAGGCGCTGTGGCGCCTTCTCAAGGGACAAAAGCCATACAATTTCCAGGGAAATTGGCGCCACGGCGCCAATTTGACAAGAGTTACACGCACATTCCACGATTCACTTTTTAGGGTTTTTAATAATCATAATGCTACCCAAAGACTCTCAGCCTCAACTATAAATATAACATTACATCCAACACTCAAGGGAGGCTAATACAGAGCACAAAACACAGAACACATATTTTTAGAGATCCAAGGAGAGGATTTTAGAGCGACAAGAGGAGATTAAGGTGGTGACATTCGGAGAGGAAGAGATTCAATTCGGGTTTTATCTTCTTATTTCTTTCTTAAAACTCTAATGATTTCCATTAAATTCGTGACTTGATTATTTATTATTTTATCTTTTGTCATGAATTTACTCCTTAATTTTGGAGAACGATTGTAATTGATGCTTGAACCTTGTATTTTGTTTATCAGTTTTGTAATGAAGTTTTATTAATTATTTATATTCTTTTGAGTTTAATGCTTCTTGATTGCTGGCCACAATTTGAGATGATGAATGTTTAGAATCTATCACTCGAGAGAGGGGATTTTGAATAGATCTAGAGAATATAACCTAGGATTTTATACAGTTCGAGAGAATCTGTAGTCATTTGAAGTCGTTAAAATAGAATCACAAATCGTAATGAGTTGTTAACTATTAGATTTTTATAGAGATATCGAAGTCTATAGTTGATGATATTTTCACTCGACACTCGAGAGAGGGAGTGTATATTTTAGGAGTCTTGACTTATAAACAATATAACTGAACATGGATTAATTGACATGACAAATGCATAGGTGACAGCTAGGTGAAATCAGGATCCATAATCTCTATCGTATTAGTTCCTCCTATTTTATTGTTTTTATATTTTATTTATTTATTTAAAATCTTTATTATTTGTTTTCTAAATAAAGTTAGGATCATCAATTGTAGTACTTAGTACGAGTTAACGCAATCCCTGTGGGTTCGACACTCTTTCACCGATTTATACTAAAACTTGACACCGTACACTTGCGGTACGATATAAAAATATCACAACACACACCCAATACACTACGGTTCTCAATATACCTAGAAGAGGCGTACACAGAACCTGTTAAAGCCCTGGACGACCAAAACCAAAGTATATTGATTGTCGCAAGTATTAGCGATGTAAGTCTTAGGTTAAGACCAAATACACCTACCCTGATTCGGACTTCCATAGACACATAGTCATATTACCAATGGAATTATGAGGGGTCTATCCAGAGCGAAGCTGTTTCCGTACCATCGATAAACACAACCTCATATTACAATTGCATAAGCATCCAATACTTAAATATATGAGAACTATGTCGTTATGCTCCCACAACGCGCACAAGTGCAATACTAGTCTATTCCGCATTATCATATCCAATCTCGATAATACTACGACTAGGGATATTTTAATGATTAAACCTTAGTGGATTAATATTGTCTCATATCTTATTAATTCGGAACTAATCATATGAATTTTTATCATTTATATATCCCGGTAATCCAATTACAAATGATAAAAGAGCAATTTCCTTTGTCACATAGTTAATTTGTACAACAACACCATGTTCTGTACAAATAGTGATGCTATGGGTCATAATTGTCCAACAGTCCGACCCAGTCCGAGGGCAAAATTTTAATTTTCGGTCTCGGATTGGACTTAGGTAAAAAAGCTTGAGTCCGTTTTTTATAGATAAAAAATATTTTTTTTAATAAAAAAAAATTAATTTAATTCTAAATATATACATTATAACTAAAATTTTAAGGTACAATCCAAAAACACTAAAAATATTGATATTCTTAATTATTATTTTTTCATGTTGAAGTATTAAAAGAATAAAAAATAATTATTATTTTATTTTAAAAATTAAAAAATTATCAATTTCTATAAATTAAAAGAGTGGAGGAATGCTAATTTCACTAAAACATGGGGTCAAAATTTACACACATCAAGTGGAAATTGATCACAATGACTAATTTCAAATGAAAATTGATACATTTTAAAAATATTTCAAATTTAACTAAATTTTTACTAGATTTCGAGTAAAAGAATGATAATTTTCAAAAAAATAAATAAGAACATGCTATCAACGTTTGGCTGCAGTATAAAATAAAAATTAACAACAATAATAGATTTCATAGAGAATCAAAATTACATTGTAGATGATTGCAACTCTTAATTAATTGATCTTAATGATTGCATGTAGAATTTATTTCTAACCCATCAACATTTTAATTATAAAATGACGCCGTCTGTGGGGATCGAACCCACGACCACGTGGTTAAAAGCCACGCGCTCTACCACTGAGCTAAGACGGCAATACATTTGTAGGCACAAATAAATAATTATATAATTAATTCAAGACAAAATAGTACCAGTGTGCCAAAGACTCGGACCTTTGAAGTTTGATAGGTAAAACAATATTTGCCAATGAACGTTTTCATGCCAAACAAAATATTTTGTTTGATTTTAATTCTCTCTCTCCTAATTTTGTTGGTCAAACTACATCTCATTCAAACTATTACAAAATAATTGCTTTCATTTTAAACTGCATCCCTTTCAAACACGTTGATAGCAAATAATTGCTTTCATATTAATACTTGTGTAGGTGAATCATGCAGTTTTTGTGTATCTGTAAATCCCTAAAATATCAGATTTTAAAACACAAAAAAATAAGTTCTTAAGATTCTTTGCAGTATGTGTTGTAATTCATACAAGTATGCATATTAGATAACACTCATGCACTTAATCAACATTAACTAAAAGTTAGAAAAAACCTAGAAATCTGTAGATGAATGTGTGAGACGATTAGTGTCATTAAACGTCAAATTACATGCTATAAAACAATTCAAACCAAAAAAGCAGAAATCTAGATCTACTTTACATGCAAAACCCTAAAACGTAGAAACCAGAAAAACCTGATAAATCAAAGTCGAGATAATCCTCTGTCCTTAAGAATTTATTGACCCCGTCACAGGTGCTTTACGGATTCGCAATTGGCCAATGTTCTCCCAGGATAACTTGGTTCCTTCTTGTTCAAGGAGCACTCTTTAACAAGTGTTTGAACTAGGGAAAATGGAGGAACTCTCTCTCAAAAAAACCAAACAAAAAACAAATGACACCCAATTCGGATTTCTTTCTGTCTCTTTTGTATTGGATATAATGCCTCTTTTATAAGGTATGGAAGGGTGCCAATAGGGCACCCTTTGGGGTGGGGTGCAACCTTCCAAATGGTTGTACCCCTCACAAGCATCCAATGCAACAAAATGACAGATTTACCCTTAATGAACATTTAGAAGAATTTCCAACAATCCTCCACAATTCTTCAAATACTCATGGAGACACTTGAGAGAGTTACCATGAACTAAAGCTGCATCGAAATAGGTAGCTTTCGCCTTGAACCTTTCCTAGTGAGTGACAATAGGATTTACTTGGCAAACCAGTGACCCATAGTCTTGAACTGTTATGCCGTTGGTGTAAACCAAGACAACTGCCAACACACAGCTTTACTTCGACCATTTTCCCGTTCTACGGTTGTGTTCATTTCAGCCCTGAACAACGGTCCCAGATTCATCAAGCACTTTAGGGTAACCCGCCTTTAAAAGTTCCCATGGAAGCGGCCTCACTTCTTACTTGAAATTGGTGATCTACTATGAAGAGGTAATCTGTCTTTTACCCCCATTAGGACTCATCTCCTAATATAGTGATCATTAAAAGCCTTAGCTTATCCTAACCAATAACATACAACACTCAGCGTCATTATCGGAATGGGAAAGAGTACAAAACTCTTCAGTGCTTGTTTTGAATTGCACAAAGTTTATGTTGTCCCTTTTGAACCTAGATCTTGGGATCTCTAATCAGCTAGGTTGAGTTTCCACAGTGACAATTCTTAGATTATAGGCTTCAAGCCCATTCCCCTCGATGACTTCTCAACTTGCTCTCGAGGTAAACCTTTAGTTAGTGGATCCGCTAGGTTTTCCTTTGACTTGACATAATCGATCGTTATTATGCCACTTGAGAGCAGTTGACGTATGGTATTATGTCTCCGACGTATGTGTCGAGACTTACCATTATACATTATATTTTGGGCTCTCCCAATAGCCAATTGGCTATCACAATATATGCTAATCGATGGCACCGGTTTGGGCCAACTAGGAATATCCTCCAGGAAGTTTCTAAGCCATTATGCTTCTTTCGCTGTTTTTTCTAACGCTATGAACTCTGATTCCATAGTAGACCAGGCAATACATGTTTGCCTCGAGGATTTCCATGACACGGCTGCATTACCAAGTGTGAAAATAAATTCACTCGTAGATTTGAAATCCACCGTATCAGATATCCAGTTAGCATCGCTGTATCCCTCTAGTACATCAGGATATCTCTCGTAATATAGCCCATATTTTGAAGTTTCTCTCAGATACCTCAAAACTCTTACTATGGCTTTCCAGTGGTTATGTCATGGATTGCTCGTATATCTGCTAAGCTGGTTCACAGCTTGAGCGATATCAGCTCGTGTGCAATTCGTGAGATACATCAGACTTCCGATGATTCTCAAATACTCTAATTGCGATACGCTTGAACCGGTATTCTTTGATAGATGAAGAGTTAGGTCCACAGGGGTTCTAGCCATATTTGGATCCCATTTGATATATTTATCAAGTATCTCCTCAATATAATGAGTCTGAGATAATATATATCCGTCTGATGTCCTAGAAATCTTAATTCCTAGGATCACATCAGCTACTCCCAAATCTTTCATATCAAATCTGATGGATAACACGTTTTTGGTAGACTGAATCATTTCATGATTACTACCAATTATCAGCATATCGTCTACATAGAGACACACAATGACATATTTTTTTTTGAGTTGATTTGGTATATACACACTTATCACACTCATTGATTTTGAACCCACTTGACAACATTTCTTTGTCAAATTTCTCATGCCATTGTTTATGTGCTTGTTTTAATCCGTACAAGGATTTTACAAGTTTGCACGCCTTCTGTTCTTGTCCATGAACACTAAACCCTTCTGGTTGTTCCATGTAAATCTCTTCATCCAATTCACCATTCAAGAATGCCGTCTTTACATCCATTTGATGTATTTCAAGACCAAATATAGCTGCTAAGGCTATGAGCATTCTTATCGATGTGATACGAGTCACTGGTGAATAAGTGTCAAAGTAATCAAGGCCTTCCTTTTTTTCTATAACCTTTTATGACAAGCCTCGCCTTGTACTTATCTATTGATCAATCCGTTTTCATCTTCCTTTTGAATATCCATTTGTAGCCCAACGGCTTACAACCTGGTGGAAGATCAACCAACTCCCAAGTATGGTTCTGTAGGATTGAATCAATCTCACTGTTAATAGCCTCTTTCCAAAGAGGTGCCTCCGGAGAAGCCATTACTTCTTTATAGCTTTGAGGCTCATTTTCTAACAAGTATATCAGAAAATCGAGACCAAACGACTTTGACGTTCTAGCTCTTTTGCTATGTCTAGGCTCGCTTTTCTCAGCATTTACACGTTGATCTGATTCTTGGTCAACTTGATCACTGTTCTTGACAGTATCAACTGTTATTTTGAGAGACTTTGTTCTCTGTTTTTCCTTGCAAGGAAACGTCTCTTCAAAAAATGTCGCATTCCTTGACTCAATTATCATGTTCGGCTTGATGTCAGGAATCTCCGACTTGTGTACCAAGAATCGATACGCACTACTGTTGCGAGCATATCCAATGAATATACAATCAACAGTTTTGGGTCCTATTTTAACCTTCTTAGGTTTAGGAACCATTACTTTGGCAAGACACCCCCACACTTTTAGGTATTTGTATGAATGTACGAAACCTTTCCACAACTCATATGGTGTCTTGTTCAACCTTCTGTGAGGAAGCTTGTTTAGAACGTAGTTCACGGAAAGCAAAGCTTCCCCCCACAAGTTCTGGGGTAAACACGAACTTATCAACATGGCGTTCATCATTTCCTTCAACGTTCGGTTTTTGCGCTCCGCAATTCCGTTCTGTTGAGGAGAATAAGGAGCAGTGGTTTCGTGAATAATTCCGTGCACAGAACAATATTCACCGAATGGTGAAACGTATTCATCACGTCTATTACTCCCGATTCTTTTGATGTTCTTGCCAAGTTGATTTTCAACTTCGTTCTTATAGTGTACAAAGCTCTCAATAGCTTCAGCTTTGCTTTTCAGCAAGTACACATAGCAGAATCTTGCGTTGTCATCGATAAAAGTGACAAAGTACTTTTTACCGCCTCTTGTTTGCATAATATTCATGTCACACACGTCAGTGTGTACAAGTTCTAAAGGTTCAGAACTGCGTTCAACATAATGAAATGATGTTCTATGCATTTTTGCTTCAACGCATGCCTCACACTTATGTTGCTATCAATTGCAAATTTAGGTATAAGGTCCATGTTAATTAATTTACGCATGGTTTCATAATTAACATGTCATAACCTCCCATGCCATACATTTTGTGACTCAATAATACAAGCAGAAGTACTAGCTTTATTAATAGCACAATTGACAATCATTACATTTAGTTTGAAAATGCCCTCAGTTAGGTATCATTTTCCTACATACATATCATTCTTAGTCATTACAAACTTATCAGAAACAAACACAAGCTTAAAACCAGCCTTACTAAGAAGAGAGTCCGAAACCAACTTCTTCCGAATATCCGAAACATGCAGTACATTTCTCAATGTTAGCTAATTTCCTGATGTCATCTTCAGAACCACCGTGCCTTGTCCAACCACCTGAGAGGTAGACGAGTTTCCCATTGTCAGATGATCACCGCCATCGACCTTCTGGTACATGGAAAATATCTTGCTATCTGCACAGATATGACGAGTGGCCCCAGTCTCTACCCATTATTCTCTCAGATTCCCAACTATGTTGGCTTCGGTTACCACTGCTGATAGTTCCATCTCTGAGATATCATCAGTCAGCTGCTCACCTTCAGTGACATGTGCCTCATTTTTCTTTTTCTTGCCATTGTCCTCAGACTTCTTGTTTCTGCAGTCCTTTGACATATGACCGCTCTTTCCACAGTTGTAGCATTTCCCCTTGAACTTCTTGTTCGAAGAATCAGCTCCACTGTTCTTTATCTTCTTGCTACCATTTACACCCTCAATGATGTTGGCCTTAGACTACATAGTTTTGTAGCTGGCCTTCTCGGACATCTTATTGTCTGTATCGATTCTCAATCGAACACTAAGGTCTTCAAGGCTCATCTGCTTCTTTTTGTGTTTCAGATAGCTCATGAAGTCCTTCCATGATGGAGGTAACTTTTCAATTATGGCGGCAACTTGAAACATCTCATAGAGTTTCATACCCTCATCCAGTATTTCATGAATGATCAACTGCAGTTCACCCAACTGAGACATCACCGTCCTTGAATCTACCATCTTGTAGTCCAGGAACCTACCCACGACAAATTTCTTTTGTCCAGCATCCTCGATTTTATATTTCTTCTCAAGAGATTCCCAGAGGATCTTCGCAGAAGTCATGCCTTAGTACACATTGTACATGGTATTGTCAAGACCACCCAAAAGGTAGTTCTTGCACAAGAAGTCTCCAGATATCCAAGTCTGTTCTCGCTCTTCCTTGGCCATTTCAGATTCACCCTCCACAGGACCCGGAGGATCTTTGAGGAATTTAGCCAACTGGAGAGTTGTCAGGTAGAACATCATTTTGCTCTACCACTGTTTGAAATTTTCCCCACCAAATTTCTCCGGCTTTAGTCACTAAAACCAAGAAGCGACATTATAAGATAAATAAATACACCCTCAATGCTTTGACACGTTCATGATTTACACTTTCACTTGAATTTGTCTTGTAGCAATATACTACCGGCATGGATAAAATTCTATCAACTACACCCTCACTGCTTTGGCACGATCTCAGTTGACAAGACGGACCAAGAAACATGCATCCAATACACGTTATTTTACAGCCTTATTTTAAGCGGGGATATTCCTCAAGGAAGCATTGCTCCACATCAAATGCAGAATTTTAATCTAAATTATTTTCTAAACAACTCAATTCTACCTTAGAAAACATAACTCAATTTAACCATTAAATTTATGTTACATTTCCGTTAGCGTAGAACTGAAAAGTCAAGAAACATATATAGATTATATGCATGTGTGAACATTAAAATTGGATTAAATATCAAATATCAAGCATTAATAATGTAATGGATGAAGCATCAGACCTGCTCTGATACCATTTTTGTTGGGGTTTCGGGCGATGGGCACAGCGGAAGCGCTGTTCGGGTGAAATCATAATTTAAAACTTTTTAAATTACCGAATATTTCACCTAAACCTATTTATTCGAAATCAAATAGCGACATAAATATAAAGGAAACGTCGCGAAACTTTTACAAAAATATTTTTCCGTAAAATGACGCAAAATGTGTTTTTGACCGAACCGACCACCCGACACTTATGGAGATTGCCCAGGTCAACCCTAATAGTGTTAGGGTAGTTCACGGGCTGCCCGAACAGTGAAAAATTCACTGTTTGTACAGCTGTCACCCAATTGGTTCAAAAATCACCCGGTAACGCCGTTTTTGGCCGTTTTTGCTTATTTCAACTCGGAAATAATTTCCGGCAATTGTTCCAACACCCAAAACATTCAAAAAACAAATTTTTCATCAACAAAATCAGCAAGATTCCAGATCTGATCCGGATTTTTTTTTGGATAAATATCATGCTTTAAATCATATTTTCAAGATTAATCCAATTAATCCACAACACCAATCAAAGTCACCACACATGAAGCACCCAAAAATAATTCTAGGTGTTACAAGAGTGTTCATAACACTCTAGAATGGAAACATGTCATCAAATGAATAAATTGGTCAACAATTACAATAATTTCATCCAAATACACTTCACACATGCATCAACACTTCCAATTCATCCACCACAACCAAAAGCCCCAAATTTAAGAAACAAAAGGAACCCTAGAACCATTCTAAGAATTCAAGAAAAATATGAAACTAATTTCTAAGCTTAGAGTTGTAGAAGATTACCTTTAATCCTTTTGATTTCCTAAGTTTTTCTTGAATTTTCCTTTATTTCTTCATGGTTTGATCAAAACAAATCCTAGGGCTTTTTTTTCCTCACAAGTTCCGGCCATGGATAATGATAGATGGAGAAGACAAAATTTTTCAATTGAAAATTCTATTTGCCGACATTATAAGGTCATTTTGGTTAATTTGGCCTTTTTAATTTCATTAAATTAAAAAAGAAAATAAGATAAGTTTTAGTTGGACAGATCAAATTTGAACATTTAGGCTTAACAAAGTCATGCCATTTGAACCAATAATAATTAGACAAATTTCATAACATTTATGAAAAAAGTTTGTTAATTAATCATTTAAATATTTAACAATTAAATATCCAAATAATCAATTAATATAATTATTATTATTTATGTATTTTTTTTACAATAAATAACAAATACATATATTTATGACCTGTGTCAAAATCTCATTTGACGAATAATTAATATGTATCTAATCGTATTATGTATCAAATACAAATACACAATAATTACAATTGGCCAAAATCCCCTGATACATGTATTATCATTTAACCGATTAAACGATTCGAATTAACTCACTTAATCCGATTAAGTATTATGAATAATCCGTATTATTTATATCGCGTTGCCCAAGTGCTCAACGAGTACACTTTATATTGTGGGACTCTCTAAGTTTAGGTTTATCCGTCACGAAATCCAATTTCGTGTCCATAATCCACCCACTCATGGATTATGACGACCACTGATAATCTTGTTAAACTATGAAAGCCGAGGTCATTGCATACCTATAATCTCTCCGTCACAGGTTATCCATATTATACCTGGGATATAGATGAGAACGTCAAATCTGTTCGGTATAATATAGTCGACTTTCAATTTACTATCTCTAAATAACACTCGGAACTGATTTCCGAAGTTATACCACGACCATTGATTTACTAGATCATAAACACGTGTATGATGCATATGCCCTATACACAGGACTGACAGATCCTATCTTGATACGCACTAGATATCATGAGCATCAGTCCACATCCAATGAAGAGGTGGAGGTCTGATCATGAATAGATCGGTGACGTGACTGCCATCAAAGTGTGGAGGATAACTAATATATCCCACTGTGGTATCTCAAGTCGAAGGACCACTATACTCGCTCAAGTCGAGAAGATTCCTATTGACGTTGGTGTACCATCTATTAGGAGATCTTCAGTAAGTCATTCATTGTTTATCAAATAAACACCTACATGTCTATATGAGTCTCCCGAGACTCGTGGTTCATTGGGATAAATCATCAGACCAAGTCATGATATACGACATATACTGGTCTCAACGGATTTTACTAACCGACCCGTGTTAGTAAATCTTGACAAGGAACTTTATTTAAGGATATACATCTTATAGTGCTCTTCCCAATGTCAATTAAAAACTACTTTGTAACTGCACACTACATTATAAATCATAGGGTCTTTGTCTATTATACACATATCACTAAACCAAATTTAGTTTCAATCTAATCGTAATTGAATATCCAATCGTAATTAGATCAAATACGTATATAAAAGACAAGAGGTGCTACCCTTAAATAAGTAATATTATGGAAAATAGAATTGTTCGTATTTATGAATCGGACATAAATACGATCCAGATTGGCACTTTGAGCACCAACCCTAATAGCTTGTCCCATTATGAACTTGACGATATACGTAACTGCCTGTATAAAAGTTCATGATCATGATGTGCATGTGTATTTTTATGTGTATGAGCATTGGTTGATGATTTGGTAAGTGTTGTACTTTACATATGTAAGTATTGGTGCAGAAAATATTTTCAGACACGTATGGTCGTTGAGTGAATGATTTGAAGGTGGGTATTAGTTATGTCTCCTGAATTCGTACAGGCATGCATATGTATATGATATGTTTTCGTATATGTGTATGTGTATTTATGTGAATGTAACTTGAGGTTTGAATGTTCGAAAAAGTTTGGATATAAGGGTTCTGATTCGAATAATGTATGTTTCTGAGTATTTAACTTGGATGTCAATTGTTCGAAAGGTTAGTCGTATAAAGGATTAATACTTGTCCTATTTTTAGAAGAAAATTTTACGACTTTCTGATTTGATGATATTTCAAATATTTTGAGATATAATAGTTTTGTTTAATTTTTGGTTTTGTATCAAGAAAGCCTTATGAGCTTAGTTTTTAGTTCAAAATATGCATGTGTTTTCGCAAGACCTTATGTTTAAAATGGGTAAATAACAGTACGAGGTTTAAAAGTTTTCCGACAAATAATTGAATATATTTTAATTGGAAGTTATTCTTGCTTCTTATAATGTATGTGGCTACTTACTGAATTTTAAAACTCACACCACATCAGTTTGCTAGTTTTACAAGATGGGCAACCTAATCGGTCGGCCATCAAGCTTTGGATATTGATACTTGAGACCAGGAATCACCCAAGTTGCAATCTCCCGCTAAAATATCATGGGAAAAGAAATTGTGTATAGATGTCTGTACGTCCAACATATATTATGGACAGTGCAATGCACATGTTTTATGTGTAAGTAAAAGATTTGAGTGGTATGTGTAATTGTGGGCGTGAAGCCCTTGGGTTTTCAGATTTTTCATATTTTAGGTCGGACCAAATGTCCATTTTGTATAACAGATTTAATACATGTTATTTTGATGTCGAATTGTATTCCAGGTTGTCAAACTTTATGGCTTATCATGTCCGTTTTCTATTGGATTTGAGGCTCAGGGAGACGGGTTACTCCTGTCTCATGCTGGTAATGTCCTGTCTATGGCGAGATGTTACATATATTGCCTCGTAGTGGTATTTGATCATGTGAAGCCATGTTGTGGTGCACATTATAAACTTAAATGTCCATATGGTGGCATTTGATCATTTGGAGCCCTGTTGCGGCGCTTAATATAGACATACATCCCCCAATTGTGGCATTTGATCATGTGGAGCCTTGTTGCGACACATATTATTAACCTATATTGTCACATTATGGCATTTGTCATGTGGTCCCGTTGTGGCGTTAATGCCACTTTGTGTGCCATTTCATTCACGTGGTTTTATTTAAAATGATTAATCATTGTTGATGATGCATATTTTGTATTATATTGTGAATATATATAAATTTAAATTTCATATAAACACACACACACACACACATATATATATATATATGTAGGATTTTTGTAAAACCAATTAATATGAGTTATTTAATCCCTATTGAGCCCGTAGTTTTGCTCACCCCTTAATATCAATCATCTAGGAAAAACTTGGGATGATTTGGAGAGTGGGGAGTGTGGTGGATTCCTTGAGGACTTTGGATCGTGTTGAGTGAACTTTCTTCCCAAATCGATATTGATACATTTTCGAAGGTATTAGACTTGTATTTTAAATTACCAAACTATAAAACTATTAGATGATGCATATCGAAAGTCAGACCATTATTTGATTTTTTTGATTATTTGATCGAGACAGGTGATCACATTTAACTATTAGAATGTTTTAAATATTTTTTTTACATGATTGTATATTTTCTTTTTGTTTTAAAGTCCTCGGGGTATATTTTGACTATTTAGCTGATTTCCTTTAACTTTGGACTATTTGACTGGTTTGTAATTAGTTTTGTTTTGTGTTATTTACTTAAATGTTATTGACCCAGGTTTTTGGTCGTGACAATAGGAGAAGTAATAATATTGTATAGTAATTTGATCTTGAATTTGTGTTTAGGGTTTAAAGTCTCAAGTTCAACTCGTGAGGGGTCATTTTGTCCAAAATTTTTGTTGTTAGTCAATAAAAATATATTTTTAAATTTCAATTAATTTTAAGAATGAGAAAAATTAGAGGTGGCAATTTGGGTCAGGATTCGATTATTCTTTCGATTCGATTCGATTCGATTTAAAGCGAATACATATTTGAAAAAATGGATTCGTTTAATAAATGAGTCAATTCGATTCGATTCGTTTATTAAACAAATCGAATACGAATTTAAACTCATTAATTTGTTTCTTCGTTTAAGATTCGTTTTATTATTTTATTTCACTAATTACTGTTATTTTTCAATTAAGATACAAGAAATTATGACTAATTATCATAGAAAAATAATATTTTCAATATTTTGTGAAATATTTTTAGTAAATATATTAATTACATATTTTATATGTATATATTTATGAAGAATTAATGTAAATTAATTATGATAAATTATGTTATTAAATAATATCATGACTAAACGAATATTTGTATTCGATTCTTTTAATAAACGAATCGAATACGAATCCATCAAATTTTGATTCGATTTGTTCAAGATTTTATACAAATTTTATTCGTTAATTCGTTTAAACACCCCTAAGAAAAAATAATCGGTGATTTTTGTAATTTTCCAAAACGAGAAGCACATCGCTTTCTGTCACCTCATGTAGGGCAAATATATGTTCCCTACCGACTCTTCCACTTGCACAAAAATTCATTTTGATTTGTCGCCCCGTAGGTATTAAAATATTAATATTTTGCATTAATCAAGCAGAAAAGGTATTTCTTCATCATCAGTTTCATTTGTTTTCCCAGAGGAAAAAAAATCTAGTAATAATAATTTTGCTGTCTCAATCTGTGATTTTAACCAAATTAAAGCATGGCAGCACCATATTTGTTAACATATGGCTTTCATCTTTTGCTTCTCACTAACGTTGTTGCATCAAGCCAAGTCATTAGAAACCTGCCTGGCTTTGATGGTGATCTCCCATTCAAACTTGAAACTGGGTCAGTTTTATAATTTCTTCTCCCCATGCGGATTTTAAAATACAGATTTGAAGCTAGCTACTGTGTGCTGTTTAGAACTTCTAATTTAACACTTCTGTATTGTTTTGTAGGTATATTGGAGTGGGTGAGTTGAATGATGTGCAGCTGTTCTACTACTTCATAGAATCCGAGAGGAGTCCGGAAGATGACCCTCTTGTGCTTTGGCTCACCGGAGGTCCTGGTTGTTCTGCCTTTTCTGGCCTTGTCTATGAAATTGGTATTTTTTTCTTTATTCTTCTTTAATTTACTAAATTTTTATTATTTTGGAGACATACATAGGGATGGTAAAAATTTCCGGAGGATAGAGCCTGTGAGGTCCGGTATTTCAATGATCGATAAGGAGATAATTTTTTATATTCGATAGTTAAACAGGTCGGGTATGACCATGAGTATGTAGATCCCTTAAAATATAAGTAAAATCCTCATGTGAACGGGGTCTGCGAGGATCCGATACATTAGGGATGGATAATGATACAATTTTCATACCCGTTGATTGAACGAGATATATATAAATATTGACATCTCGGCATGTTATCATATATATATATATATATATATATATATATATATTATATTATATCATTAGAGTATTCTTTGAAAACTCTTTTTTTTTTATTTGTTAATGTATTGGAATCACATTTAACCGGATATATGTGTGTCCTCATTAGGAGATGGTATATCATGTGTCGGGTGTATATGTCATCTCTCTCACAGCAGCTGGGTCTCACACAATTGTGGGACCCAGCTGCTGTGAGAGAGATGACATATACACCCGATAACTAATTAAGTTGCAGGACAATGAGATAGTATATTTACTACGTCAGGTCGGGCTAAAAGATAACAAAAGTACATATACTATCTCATTATCCCATAACTTAGATAAATTAAATAACACAAGTTTTTATGCAGTATTATTAACATTTTAATTAATGTATTGATTTTTTTTTTTTTCTGTTTTTCAAAGGGATCATTAATCATGTGAACAGATTTTTGTATTACCTCAAAAGAAAATTACCAATCAAAGCGCAAGTAACCTATTATTATCATCATAAAAAGCAACACATTATTTAAAATAAAGACGTGTTTTTTCTGTGCCTTCAAGTCAATTAGATTAATTCAAATTCAAATTAATCAAAAGTACTTGGTAAAGAGAATTTCATGAAATTTTTCCTCCTGCCCGAAATTATGGAATTTTTGAAAACTATAAATTTTTAATTTTAATCAAGTAATGGGAATAAAGAATAATTGCTATCGCTGTCTCTGCGCAAGAAAAATCTTTGAATCTGGCTAAACTCGAGATACGTAGTTTGTCTTTAGCAAGAGGATGGCTTTCTAAATTTATTTTTTATTCCCTCATTAACAAAAAATTCGAATCTGAATGGTAAAATAAATAGATTTATTTGAAAACTACTCCACGACTATAATAATGCTATATTTATATAGTTATGATACATAATATAATATATATATATATATATATATTAAATAATCTATTATTAATTATTATTTAACATATGACAATTATTATTGAAAATAATTAATATTAGATATACATCTAGATAACATACTGAAAACACTCGAGCCATAAAAAATCTTTGATTTTTTTGTTTTTTTATAGGCATAGGCATAAAATAAAGTACAAGCAGACAAATATATAAAGTAGATTGATAAAGTCATTCTTTTAGACTTTTAGTTAAAAAAAAAAAAAAAATTTGATGGATTAGCTTTGATAGAGATATGAAGTGATCTTTGAGACTAGGAAAATTATCTCTGAATTATCTCAGGTTTGTAGAAAACATATATAGTTAATGTGTATTTATGGTAATGATACTACACTATAATTATTGTGAATTTTTGACAATGATACTATACCATTCTTAATTTGTGTTTGATTTTAATGAATCACTTCTCGTTAAAGATGTTAAATGAATGATGACGTTAAAGAAATATTTTTATAAAATCACTATATTATAGTGGTTTTTTAATACAAAATTGAAAAGTTAGAAAGTATAGTGACATTATCAAAATTCCTTGATAGTGTAGAGATAATCCAAAAAAATTTTAAAAAAAAAATTAATTTTAATAATTTTTAATTTAATAATAATTCATATAATTATATATATAATAAATTCAGATTATTAAATTAAAAACACACAAAATTTAATATCCCAAATCTTTCATTTTGTGGTATCGTGAGGACTATACTAGTGATGTTATTTCTAATTGCTATGCGTGGCAAAACCTGTTGCTGATGGAGTGAGGGAACTGCGACAGGCGTGCGTATGATGAGGGAGCTCGATGTGGGGTGGGTGCATGGATGATTTCCCTAATATTAATATGCATATGTTATCCTTCTCTCTCTAAAAACGGATACAATATCAAGTAAAATAACATTTATATTAAAATAAATTAAAATAGATGTAATGAATAAAATCATATAAATTATAAAAAAAAAAATGGTAATAGGATTAGAAATGCTGAAGTTGATTTTCTATATTCCTACCTTTGATCCGACCTCAGGTGGCAAGCAATGTTAGAAAAATCGGTATCCGGTGTGAGGCGATTTCTAATTTGAAACAAAGTGGATAGTCTCGAGGCAGTCGAGGCGGCAACCTCAATCTTAGCACAGAAAATAATTTAAAATATATAATAAAAACATAAATGCATGAAATATTTTTAAAATAATTGTTATTAATTAAATTATAAGTAATTATTAATAATTTTGTATTTAATTATTAACAATTATATTGTTATTTTATGAATTTATTTAACAAATGTTATTGTTATTATTATTATTATTATCATTTTAGTTAATTATTATTATTATTATTTTAGTTAATTATTATTATAATTATTATTATAATTATTATATTATTATTATATTATTATTATATTATTATTATATTCTTGTTATTATTACTATCTTATTATTAATATTTTATTTTTCTTGTTATGTTATTTTATTATTAATAGTTGTTTATGGTGGTTTTTCACCTCCAATAAGTCAGAATCATGAGGAAGGACAAGAAAGAAGTTTCCACTTACGAATATGGGGGTTTGCACTTAATAGGTGGTTCAAAGTCCTCGTGAGGATGAGAGATCAGACAGAAGGGCCCGAGGCATAGAGACATACACCACCTGATGAGAAGGATCAGATTCGGCAATACATGAACTTGTGAGCAGCATCAGATTGAGAGCAGACCCAACATCCAATCCTCGGTTTCAGACTCTGGAAGCAGACTTGATTTCAAACTCGTAGAGCAGCCTCGACATCAGACTCGGCATTCAGAGCCTCATGTCAGCCTCTGAAATCATAATTAGCTTAGTATTAGACCTAGTTGAGGAAATGAGAGGAAGTCAGACCAAGCACCGTGAATCTCGGCACACCGACCCGACGACCAAAAAAGTGACTTAAAACCATTCACCTCGGCATACCAACCAGAGACTGAAGTCGGGATAACAACATCATACACTCATGTACGAATGACATAAGCCTTATGAGGAAGTTTGGACCGTCAAAAGGCAGAGGCGATGGGAACAGTTTAGATGTTTATCCACTGAAACACGAAACATCGTGGGATTGGTTGAAACGCATGCTGACACATGGGCTGAAGCATGTAGCAGAGGGTAAGATTGGAATAATGATTTTCTATTGGTAGGGATTAGTTGGGTCAGAGCTACATTTTTTCAGCGATTAAGGAAGAGAGCATGTGCGATGCAGAGGCAGAACATAGCCGTCATAAGTCAGCATAATGATAAAATGAGGAGCATTCTGATTGGCCAGAATGGTGGATGGTTGAGGAGAATTACAACTACAATGATGACAGTGACATGAAGTGACGTCATGAGTTGGTGTAATAATAGATATTGACGCACTATATAAAGGGGTTGAAGACTCAATTTTAGGGGGTCATTCGGTGAGTGAATTCATTAGCTATTATTTTTCCGTATTTCACCACTTGTAAAAGAAAGCTCTAAAAATCTTAGTATGAGAGAGAAGCAAAGCAGGTCGGTCTGACCCAAGCTAGTAATAAAAAGTTAATTTATTTGCATCCGTGGATGTAGGTTTGAGCCACTGTCCACCGAATCACGTTAAATCCTTTATGTTATGTGATTTCATGTTTGCCTGCTAAGTTTGCTTTCGTTCTCAACTAACCAAACAAATTCACTATTTGGGAGAGGTTTGTTCGAGGAGTGATTTTCCCGAATCTCCCATTGAATAAAAAACAAGCCATCAAAAGTTGGCCATCTGCGGGGAACGGTACGAAAAACAGCAAACACACTAAGACGATGGTAGAAGACGGAAGTCATAGGGCTTGGAGGCCTCAGTGGCAAGATGGATGGAGAGAATGAATAACAACTTGTGGATTGAAATGGAGAGGACCCAAGCCTTCCTACAGGCCATGATGGAGAGAATTTAAAAGCTGGAAGAAAGAGCGACGGGATAACAGACTCGAGTAGGGCTAGGAGTGAGCAAAACTGATTTCGGTTCCGGTTCCGCATGAAATCGGAACCTACCCGGAAAAAATCGGTTCCTAACTAAATGGAACCGGAACCTACCCAATTAAATATGGGTACCCTATTTATCGGTTCCAATTCGGTTCCGCATAGAACTAGAACTTACCCAATTAAATAGGGTACCCTATTAATCGATTCTAATTTATTTTTTATTGTCAAACTTTGAAAATATAATTATTTCTCACACTTGAATATTACATAATATTATTGGCAACTGTCTATATAAAAATAAAACAATAAATAAAACTGCTTATTGTATAATATTTTTGACTCAATACATAATATTCTTATAGGAAGTGCTTAGGTTTAAATTAGGTTTTAATTGGGTTTAAATTAGGTTTTAATTTGGGTTATGAAATTGGGTTTTAAAACTAGTTATGAAATTGGGTCTAAATTTGGCTTTAATTTGGGTTATGAAATTGGGTGTTAATTTTGTTCCCAAATTGGTTCTAAATTTGGTTCTCAAAACAGGCTCTGGTTCTGGTTTCAAAATTCAAATCCCAAAAAAGGTTCTTGTTCCGGTTCCGACATTCGGTTCCCAAAATAGGTTCTGATTCTGGTTCCAAAATTTGGTTCCGATTCTGACCATTTGGAACCGGAACCGGACCAATGAAAATCGATTCATTCAATTTGAAATCGAAACCGGACCGCAACCGATTTCGATTCCAAACCCGAAAAATCGATCTGGTTCCAACCGGTTCCGGGTAGAACCAGAACCGACGCTCAGCCCTAGGTAGGGCTTAGTTGAAGGTGGGAAGATATCGCTGGTAGTAAGAGGCTAACAGCTATAGAAAGAGAGCGAATGACTAGAAAATGAAACCCAGCAAAGTGGGATTAGAGGATCATTGCAAATGAGTTAGCGGATGGAAGAAACCAGGAAAATATGATGCTGCATATATTGCCCTCAACAGGCCTTGGCGCAGATAGTTCGGGAGATACAGGATACGGACATGTCGATCGAGATCGACTCGATGAGGTTTCCAATTGAGAAGAGGGATCAGAGGGCTTATTGCTTTCACCATCAAACAATGGGACATAGCACGAAGAACTGGAGGAGTAGATGGAGAACCTGGTGAGAAACGGCTACCTCAGCGATTATGTTGATCATGAAGTCATGAAGATGAGGTAGCGTAATTAGCAATGTCATCAGGCCGGGTGCTTATCATATGGAGCATCTGGACGGTACCCGGCTCAAGAAGCCCTGGATTGTTGAGATACGAAGGATATATTTCCAATAAAGCCTCTCTTAAAATGACCCACAAAGAGTTATAAAAAAGGCAGTAGATCTCAAGAATATAAATAGGGCTTTCCTTTTTCAAATAAAAACTTGTTCAGTGATGCTTGTTTATTATTTGGATGAGAAAGAAGTGTCCAATATTCTTGGGAGATACTCATGATCGGGATACATCAAGGAGTGTAGAACATGTGGGAAATGTGCGAAAGCCGTGGCACGCCAATCCCCGGTTTCATTATCAAACCCCAAGGGCGGAGCATTAATATCTAATGACTTGTACCTTTAGGGAATAAAGCAAAAAACACATGCATGAAGTTTGGCACCTCAGGTATCCAGAGCACACTCGGAGAAAGAGTCGGCGCAGTGCTTGGTGCCCCTTGGTAATCATCACATGCATGAATTGAAGACAATTGAGGTACTATGGTATCGTCAGATGTGTATTGCACGGGGAGAGCCCACAAGCCTCCGGAGCATTTGCAGCCTGGGGAGCGCCTAGCATGGGGAAGGAAAATCCTCCCGCGGCACTGGCCATCCCATTTCGGACCTGTCAAACATAGCACGGGGAAGGTAGAAAGGCCTCTGTGGCGTTTGCGGGGCTGAGGTTTTTTCCTTATATGGGGACATTCCCTATGGCGTTGGTCACCCTTTCGGTCCGTAGCTCGGTTCGCCGGGACATTTGATTGTAAGGTTCAAAATTGTTATTTTGGGTGGCATGGGGCATGACGTTATCTCAGGCTCTCTTGTTGTTTCTTTTGGGTCTGCACGGAGTATGTGATATGTCACCCCATGATGTTTGTCTTGTTTTCATCTTGGTTTTTATTTTTGATGGATAACTTGAAGTGGGACGCCATTTCCAGTCTCCATAGTGATTACCGGAGGTTGAAAATCTTCATTCGCGGTTAAGTCTTGGCAAGAAATTTGATGTCTGGGGGCTGCATTCATTCCACCGAGGCCAAGTGTTAGTGGCACAAAGAGGGTACATTCCCTTGTGGCCAGTTTGTTGTGATGGCTCGGGGCTGTATTCTTTTCGCCAAGGCCAATTGTTGGTGGCACAAGGAGGGTACATTCCCTTGTGGTAAAGTTATTGCATTGGCTCGGGGTCAGTTACGTCCCACTGAGGCCTTGGTATCTTCATTGGCATGCTGTTGAAGTTTCTTCTCCCCCATGGCCAAGTGTTGAACGGAACAAGAAGAAGCATTCCCTTACGACCGAGTATTATTTATGGCTTGAGGTCAGTTTTTCCCAAAGCCTCTATTTGTCAGATCGACTCAGGGGTGGGTTATGTCTCACCGAGACCCTATTGTTGTGTGTTGGCGTAAGGAGGGGTCATTCCCTTGCGGCCAAGTGACTTGGATGGCTAGAGGTTGGTTTTTTCCCAAAGCCTCTCTTTGTTAGATCGGCTCGGGGCTGGGTTACGTCTCGTCGAGGCCCTATTATTGTGCGTTGGCGTAAGGAAGGGTCATTCCCTTACGGCCAAGTGACTTAAGTGGCTTGAGGTCAGTCTTTCCCCATGGCCTCTCTTTGTTAGATCAGCTCGGAGCTGGGTTACGTCCTGCCGAGGCCCTCTTATCATGTGATAGTCCGAGGCGAGCTTTCCCTCGTGACTTATGTTTTATTTTACATGACTTTGTAGATCATCCTCTTCCAGTATCGCAGCATGTCAAGAGCGTGCATCAGCTCGGTGTGGCACAAGATGAGTTTCTTCAAGTTCAAGCAGAGAAACTAGTGAACGGAGGCCAGAGTTAGCTCGGATCAACATTTTCGGTCAGAGAGGGCCTAGTGGAAGAGATGACCAAACTATGGATCAGAAGCAAATGTGCTATATTAGGGTTATGAACCCGACATGAATTTTTCACAAGAACACTGAATCTTATAGTTGTGGTACCCGTTCTGATTTGGGGTAGACATGATTCTAGACTTGATCAAGATTGAGTAACAACATGAGAATACAAGCCCGAAGACATTAGATCAGTCTCCAACTTCATGCATCACCATCTTTTTTATAGTACCCAGCATTAACTCGCTAACTCGTTGATGTCGAGAACTATGATACGGATGTTGATGGTGGCTTTTCTCCTCTGAGAAGTCAGAATCCCGATAAATGGCAAAAAAATAGTTTCCACTTACGAAGATAGGGTTTACACTTAATAGATAATCCAAAATCCTCGTGAGGATGAGAGATCAGACAGAATGGCCCGAACCCGAGGCACACATGCATACTAGACCTGATGAGAAAGATCAGATTCGGCAACATATGAACTTGTGAACAACATCAAACTGAGAGCAGACCTAACATCAGACCCTCGATTTCAGACTCTGGAAGTAGACTTGGTTTCCGACTCGTAGAGAAGCCTCAACATCGGACTCGGCATTCAAAGCCTTATGCCAGCCTCTGAAATCATAATCGACTCAGTAGATTAGTCCTGGTTGAGGAAATGAGAGGGAGTCAGATCAAGCACTGTGAGTCTCGGCACACTGACGTGAGGACCAAAGAAGTGATTTAACACCATTCACCTCAGCATATCAACCAGGGACTGAGGTCGGGATAGTAGTATCATACGCTCATGTACGGATGACATAAGCCCTACAAGGAAGTTTGGACCATGAAAAGGCCGAGGCGATGGGAACAGTTCAGAGGTTTATCCGCTGACACATGGAACATCGTGGGAGTAGTTGAAACGCAGGCTGACAAATGAGATGAAGCATGTAGCAGAGAGTAGAAAGGTTGAAATAATGATTTTCTACTGGTAGGGATTAGTTGGGTCAGAACTACCTTTTTTCAGTGATTGGGAAAAGAGCATGAGCGGTGCAGTGGCAGAGCAAAGTCACCATAGGCCTGCATAATGACTAAAAATGGAGCATTTTGATTGGCCGAATGGTGGGTGGTTGAGGAGAATTGCTTCTACAATGATGATGGTGACATGAGTTGACGCCATAGATTGGTGTAATAGTGGATCTTGACGCACTATATAAAGTGGTTGAAGACTCAATTTTAGGGGGTCCTTCAGTGGGTGAATTCATTAGCTATCACTTTTCTGTATTTCACCAATTTTAAAAGAAAGCTCTAAAAAGCTTAGTGTGTGAGAGAGGCAAAGTAGGTCGATCTGACCCGGGCTAGTAATAAAAAGTTTATTTCTTTGCATCTGTGGACGTAGGTTGAAGCCACTGTCCAACGAACTACGTTAAATCCTTTGTGTTATGTGATTTCATGTTTAGCTGTTAAGTTTGTTTTAGTTTCCAACTAACCAAACAAATTCGCTGCTTGGAGGAGGTTTGTTCGATGAGTGGTTTTCCCAAATCGCCTCTTGAACGAAAAACAACCATCAACAATAATTATTGTATTTATTATTCATTACTATTATTATTTTACTTAATATTATATATATTGCTATTATTATTATTATTATTTGTTAAATTACCACGACTACTTGCACACACAAACACCACGTCTCACCCTTTCCACTGACTTGCCCCACTTAACACACCAACCCTACCCACGCGGTCCACTTTACGCTTACCACACACACACCACTAATATCACATGCCTACATCATTCTTATTCATCCCCTTTTACATAAACATGTTAGAATTTAAAATTATCATCATTCATCCCATTTCTACTACCCAAAATCTCTCAATCTCATATTTCTCTATATTTTCAATCATAATTCATGAATTGATTTTTCACTAGAATCTCTAATCATGCTGTCATCCCTTCACGCATGCAGATAACAATCGAAACTTGATAGGCGGCTCTTATGAAAACTCGGGTGAGGCGGATGCATTGAGGCAGCGTAGACGCTAAGGCGTGTCTCGAGGCACTGTGTCACGATCCTAGTTTAAGGCTAGCACGTTTTGTCATTTTGTAAATGAGCTCATGTTTCGAGACACCAGATCAAGCTCACTAGAGGTCAATTATATCTCTCATGGGCTCTTGTACTTGAGAGATTTTATCCGTGAGGTCTCTTTCTGAAGTTTTCCAGGAGATTTAAAAGTATGTTTGCTTGCCGTTAACATAGTTTTGTAGCGTTGTGAATGAGCTTATGTTCTGAGATGCCAGACCGAGTTGGACCAAGGTCATGAGTGAAGCTTATGGTCACATGTACATGGAAAATTTCCACCGGGGAGTTTGATTTTGAGATCTACTGGGAGATTCTTACAATGTGCCCACTTTTGGTATTTACCGTGCACTTTGTGTAAAAGTGGGGGTGTTGTAGAAAGCCATTAAGATGACCTCGTCTAAGGATGAAATTTTAACCCAAAGTCACTTATATTATGGCTTATTGACTCGCTGAAAGAGTTCCCAAAAAATCCTTGGAATTTAGATTTTACGGGGGTATGACCACTCAACCGCTATGTGTGTGTACTGGTGAAACTTGTGCAATGTCTTTAAAAGCTCTTTAGGGGGAAGCCTAGATGAGCCTTGAGGTAGCCAATGGGGCTTCAGTGATCTAGGTGCTTTTAGCCGTGAACTCTCTTGCCCTTAGATGTCGCTTGTATAATGGTGTATTGTAGTAATCAAGTTATTAATAGAGTATCATATTTTTATATCCGGTTGTGCTGTTTATTTACCGGGTTCTGGGGTAGTGCGGGCCCGCATCCGTATACTTTGAAATTGCTCTTCAAATTTCGTAACTTGCCGCTATATGAGTATTTAGACATCAAAAACATGAATTTGAGTCCATGTGCTATATGAAGACTAACTTACAAGGTGTGACCTTTGGTAAGTGCCGCACGAGCTTGCTTTTCCGCTATGGGAAAAGTCGGCCCGTGCAAGTTGGTATCATAGCCCTAGGTTGGGCACAAAAAATGTCTACAAATGTAAGCGGATGTTATAGAGGGGAAGTTAACATTATAAGGCTAATGTGAAGCCTCAGTAGTGCAACGGCTCAAGAGGAAGCCGCGAGATGGCGCGGGGAAGTGTAAAGCCCATAATGTTGTGGAATTATTATGGACAATATGCGAGCACATGAGAAGTGCTATTTACATATGCGATTGGCTCGGGTGTAGCCAAAATGTCCTGGAGAGACCCGAAATGGATGTGAAACTTGTCTACGAGAGACAACCAATCGGTTTATGCACGTAAAGACAAAGTGTTTCACGAGTTGGCAATGCAACGAGCTGCACGTAAAAACAGGGTGCCTTACGAAAGTTCAAAACTTTGAACAATGGTTGCATGCGAATAGAAACGGTGAGAGATGAACTGCGTGTTGGAGAATGCTAGTGGCATAACGCGACTACGAGTAGTCGTAATGAGATTTTGTATACCAGTTACACTGATAATGGTTGAAATATGTGATTTTGGGTCTGGAATGATTTTGAGAACGATGATTGCTTCAAGAAAGTGATCTAAAATCAAAGAATGTCTCGTGGAACGACCTTATGAGTTAATGTATCGTTGGCAAGAATACCATGGTGGGATGGAGAACACCCGTGGAACAGAATGTCTTGGCTTGGTGCTTAAGAGTAATAAGGTAGAATGACCTAGAGTGGTCGCGAGAATGGATTATAACTCGAGATGGAAACAACTTTGTCCGTAAAATTTTGTATCGAGATAATTGAGAAGCTCATGATAGAGCAAATGACCCTGAATTGATTGTGAGAATGAGGTAGTTGCTAGTGATATGAGAGAAACTATGTTGTCACAGATGGGAATTAATGAGAAATTAGCTCCACCATAGGCTAATTGGTCATGTTTGTTCGTCTTCGGGAGACCTAGTGGGCCGCACCAAACGCCTTGAGGTGAAGAGATAGGCAGGGGTCCAGGGTGGAGAACGAGCGATCTATTCATAACCCAAAGCAAGTGAGACCCTTGTCGCTTTATCGAAATGAAACCTATTCATGTACGTGTGTATGTCATGTATACGTGTATGACATCTCTTATGAAAAAATTATGAAATCGAAAATGAATACTCTCACACAAGAGAGTGTATGAAGTAGTGACCGAAATCGGAAGCACTCATGCACAAGAGCTTGTATGGAGCTGCGACCGACACTGGACATGAAAACTAATACACAATCGCGTGTGTGGAGTTGCTCCACATATAATGGCGGGGTGAGTCTTAGAAGCAGCATGATAAATGTGTGGGGTTAGTGATTTAAACATGTGTGAAAACCATATGAGTCCAAACATGTGCGGAGATGCTATCTGACCAAATCAAGCTTTTATTGTCTTGGTCTTTTTCTCATTCGCCCGGGTTTCGTCCCAATTGGATTTTACCGACAAGATTTTAACGAGGCAGACACACGATAACATTAACCAACTAGAAGATGGAGAATTCAACTAAAAGTGGAAGCTTGTGCCCAAGTGCCTAAGTTGAGCCATTATATCGGAAACAAAGACTCGTATGCGAGAGCGTATATGATGTTGCTATGTTTCGATATCGATTCACTATAAAATTTATATAATGTTACTAACTCAGACATGTAATTTCATTCATTGGCGTATGAATGCTATTACAATATCTACTTCTTGTGTCTTGTTTATAAGAATCGAAAGAGATTCGTGATCAAATACAGTTTGAGCAAGCTCTCAAGTTACGCTATCGTAGAGGACACCGATGAATGAAGTGAGGGAGAATGTCACTGCCCTAGTTTAAGGCTAGCACATTCTCCCGCTTTGTAATGGAGCTCATATTTCGGGACACAAGATCAACCTCGCTCGAGGTCAGATATATCTCTCATGGGCCCTTGTACTGGGTAGATTTTGTCTGTGAGGTCCCATTCTAAAGTTTACCGGGAGATTTAGAAGCATGCTCGCTTGTCGCTAGCCTATTTTTGTAGCGTTGTGAATGAGCTTTTGTTCCGGGGCGCCATACCGAGTTGGACCAAGGTCATGAGTGAAGCTTATGGTCACATGTACTGGGAAAATATCCGTCGTGGAGTGTGATTTTGAGATCTGCCGGGAGATTCTTACAGTGTGCCCACTTTGGTTGTTACCATGCACTTTGCCGCAAAAGTGGGGGTGTTGTAGAAAGCCATCAAGATGAGCTCGTCTAGGGACGAAATTTTAACCCAAAGTCACTTATATTATGGCTTATTGACTCGCTGAAAGGTTTCCCAGAAATTCCTTGGAATTTAGATTTTGGGGAGTGAAACCACTCAAGCGCTAGGTGTGTGTACTGGTGAAACTTTTGCAATATCTTTAAAAGCTCTTTAGGGGGAAGCCTAGGTGAGCCTTGGGGTGGCCAAGGGGGTTCGGTGATCTAGGAGCTTCAGCCGTGAACCATCTCGCCCTTAGATGTTGCTTGTACAATGGTATGTTGTAGTAATCAAGTTATTAATAGAGTGCCATATTTTTATATCCGGTTGTGCTGTTTATTTACCGGACCCCGAGGTAGTGCGGGTCCGCGTCCGTATGCTTTGAGATTGCTCATCAACTTCTGTAACTTACCGATATGAGTATGTATACATCAAAAACATGAATTTGAGTCCATGTGTTATAGGAAGGGTAACTTACAAGGTGTGACCCTTGGTAAGTACCGCATGAGCCCGCTTTTCCGCTATGGGAAAAGTCGGCCCGTGACACACCCCTTCAGTTCGAATTAACACTAGTGGCAAGCGAAGAAAACTAAAATACAATTATTTTAATATTAATTAGGGGCTTTTATTTAAAACCCCAAAACCTTAATGGAAAAAATCAATTATGTCCTGTTGATAACAAAATTACCAAATAAGATATTAAGTTAAAGAGAAACAACTGCTGTGTCAATTCGACCCCCTTTTACGCGCCTATTGAATTAAAAGCACAAGTACGTGACTTCAATGAATATCTTATATCTTAATACAATTGATTTCTTTTCTTTTCTTTTTTCCTTTTCTTTTATAAATTTCAATTTAATAATTAAATATCTCTCCGAATATGAAGTATTTCATAAAAATTTTTTTTATAAATTATTGATATACGAATCATAAATTTTAAAACAAACATCATTATCAATATATTTTGACAATAAAAAACTGGCTCAAAAATACTTTTACATGAGATTGATGATTTCAGATCAGTTATACTCAAATACTCATATAAATCACAATTTTTTAAAATCTACATAAACTCACATCCATATATACAACTTTCATAAAAAACCCCTCTTAAATCCGGACTTTCATGGGGTCAAAATCAACCATGTTGCATCACATTACTAAAGCGAACGTATTTTTTTGTTCAGACATCTGATTTATGATTCATAAAAACCCATAGAATCACATTGTGGAGGCCTACAATTTTATAGAAGGACCGAATGTTAATTTTAAACGAGTGAAAATAAAAATTAGCATCATTGTCGAAAGTACAATAATAATTTGTTATTGAGCTAAGTCTTAACGAGTTCAGTCACAATCACATTTTTAGCATGCTCATGCACATTTTATTGAGCTCGGTCACATATACATTTTACTAACTCACATTGACCTTGATCATAATCATATTGAACTCAATCATATTTACATTGGGCTGAGGCACTATCACAATCACATTGAGCTGAGTCACAGATACAACCACATTGATCTCAATCACAATCATAATAACATTGAGCCTAATAATTCTCAAGCACCACTATAGATGTGAGGTCTTGGGATCTGTTGTGATTCACCGATCACTTTAGAGAAGATTTGAGGAAAAACCGAATCACTTCAAACTTACTGAAGCCACCAAAGTTGGTTGTTGCAGCTGGATTTCATTACAATTCTCCCCATCCAGCTGCATTCAATATAATCGTCATCTGACAGCTATCCCGGTTATGTCTCTGCACAACTCTAGCTTGTCTCGAGTAACCACCTTTGTTAACATGTCGGCTGTATTCTCATCTGTATGGATCTTTACTAGTCTTAGCAGTTGTTGATCCATCACCTCGCTTATCCAGTGATAACGAATATCAATGTGTTTCGTCCGGGAATGATACATTGAATTTTTTCTCAAGTCCAGAGCACTCTGACTGTCACAATGTATCTTGTATTCCGTCTGCTTGATCCCTAACTCTTGGAGAAAACACTTTAGCCACATCATTTCTTTTCCTGCCTCAGCTATGGCAATGTACTCAGCCTCTGTTGTGGATAATGCAATACACCTCTGCAATCTTGATTGCCATGACACAACTCCCCCTGCAAAAGTGTAGATGAATCCTGATGTAGATTTCCTACCATCAAGATCTCCTGCCATATCTGAATCTGTATAGCCTTCCAAGATCGGATCAGCTCCCCCGTAACATAAACGAAACTTCGTTGTACCCTTGAGGTACCTGAGAATCCATTTGACTGCCTCCCAGTGTTGCTTTCCAGGGTTAGAGAGAAAACGGCTCACTACACCCACTGCGTGTGCAATATCTGGCATGGTACATACCATTGTATACATAAGGCTTCCAACAGCTGAAGAATATGGTATTGCTGACATTTCCTCTATCTCTTTCTTGGATGAGGGGCACGAACTCTTGCTCAGTTTGAAATGGTGCGCTAGCAGAACGCTGACTAGTTTGGCTTTCTGTATATCGAACCTCCTGATTACCCGTTCAATATATCTCTCTTGTGAAATCCATAACTTCTTGTTCTGTCTGTCACGAACAATCTCCATTCCCAAAATCTGTTGAGCTGGTCCTAAGTCTTTCATGTCGAAAGCCTTGAAGAGTTCATTCTTCAACTGGCTGATCTTCGTTGCTTCTTGTCCAACAATCAACATGTCATCTACATACAGTAGAAGAGCAACAAAATTTCCATCTGGAAACCTTTGAATGTATACACACCGATCTGCTGCAGTTCTTTTGTAGCCTTGACCCACCATGAATGAGTCGAACTTCTTGTACCACTGTCTTGGTGCTTGCTTGAGCCCGTACAAGCTCTTTTTCAGCTTGCAGACAAAGTTTTCTTTACCTGAAACCTTGAATCCTTCTGGCTGCTCCATGTAGATTTCTTCATTCAGATCACCATGAAGAAATACTGTTTTGACATCCATATGTTCAAGCTCCAAGTTCAATCTGGCTACCAATCCTAGGATTACTCGGATTGAAGCCATTTTTACCACCGGTGAAAAGATCTCATCAAAGTCAATTCCTTTTTTTCTGTAGGAATCCTTTGACCACTAACCGAGCTTTGTGTTTCACCACTTTCCCGCTGCCATCTTTCTTGAGCTTGAATACCTATTTGTTTTTCAGTGCCTTCATTCCATGTGGGAGCTTGACTATTTCATAAGTGTTATTTTTCTACAGAGATTCCATCTCATCCTGCATTACATACAGCCATTTGTCTTTGTCTTTATGAGATACCGCTTCATTGAAGGTTTCTGGCTCCCCCTCGTCAGTAAGCAGAATGTATTTTATCCTGAGTATCTGGCTGATGGAATCCAGCCTCTCTCAGACCTTCGTACTGGAGGTTCTGGCTGTCTGTTGTCATCCGGATCTGTGGATGATCCCGAAGCCTATGATGGAGCAGGCTGCAGCTCCCCCTGCTCAACACTTCCTTCCTTCTCTGGTTCTGCTTCTGACATGTCTTGTACCCCATCATCATCTGTGGCCATTGGTGTTGGTGCTGGGGTTGTGTCTGGATTTGCATCGGCATTGTCGGCACTGGTTTTAGAAGGCATCATGGGCTTTTCAATGTCTTCTATTGTCTGGTCTTCAAGAAACACTACATCTCTGCTTCTGATGACCTTCTTTTCCTTCGGGTCCCATAGCCTGTATCCAAATTCCTCGTCTCCATAGCCTATGAAGATGCATGGGGTAGTCCTTGCATCGAGTTTCTGCCTGAGCTCCTTGGATACATGTGCAAATGCTAAACATCCGAACATTCTGAGGTGAGAATATGAGGGATTCTTACAATGCCACACTTTCTCCGGAATCTCGAAGTTCAACGGTACAGATGGTGATCTGTTGATCAGGTAGCAGACGGCACAAACAGCTTCTCCCCAGAATGGATTTGGCAGCTTAGCCATACTGATCATGCTTCTGACTTTCTCCATAATGGTGTGGTTCATCCTTTCAGCGACATCATTGTGTTGTGGGGTGCGTGGAACAGTCCTCTCGTGTCGAATGTCGTGACTTCCGCAGTAGGCATCGAACTCCCTGGAAGTATATTCGCCTCCATTTTCTGTGGGAAGACACTTCAGTTTCTTCCATGTTTCACGCTCGACCATGGCATGAAACAGTTTGAAATAGTCCAGGACCTGATCCTTTGTTTTCATAAAATACACCCATACTTTCCGAGAAGCATCGTCAATAAAAGTCAGAAAATATTTGTTACCGCCTAGTGAGCTCCAAGGGACCACGTACATCAGAGTACACCAGACTGAGTAACTCTGATTTCTTTGTAGAAGAGAAATTGAAAGAGACTCTGTGTTGCTTATATAGTGATTGCAAGGATCCAGAGCAGCATTTTTGGAGACATTGATTAGATCCTTCTTTGTCAAGGTAGACAACCCCCTTTCACTCATGTGACCGAGTCTCTGGTGCCACAGATTCTGAGAAACGTCCCGTTCAGCTACATTGAGGCTTTCTGCACAAATCTTCACATGAGTCTTGTATAAGGTTCCACAGATATGCCATCGGGCGATGACCATGGCACCTTTTATCATCCTCCAAGTGCCGTTGCTGAAGTGGCTAGCATAGCCCTGTTTGTCAAGGGCTACCCCCGAGAGTAAGTTAAGCCGCAGTTCTGGAACATGTCTGACCTCCTTCAGGGTTATTGTATACCCTGCATTTGTCCGCAACTGTATTTCACCAATTCCCACTATCTGAGAAGAACTGGTATTCCTCATCTTCACTGCTCCAAAGTCTCCTACTTTGTATGTTGTGAAGAAATCCTTGTGAGGAGTGACGTGGTAGGATGCTGCAGTATCTACCACCCACTCGACATCCTGAGTTGCGGTGTGAAGGCATGCTTCTTCCTGGCCGGAGCATATAGCTACATCTACAGTGGTAACTACTAGTGTCTCCGCGTCATTTTTCTTCGGCTGGTTATTGCCTTGTCCCTGCTCCCGTTGCAGTTTCCGGCAATTTTTCTTCAAATGGCCTTCTATGCCACAGTGGAAGCACTTATATGTCTTTTTCCCGTCCTTGGATCTGCCCCTGCTTTTGCTTCTGCCTCTCCTCCCACCTTGATGTTTCTCATGTTGTCTTCCTCGTTGCTCCGAGACAAGGGCTTCTGTTTGATCTGAGCCCACGTCTTTTCTTCTGGCTTCTTCATTTGACAAGACATCTTTTACCATAGGCATGGTAAGTTTGCCTCCTGGAGCTGAGTTGCTGAGAGTAACCACCAAAGTCTCACAGCTATCCGGAAGAGAACTGAGTAGCAAGAGGGCTTGAACTTCGTCTGCTAGTTGCATGTCTACTGCAGACAACTGGTTCACCAGGCTTTGGAACTCGTTGGTGTGTTCTGCAACGGAAGTTCCACTCCGCAGCTTCAGGTTCACCAAACGCCTCATGATTAAGGCTTTATTCCGAGCTGTTTTGGCCTGGAACATGTCTTCCAATTTCCTCCACATTTCATAAGCATCTGTGTCCTGTGCTACATGGTGGAAGACATTATGACCGATCCACTGCCTAATCTGACCCAAAGTTCTATTGTTGAGTTTATTCCAGTCATACTCCTTAACAGACTCTGGTTTCACTCCCTTCAACTCGATGACATCAAACAAATCTTTACAATGCAAGAAATATATCATCCTAGGTCTCCAGATGGAGTAATTAGTGGCAGCCAGTTTAATCATTGCACCAGAATGAGAATCCTCCATTTCCATTTTAAGTTTCAAAGTTTAAAATGAAAATAGATTAAAATCGGATCTGAATTTCACAAATCTGAGGTCACCGTTGCGTCCGGAACGGTCGAAAATGGTGGAATAGACACTTCGTTGGTCTAAATCTGACACAGGTGCTGATTTGTAAATTCCTAAAAGTTTTGGGGTAAAAACTTTGTATTCTATTCTTGATAGTAATATAAGTGATTCGGTTTTTCCTCAAATCTTCTCTAAAGTGATCGGTGAATCACAACAAGTGGTATCAGAGCTTCGGTTATTCTTTGGGATCGTAAAACCGAGTAACAGAGCTTCCGATCGGAAAACCGATTCCGACGAAAGTTGTCAAAAATCCATTTTGAGGGTACCATCAGCTAGTTCACAGAGAGACGAGCACGGTGGTATTTTCCGGCGACCGATCTGACGTCCCGTTTGCCTTCACGCGCCGCACGCGCCTACGAGTGCACTGTCCACGCACCTTCACGCGCGTCACGCGCCCCACACGCCGTTGCAAGGTTGAAGACGATTACGTGGCCGCCACGTCAGCGCCACGTCAGCCCCAGTCAGCACCCAGTCAGCAGACACATCAGCGCCCAGTCAGCAGACACGTCAGCCGCCACGTGTCTGCCAAATCAGCAAGCCGGTCCCACCTTGCCACGTCAGCGTGTCACGTAAGCAGCCACGTCAGCTTGCCATGTCAGCAGCCTGGTAAATTTCATTTAGACCCCTGAAGTTTTGAAATTTATAGTCTTGCCTCAGAATTTTTAGAAATTTATAAATCAGTCCCTGTGTCGGATTTAGACCAACGAAGTGTCTATTCCACCATTTTCGACCGTTCCGGACGCAACGGTGACCTCGGATTTGTGAAATTCAGACCCGATTTTAATCTATTTTCGTTTTAAACTTTGAAAGATCACCTCTCACCTTATGTACAATTTGCTATAATTAATTCGACCCCTATTGTGTGAATGGGTCTCGAAGTGTGGCCTCGTTTGAAGTTTTAATTTTTTATTTTACTTACAGAATTTCCATCGCTAAAATATCATCAAATTAGAGACAAATTACCTACATATTTTTTGGCGGAATTCTATTAAATTAAACTTTAAACCATAAACTCTAACCAACAGATTGAAAAATCAGTCGGTAAATAACCATTTATTAATGGATTTATTTTTCTTTGATTTTCTTTCAGTGATATGTGTTTGGCTTGGTGGCAAATGGCTTAAAATTTGGTTGTCATATCCTGAGTTCGAGTCTAGTGAGGTGCATTTCTTATAAAAGTCTAAAACATCCAAGAGTTTTAACTACTTCGCTTAACCTCAGGTTGGGTAGTTTGACGGCGGAATTTCCAGCATTTCCAAAAAAAAAAGATATGTGTTTTTTGTAGTGTCTCTCGAGTTTTAAAATTGAAGTTAAAATATTATCACTCAAATAATTTTTTAAGGAAATTTTGTTTAAAAATAAATTTGTCCGATATTATTTTTAATAAAAATATTATTTTCAAATGACATAATTATCCTTATAATATGAATAGACTGGTAATATCAAGAAAAATTCAATAAATTTTAAAAGTTTGAGTCCATAAGATTTACTAATTCATTTTCAATGCTAAGCGATCAAAATCACATTATTATTTGAAAATAAAATTATTTAAATGTGACCTTATGTCCAGTATTATTATTCTTCATCATAGGTCCATTGACATTTGACTACGAAAATTCCAAGGCGAATTCACCAAAGTTTTTGTTGAACCCATACTCATGGACGCAGGTACCACGTCCATTCTTCAGATGCTTTGCGTTTGTAAATTTGTGCTTTTAATTAATACTTTAATTAATAATTAGATCTGATTAAGCAGTTTTGAACATTTTTTGTTTCCAGGTTTCCAGCTTTATTTTTCTAGATGCTCCTGTAGGCACTGGATTCTCATACGCAAACACTTGGCAAGGATACATTATGAATGATGCACTATCAGCAGCACAAATATATCACTTCCTAATAAAGGTGAAGAAAATAAAAAGGAAAATTTTGGGAGGGTTATTTGAACTAATTTTTTCTATACACCCAATTTTTGAAAAATAAATCAATTATTTTTCAAAAATCACAAATCCTTGGTTGTCCACTCTCTTCCCAAAATTTTGTCATGTATATTAAGGATCACAAAATTTAAGTTCCAACTAATGTGACAGTTTATATGTAACTGACACTTCAAGTTAGTTACCACTATATTTAACATAATATGATAATTATATATAAACTGTCTAGATTTTAATGAGATTGGTACATTTCAATCCATTGCTTAGGCTAACTTTCTTTTCATTCATTTTAAATGTACATTAATTTCTATTATTATTTTTATAGTAAATAACACTCTTTATGGGGTTTGGTTAGCATATGATTAGGTAAATTTTTAGATACCAATTTAGTTACTTTGCCCGTTGTTAAAAAGAAGATAAATTGTCATATCAGTTACGGCTCAAATATTAAAATATCTCATATGGTTAAAATTTACATAATGTGTGAATTTCAATAATAACTGCTATTTATTTTTAATTTGTTTTAGACCTGAGGGCCTCCTCAAGTTCCCCCGGCATTCTAGAATTTTTCCTTTAGGAGAGTTTATGAGAAGTTTTAGGCAAATTAATGAAGATCATCCAATTTTATAAATCACTTGTATCTTGTATGTATGTATTAAGAAATTGATACAACACACTAACGATTTGTTTTTATTATCAGTGGCTTAAAGTTCATTCCAACTTCCTCGCAAATCCCCTCTATATTGCTGGTGACTCTTATTCAGGCAAAATTGTTCCAATTATTGTTCAGGAAATATCTGACGGTAACTTGTTTATGAACACTTGTTAAGCATTGGTTTTTGTTAATTTTATATATACAGTGGGTTTTAATAAAGATGCCATCAATTTAATAAGTTGAAGATTTCACTAAAAAGTAAGAAAACATAAATTTCAATAAGTATTGTTTATTTTTTAGAGCATTTGAAATATATATTTTTCCGTCTTTAGTTTAGTCCTCAACTTATTAAATTAAAGATGTCTTCATTGAACCCTCATTATATATATTTACTCATTCGATCTATATTCCGAGTAGTTGAGTTTTTGTTGCAGGTATTGATGCTGGACACGAGCCAAGATTGAATCTCAAAGTAGGTGACCTAGTACCAGAAATTGGATAACTTTGATTTTCTTTTATTTGATTTACTACAGTTCTTAGATGGATTAAATTAAGTATTGAACCTTACTGATTTTGATCATGGACACAGGGATATGTGCTTGGCAACCCAGCTACAGATAACAATATAGACCAAAATTCAAAAATATTGTTTGCTTACTTGAAGGCACTTATAACCTCCGAAATATATGAGGTGAATTTTCCTCATATATACACTCCTTTGTTGGAGAATGGCAAATTCTATTATCATTTTTTCCCTTTATTTTGCTAGTTTAAATACTTTACATAGATGCCAATATAAATTATGTGACACTTTTATTATGTTTTATTTTTCCCAGTCAGCCAAAAGAAATTGCAAGGGAGAGTATGTAAATGTAGACCCAAGCAATGGTTTATGCAAAGCTGATCTTCAAAATATTACAGCTGTGAGCAGAACAACATTCATTGTCATTATTTATTTATTTATTTGTTTATTAATATTAAATATAAGTAACAAAATTAATTAACTCACCAGTTGAATTTATAGTGCACTGGAAAAGTAAATCGACCCCACATATTCGAACCTAAATGTAGTCGTGCATCCCCAAGACCAAAGCAAGATCGCAGCATCATTGAAGATGAAGATGAAGATGAAGATGAATCTTTAGATTTTCTCTTTTCGCCAACTCAATCATCTCCAAAAACTTGGTGTCGGGTAACAATTCTACACACTTGCAATTATTATTTATGTCAAATTTTATTGATGTTTGAAAATTGTCTAGACTATCTTCAATATTAATCTCTGGAAATCAGGAGCGTAGCTACGATAAGCTCAGAGTCGGTCCCAGCCATAGGTGTCCATCTATAGTCCCGATTTCTATTATTATAATATATAAATAATTAATAGTTAAGGATAAGGTCGGTTTTATAACAAGGCAAATTAAATTGTCGCCAAAGATCCCATATTTTAGAAAAACCACATTTTTTAGATATCTCTCTAATAAAACTAACTAATAATTATCATAAAATTAATTCTTTTTAAGTTACATTCTGTATGGTAGAAATGTCCTAAATTTGGAGGGATCTCGTAAACAATAGTCCGAGTAATTAATTATTATCCCATACTTCTTTTAATTCGCCTTTATTTCTTTAATCATTTCAAGGAGAAAAGAACTATTTTTTTTTCCTTTCCAAGTTAACGTAGTATCAGAAATTATATTTGAGTTCTACTTACTAGCTTTTAATATAGTTCAGTAAGTTGGACATATGGTTCTTTGATAATTGCATTAGATTTAACAAATATACTGAATTTTATTTTAGTTAAGGTTCCTTCAACAGTTGTAAGTTTTTCAGTAACAATTTTTTTTTTTAAAGGATCTTCTTGACTATTGTTGATATTTAAGATATGATTAAAAATAAATTGAATTTTGAGCTATTTTATGTTTCTTTAATAATTGATGCGGTTGAATATAAAGAGACCTTATAAAAAAAAAAAAATTCACTTAAGACTCTAAATATTCTTGAACCGCCCGACCAAAGGTCTCAAAATTTTTTATTATAACAATTCTTCTAGTCTAGGAACCTCAAAATGTAAAAATGATTTTGGGTTGACAAAGGAAAATTCAATTGGGTCTTGGTCCAGATAGAAATTTAGATTTTTTGATAAAAAATTTAGCCTTCAAAATGAATAATCTTATAATTTGGTCCTTTAAATTTTTTATTTATTATTATTAAACCCCTTAAATTTTTATCTCTAACTTCACCGCTTGTGGAAATAATCATCCAGTAAAGTCACCAACACAATTATGCATCTCCACGATTGCTTATTAGATTTATAAAAAAATTATAATAATAATTTCTCTGAAGAAGTAACTTTTGACACTAATAAAAGTAATGACAAGGACGTTTCAGGTCATTTTGAAACAAGAGAACTAATTAAGAATTAATAATCATATATAGAGACTAAAGTGGAATTTACCTCTCCATCATTTACAATTATATCAAACTAATGATCTCTCTCTTTAACTGCAGCATAACTATCTCACCGAAGGCTCCATAATTTAGGAAGGCTATATTTTTAGATATCTCCCTAATAAAATTCTAATTAATAATTATCATAAAATTATTTTTTTTAGGTACATTTTTATATTGTAAAATATTTGGGGAGAAATCAGACACATGACACATGGTCAAACACACTCTAAAGGGGAACCAGAGCTATCATCAAGGTCTGATTTAAGTATCTCCTCAGAGTCTGCTTACGGGACCTCCTGCCAGAGTGTAGTTTCGAAGGCTCGCTGTAGACAATGCATTTTTATACATAACCCGATGATGAGTCTCTTATGAGGACATCTTCTGAAAATGAGAAAATAGCAAAAATTAATGATAGGAAGAAAAAACTCCATGAAATACAGTAGCTTACCTTTTCTAAACCATTACATCCGGCCGTATATACCTTTAAAACCATAATTCTGGCTGGGTATGATACAACTATCAGTGATCAAGTATATTGTTGGTTACTGAAGTTAAGGGACGTGATTACATCCAGCCAGACATATAATTCAAATCTAATATCCAACCAGACATGTATACCGATTAACCGAACCGTTCCGACCCATTTTTTTATTACGGTTCGGTTAATTCGGTTAAATCGGTTATTGCGGTTAAAATTTTTAACTTTTTCGGTTATTTGGTTCGGTTACGGTTATGAGATTCGTATAACCGAACCGACCGATTAACCGAAAAAACCATATTTATATATATATATATATATATATATAATTATATTAGCGCGTGCGAATCCTTTAATTTTTTAGAGTTAAGATAGTCTGCATGTAAACTCTCAATTGGTTGTAGTTATATTGATTTGATAATACTACATGTACGGGCCAAATTTGGCCCAAGGGTAATTTCGACCTTTCGCCTCAGGTCCACTGCTAAATGCACCCCCGAAATCCCCTAACCGAACCCAAAGACATTGAGCAGGCCCAGGCTCGGAGAAACACCGTGCCCAAAGACCGATACCTGCCCTTTAAATGCCAACCCATGAAACGTCCAGACCCATAACTGCCCATCATGACTGCCCATAACTGCCTCTTCATGACTCGACTGTTACAAACACCCAAAACGTAAGACAATTAAGGCATCCATGAGTCCCACCTCGAATCGCCTATAAGAGGAACCAAAGTCCATAAGAGAATGGGGATTCGAGTTCTTCTACTCATAGATCAAATAATGTTCTCTCTATAAATCCCCTACCTACAACCGCCACGGTAGCTGACAGGAATCAAGGTAATCTCTGACCCTGCTCCTCCTTCTACGGTATTAATAGCTCACTTTCATTACTGACTTGAGCGTCGGAGTGCCCCCGGCACCCACCACACCGGTGGGTAATCTACTCTCGCTCACTCTACCTTTGTTTTGCAGGATCGTTAATGCCCCCAACCTACAAATTCTCGATTGTGGACCTCAGACGAAATCGAGCGGCCACAATTTGGCGCCCACCGTGGGGCCTTAGCGATTCATAGCAGGCAAAGATCTCTCAGTCTACGGTTCTTAAAACACAGCCATCTAGCAGTGAGCAAACATCAGATCATGTGGCCACACAGCTGGCAATACTCCAAGAACGATTACGCACCTCGGAAGAAGGGAATCAAGCCACGCGAAGCTCCAAAACAACCCTCCAGAAGCCATTGGAACAAATCTCCTCAACTTCCCAATCAACTTTTCCAGCTTGTCACTTACTAAAAATCACAATCGACACTCCACATATGAGGCATGACAATTGTCTATGAACTCGTTCGACGTAAGAAGGAAAAAATCATAGCTAGATGGCTGAGGTTCCACTCCATACGACAAGGAAAAAATCCTAGCTAGATGGCTGAGGTTCCACTCCATACGACAAGGAAGAAGTCCTAGCTAGAGTCTGAGGTTCCACTCCATACGACAAGGAAGAAATCCTAGCTAGATGGCTGAGGTTCCACTCCATACGACAAGGAAGAAGTCATAGCTAGAGTCTGAGGTTCCACTCCGTACGACAAGGAATAAGTCATAGCTAGAGTCTGAGGTTCCACTCCATACGACAAGGAAGAAGTCCTAGCTAGAGTCTGAGGTTCCACTCCATACGACAAGGAAGAAGTCCTAGCTAGAGTCTAAGGTTCCAGTCGACACGATATAAATGAAGGGTTAGCCATTGGCCGAATTTCCATTCGACACGATAGACTCGGCTTACAGAGGATGCTCCAAATGAAGATTTGGCATGAGACAAATGAGCCACGAAAGCTTTCTTTTATACCACTCTCAATTTGGCGCCTCAGGCTCCCGCCTAAGGATGCTTCGAAGCTCTCATTCTCGCCCACAATATTTTAATTGGAAGCCCAAAACCTGCATTGAACCGGTTCATCATACACCATGATCCAATGAGCCGTTTGCAAAGTTAAATTGATCAATGGTATGAACAAATTTCACCAGCCGTATCATACACATTTACATCATTATAATTAAGCCATGCATAGTGATTGTTCACCATCTAGAATCATATGCACTTGTTCCAGATTACCAGCGACTGTTTGGCTTCCTCCAAGCCATACATACTGCACTAGCTTGTCGTGTGAATATTCTTCAATATTTTGTGATGATACTTTATGATCAGTTGCCATTAATTTTTTTTTTCAAAAATCAAGCAAGCCCACTTCAGCCCACTTGTAAAAATAACAATCCAAAAATAACCCATACTATGTCACAGCCAATGGATAATCAACAATCATAAAAAATAACCTTAAGCCCAGAACAAGCCAAAAACTATAGACAAGCTCAAAAAATCAGGTTATCATCCCAGCAGGCGGATCACTCGCCAAAACTACATTCACACAATTGAAGTCGTATGCAAAAGCGCATCCTGTAAGCAAGCAAAATTTGAAGAATAAAGTCCTCATGCTAAATAACAAAATTAAATGACCCACTCGCCATACACGCTTAGGTAAATTTGAGCCTACTTACAAAGCTATCCACGTGATGTAGACTGAACTTCATCAAAGTATTACAATCCATGCACCAGCCACGTGGAGGAGCTTGCAGGAAGGGGTCCACCACACACTAAATGGAAGCTCACTTCCCATTCAAAAAAAAAACTACATACAGTGAATAATTGCCCCCACTCCAAACTCCAACAACCCACAGATGCATAAAGCCAACCTACCATGAGCAAGACTGTAGGCTGAACAAGAAAGACCTATGAAGGAAAGAACCTCAACACTGGACTTTTACTAAATAATTGACTCACTGCACGATATGCATAAACCAAGTTGGTCGGCTCGGGTATCCTCCGCCGACACTGACTTTGATAAATCATCAACTGCTAGCGTCTTCGTCGAGTCAGAGACTGAATCTAGTTACAACAAAAATGGCAGAGGAGTGAGTACCAGCGTGTCAGAGATTTTGTAAGGAAAAATCTCGACAAATATGTTTGTCTGTCGTATGAAGGCTGGAAATTGTGTTTGGTTCTTCGGGAAGATATATCTTTTTGGATGTTGGGATTGTGGGTGGTTCCATTGAAAATCACTTCTGGTTCCCAGGCGATGTGGGACTCATGAGAGGTCTTCAGGCTTAACTTGTTTGCTGGGCTTATTTTTGTTAAGACCATTGAAGTGTTGGTGCCTATGGTTGGAACCTGCTAGTGGGTAACTTCTTGGGCCATCTTGGGCTTGCCGCAGTTTCAATGTGGCTACCTTGTGTGTTACGTGGGCTACTTTCAATGTAGGCCCACAAATAACTGCATATTGCCTTTGGGCTTGTTTCGGTTGGCATGCGTGTGGGCTGGCTTCCGAAGACTGGACGCTATGAAGCACGTGGGCTGCGTTTTTCTTGCCTGATTGACGTTATAAGCACATTATGAGCACGTGAGAACGTGGAGTGTGTGCGTGATCCAGGTAAATAAGTGCAGGGTTTGTTTTAAGCGTGGGTTGTTGCTCAAGTTAGTGTGGGCTGGTTGTGACTTAGACAATTGGGCCGGTTTCATACTGAGGCTTTTAGGCCTTACTGGACTGCATATTGGCTGCTAGCTTGCTTCTTGATCGTGATTGAAGTGCACTGGCGCATGGGCTGGAATCCGTGGCCTGTTGTGACAACGAAATGGGCTGGCGCGAATGGGGTTTCAACCTTATAGTCGCACGTGGTTGGGCAATTTCACTCCATGCGTGAATGGGCTGGTTTTGTTCTGCCAATGTGCATGGCTTGTTATGTTGGGTTCTGCCGATGTTTTGACATTATGGGCTTTGGATTTTTATATGCTCTATGTAGTTAATATCTTGGGCCATGTATTCGGGTTTTTGAACTTTGGTTCCTTGTTGTGCTTTTAGCACTTTCCTGGGAGATGCCCCTTGTACGTTTGTACTAAAAACACCTTTTGGAATATACTTGTAACTTTTTCAAAAAATAAAATAAAATGTCAGGGATTTTGTACAAGTAGGGTGAATTACAGTAAAGATTGGCGGACAAGATGGTTTTTGTCTGAAGACTAAGTGCTTTCGTATTATAAGATTCACGGACCGGATAAGATTTCGATGAATCCGGCTCAAGATAACGGCGTTAGAGTGATTGGTGAAGATTCTGTTAGGCTTATGAGAAAAGGAAAATTGAAGTGGCCACCGGCTCCACTTCGTTGCTCGCCAGTGCAAGCATTTTGGTGAAATACACTTGAAGGATTGGCAGTGTATGGACGTGTCACTCGATGAGACAGTGTGAAGGATTGGCAATGTATGGATGTTCCACTCGACGAAAACAATGTGAAGGCTTGGTAGTTTATGAACGTGCCACTCGATAAGACCAATATACAAGCCAGGCATTGGACGAATGTGCCACATAGTAGGACACAAATAAAGGCTGGGCACAAAGGCAAGGTGGATGGCCATCGACCCACGGTACATAAATAAAATTACCATCTCTTCCTCAGACGACATGAAAGGTTAGTCATCTTTTCCATACTACGTTGAATTAATATTAACAATTCTAGACTACATATGGAATATTTTATCATGCCTAGAATGAAAGATCATTAAAACCTACATCAGGATCAATCGACCAAATTTCATCTAGTAGGTAGAGTGAAAATTATTTGGGACCTCTGTGAGGTCTATTCGACCTTAGACCCTCGCTGACCATTGTCGGGTCTTGTAGAGTAAGGATGGTAGTATGAGGAATAAAGACCCTCATTGATATTTAGCAGGTATCGTAGTATGAGGAGTGAAACCCTCTTTGACCTTTCTTAGGTCTAATAGAGTCATGAATGATGACCTTGGACTTTCATATAGTCCCTTAGTCAAGTCCATTCGACGGTAGCATCGTAGAAGAGTGAAGAGTGATGACCTTCACCAAGCTCATCCCATTGTAGTATCCTAGGCCTTCATTAGGTCCATAGTATAGTAAGAAATGACCTTGATTGACATTCATCAAGTCCATACGACAGGTCTATTCAACCGTAGTCTCATGGACCTTCATCAGGCCTAGGAGAGTGAGTGACGACCTCATTGGACCTTCATCAGGTCCATTCGAAAATTCCATTCGACAGTGGTCTCGTAGAGTATAGTGGGGACCTTGATGGTTTTTCATCATGTTCATTCCATTATAATATCGTAGACCTTCTTCAGGTCTAGTATAGTGACTGATGACCATCTTGGACCATCGTCAGGTCCATTTGATAGCTCATTCAACAGCAGTCTCATGGACCATCATCAGGTCTTGTAGTATGAGAAAGAAAGACCCTCATAGACCTTCATCAGGTCTAGTAGAGTAAAGACCCTCATTGACCTGTGTTTAGATCCTGTAGGATGAAGAGTGAAGACCCTCATGAATCTTCATCATGACTAGAGTGTGTAGGCTCTTCCATGTACCTTCATCAAGTATAATGGAGTGTTTAGATTCCCATGTACTTTCTTCAAGAGTGTGTAGACTTTCTTGGACCTTCATCGTGAATGAAAACTTGCTTAAACCCCCATCATATCTGGTAACCAGTAGTATGAGATTGTACTGACCGTCATCTAGTTCATTCGACCGGGGACATCCCCCATGGACTCATGTCGAGTCAAGTCGTAGACATAGTCTACACATGTCGTATGACTTATATCCTGAAACTTTCATCTGGTTCAGTCGACCGGGGACATCCCCCATGGACTCATGTCGAGTCAAGTCGTAGACATGGTCTACACATGTCGAATGACTTATATCCTGAAACCTTCATCTGGTTCAGTCGACCAGTGACATCCCCCATTGACTCATGTCGAGTCAAGTCGTAGACATGGTCTACACATGTCGTATGACTTATATCCTGAAACCTTCACAGTCGACCGGGGACATCCCCCATGGACTCATATCGAGTCAAGTCGTAGACATGGACTACACATGTCGTATGACTCATATCCTGAAACCTTCATCTGGTTCAGTCGACCGTGGACATCCCCCATTGACTCATGTCGAGTCAAGTCGTAGACATGGTCTACACATGTCGTATGACTCATATCCTGAAACCTTCATCTGGTTCAGTCGACCGGGGACATCCCCCATAGACTCATATCGAGTCAAGTTGTAGACATATATTACACATGTCGTATGACTTATATCCTGAAACCTTCATCTGGTTCAGTCGACCGGGGAAATCCCCCATGGACTCATGTCGAGTCAAGTCGTAGACATGGTCTACACATGTCGTATGACTTATATCCTGAAACCTTCATCTGGTTCAGTCGACCGGGGACATCCCCCATGGACTCATATCGAGTCAAGTTGTAGACATATATTACACATGTCGTATGACTTATATCCTGAAAAATTCATCTGGTTCAGTCGACCGGGGACATCCCCCATGGACTCATATCGAGTCAAGTTGTAGACATATATTACACATGTCATATGACTTATATCCTGAAACCTTCATCTGGTTCAGTCGACCGGGGACATCCCCCATGGACTCATGTCGAGTCAAGTCGTAGACATGGTCTACACATGTCGTATGACTTATATCCTGAAACCTTCACAGTCGACCGGGGACATCCCCCATGGACTCATATCGAGTCAAGTCGTAGACATGGACTACACATGTCGTATGATTCATATCCTGAAACCTTCATCTGGTCAGTCGACCGGGGACATCCCCCATGGACTCATGTCGAGTCAAGTCGTAGACATGGTCTATACATATTTTATGACTTATATCCTGAAACCTTCATCTGGTTCAGTCGATCGGGGACATCCCCCATGGACTCATATCAAGTCAAGTTGTAGACATATATTACACATATCGTATGACATATATCTTGACCTTCATCTGGTTCAGTCGACTGGGTACTTCCCCAAAAGCTCTTGAAGAGTCAAGTTCTGGACACATCCATGATGGATCATGTAGAGTCAAGTTCATAACTTGGCACTCGTTTGGTTCAATCAATAGGCAGCATCGATGCTCAGGTACACTTTCATCCTATGGTTTCGACACGCACGTCAAATACTCTCGAAACCAATGACTCATTGACTTAGAGAGTATGAGACAAACTATACGGGCCAAATTTGGCCCAAGGGTAATTTCGACCTTTCGCCTCAGGTCCACTGCTAAATGCACCCCCGAAATCCCCTAACCGAACCCAAAGACATTGAGCAGGCCCTGGCTCGGAGAAACACAGTGCCCAAAGACCGATATCTGCCCTTTAAATTCCAACCCATGAAACGTCCAGACCCATAACTGCCCATCATGACTGCCCATAACTGCCTCTTCATGACTCGACTGTTACAAACACCCAAAACGTAAGACAATTAAGGCATCCATGAGTCCCACCTCGAATCGCCTATAAGAGGAACCAAAGTCCATAAGAGAAGGGGGATTCAAGTTCTTCTACTCATAGCTCAAATAATGTTCTCTCTATAAATCCCCTACCTACATGTGGGACACAGGAATCTGGGCGACGCCGTTCCTAGGCTCGCGGCACTAGTTGGGAAGGATTACATAACATGGAGTCGCCACCCGGTGTGAACCGGGACAAAGATTTAAGGCCGCACTCACCCCTCGCAAGGGAAGACCTCAAACCGTTGGGTTCGGAATGGTCTCTTACTTATGTCACTTGTAATGAAAGGATTCATGTAATAATTTAAACAAGCTGAAGTAACACTTATTCCTAAGGGTATCATGCTTCTAAATTCACATTTATAAAATAAAATATGCGCCTAAATATACATGTATTTCACATATATCTTACATTTAAATTTGCATGCTTAACATATATCAAGATAGCAACTAACATACGACTTTACTTGCATATCACATTCAGGAAGAAACACAAGCACACATATTAACCATACAAGCACACATATGGGCACTTTTCAAGTGGTACGTGGAATTGTGGCCCAAGTACAGACCGCACTACCGTCCGTGCGGAATCGGCTACGGAATTTACGTCTGGGTTTCCATCCGATATACCGCAAGAAATAATGCTCAAATGTTATCATGATATAAGCATACGAATTGTGACACATTTGCATAAGAAAGATCAACTAATAGGCAATTATGCATGAATATAATAAGACAGACTCAGTTCAGCGTGTGTGCGTTCGTGTAGCGTTCGTAAACGCGTTCGAACGGAAATGAAACAGAATGCTCACGTTCGAGTAGCGTTCGTAAACGCGTTCGAACGGAAATGAAACAGAATGCTCACGTTCGAGTAGCGTTCGTAAACGCGTTCGAACGGATACGAGACCTGACACATAATAAGGCAAAAACACATGCGCGTTCGAGTTGCGTTAGTGAACGCGTTCGAACGGACACGGACCTGATGCAATACATAAACAGAAAATAAAAGGGCGCGGCGAAGCACTGCCGTAAAGGTGACCTTTTGGGGCTCTTGATCTCTCAAAGAGAGGACCTTTAGACCAACATGCTAAGCCCATGCGCGTCATATCACACATGCAAGAATAGAACCAATCATATCAACCAAGTATGCCCGATTGAACGCATCTTACATCCAATCCGAACACACGTCAACCGGCGCGGCAAAGTATCGTGGTAAAGGGCTTTTAGCCCCTCCCCATAGGGGATCTCACAACACACTTACTAAGCCCATGCGCTCGATTGACTTATACATACGAAAATAAAGATAATAATATCAAACTAAGTATGCTCGATTGAACGTATCTTGCGTCCAACCGAACATACATCAACCGGCGCGGCGAAGTAGTGTCACGAAGGTGGCCTTTTCGGCTCTTTGTCTCACAAATGGAGGACCTTTGGACTAACTCACTAAGCCCATGCGCTTGGTTGAATCATACAAAAATAAACAATATATTGAATTCAAGAGAAAACTAAATAAACAAAAAAAAAGCAACACAACGAAAGAGAGATGGTGCCGTTTACTCAAGCGGTACGTGGAGTTGTGGCCCGAGTACAGATCATATTACCGTCCATTCGGAATCGGCTATGAAATTTATGTCCGGGTTTCCATCCGATATACCGCGAGAGTTGACACATCTCTCATTCATCTAATGCCCACAACATTTTACATCTCATAATCCATGCATATTTACATACTCAAAAATCACAACACACATTTCAACATTACAATCATACAAGAAATACTTAATAAATAATGCGGAAAGGGAAAACAAGTGTGAAAGATACCCTCAGGTCTAACCTTTTAAGCCGTCTCTCGGACTCCCGTTCCACGAAGATCGAAAGGGGGGTAAAGCTCCGCAACTTTTCTGGTCCCTGGTTCAATGTCCTAGCTCACTGCTTCGCTGCTTTGCTTATTGTTCGAACTCCGTTCTGCTTCTATTCGGCTCCTGTTTTGCTGCTCACTGCACGGGCTACCTGTTTCAATGTTTTCAAAGAACTATTCCGAGTTGTGTGGGTTCTTAGTGCAATTAAAAGTGATTATTTTAAGGTTATCTATGTAGTTTTCTAAGTTACTGTTTTTTTAAGGACTTTGGGTTACTGTTTTAAGGTAGTCTAGGAGGTTGTTTTGGCGTGTTTTAGAATTCGGCTATGGGTGAGTTTGGGTTCGGCTATGGAGGGTGGTCTTGTGGTGGTTTCTTTGTTTTATTTTTGTGTGTGTATGAAGTGTTTTCTCTTGGATGTGTTTTGGGTGTGTAGAGAGAGTTTAGAGAAATTTCGAGAGAGCTTAGGTGTGAATTGTGTTGTGTGTCGGAGAGGATGGCCTTGGTTAGGGGTTGTTTATATAGAGAATGGCTAGGGTTGACAAGGGAAGGGATATTGTGCATTTAATTAGGATATGATTTAGTTTTAAACAAGGAAAGTCAAAGATTGAGGGGGGACAAATTTGGTTTAGATTAGGAAGTCAATACTTTTAAATTGGTGGATATCTTATTGAATTAGGAAGTCAAATATATGATTGGCTTTAATTGGTTAAGATTGATTTTAATTTGGTATGATTATCTTTTGATTTAGTATGTGATTTGTTTAATTTAGGCATGATTTTAGTTTAAGTTGGTAATTGTTTATTTTAATTGGTAAATGATTTAAATGTTTTATTTAATGTTTAATATTTAATTTAATATTTAATTATTTAATTTGGGATGTGTTTTATGGGCTTTGGGGAGCTAAATGGGCTGGGTGTGAGGCTAGCAGCAAAACCAGAATTACCGACACCGTTCGAACGCTCCCTCGAACGCTAAACGAACGCCCGCAATCTGTTTCCCGTTCGAACGAAGCAACGAACGCAGCACCAACGAAGACAGTGAGCTTGTTTATTCTGAATTCCCCCTTCCGATATCCGTTTCCCGTGACCTCCGTGACTCAAAAGGTAGTGTCTCCAAAATGAGACTCATCATAGGGTTTTATGCGTAAAAATGCAGTGCCTACAGTCGCCCCCACTTTGATGGGACTTGTGTAATGTGCAACAGTGACAATCCTATCAAAGTTATGCAATGCATTTCTACTTACCTGGCTCGCCAGCTGCCACTTGACTTACCATGTGTTGAGTTGCGTTGATTTGGTGGTGAGGTGCTGCGACCCCTGGTTTATTCCCGAAGTGAGCTGAGGGTCTTGTTCCCATTTTGAGCTGATGGTCTTGTTCCCTGATTTGTTGAGTGGTGGGTTTTGTTCCCGTGGGTCTTTTTCCCATTTTGAGCTGAGGGTCTTGTTCCCTGAATTGTTGAGTGGTGGGTTTTGTTCCCGTGGGTCTTGTTCCCATTTTGAGCCGAGGGTCTTGTTCCCTGAATTGTTGAGTGGTGGGTTTTGTTCCCGTGGGTCTTGTTCCCATTTTGAGCGGAGGGTCTTGTTCCCTGAATTGTTGAGTGGTGGGTTTTGTTCCCGTGGGTCTTGTTCCCATTTTGAGCCGAGGGTCTTGTTCCCTGAATTGTTGAGTGGTGGGTTTTGTTCCCGAAGTGAGCTGAGGGTTTTCCCATTTTGAGCTGATGGTCTTGTTCCCTGATTTGTTGAGTGGTGGGTTTTGTTCCCGTGGGTCTTTTTCCCATTTTGAGCTGAGGGTCTTGTTCCCTGAATTGTGTTGGGGGTTTTGTTCCCGTGGGTCTTGTTCCCATTTTGAGCCGAGGGTCTTGTTCCCTGAATTGTTGAGTGGTGGGTTTTGTTCCCGTGGGTCTTGTTCCCATTTTGAGCTGAGGGTCTTGTTCCCTGAATTGTTGAGTGGTGGGTTTTGTTCCCGTGGGTCTTGTTCCCATTTTGAGCCGAGGGTCTTGTTCCCTGAATTGTTGAGTGGTGGGTTTTGTTCCCGTGGGTCTTGTTCCCATTTTGAGCTGAGGGTCTTGTTCCCTGATTGATACTTACATGGGCCTCACCCCCAGGCTGATACGGTGCTGTTGCTGTTTCTGATTGGCTTGTCTTCACCGTTTTCTCTATTTCTGCTTCAAAACCTGTGAATACAAAACCAACAAACACAAAAGGATGCAAAGTATGTTACGTGTATGCATGCATGCATAAGTTCCTTATCCCGTTAGGTTAGGTCTTCTGCCAATTCTCTTGGTGACTGCTCGGTTTTCTCTCCCTCGGGTAAAGTATTGCTTCATTCTTTCCATATTGATCGGCTTGGTGAACTCATTCCCTTCTGACAGTCTTATTGCCCCATTTCCCTATTCTGAATGGCTATCTCATCTTTTCTGTTTTCTTATTCTGAGGATTCCCCGAGTTCTAAATATCGCTGAGTATCATAGTACTAAGGTTTAATGCTTTTCTCAAATATACCATGTTGCAGAAGAGATTCAGCGACATGAACGTCTTTATTATCATAAAAAAGGTTCGAACAAGTAGACAAAACCAATGTCTTTATTATTAAAAAAGCAAGATCAAATAAACTAGGAGGAACAGCTTCATCATTCGCAGCATTGCCTTTTCTCTTGACCTATGGTCCTTCGTTGTCATCCATGTAATAAGCTTGGTGGTGGAGGGTTTTGAGGACAAAGGTTTCGGGTAGGCCAGAGTTGATCATGTAGGTGGGTGGTGGAACAAAGTGGTAGTTTGGTAGAGGGTTTCTGTGTGTGTCAGGTTGTTCTTTCTCTGGGTCGGGTATTTTGTGAGCATCGATGAGGTTTTGGATTTCATGCCTAAGGCGGGGGCAGTTGTCAGTGTCATGACCTTTTTGCTGGTGGAAGTGGCAATATTGGCTCAGGTCGAAGTAGTGTGGCACAGGGTTTGGGATTGGTCTAGGGTCTAAAGGCTTCAGGAGTCCTTGTCCTTTCAACTTCTCAAGCACCCTTGATATAGGTCTACCAAGATTGGAGAACCGCCTATTTCTGACGGTAGCGACCTCTGCCGTAGTGGGCTTGGTCTCAAAGTGCCCTCCAAAAGTCCGCCTATTCTGGCCATAGGACTTTCTGTTTTCAGCCTCCTCTTCTTCGATATCCATAACAGTCTCTCTCAACTGTCGGAAATCCACAATCATGGAGGTCATTCTCCTCAGCTTGCCATAAATAGAGGGCTTGGTGCCCTTGATGATCATTTTGATCTGGTCCTTCTCAGAGGGCCGAGTCTGCATCTTCAGAAGCTGGCTTCTCCAGCGGTCTACATACTCTTTGAAGCTCTCCTCCGGCTTCTGCTTAGTGTTCTCCAAATCTCGGAGTGACAAATCAATCTCCAAGTCTGTAACATACTGCTTCAGAAAAGCGTCAGCTAGTTCCTTCCAATCTTCCTTAACCTTCTTCTCAAGGCTATGATACCAAACCACATGTGCCCCCTCGAGTAACATCCCAAACATCTTTTGGACTTGGCGCTGAGACAGGCCAACTGAACTCATAACAGACACATACTGACGGAGATGCACCCTCGGATCTCCATTCCATTGAACTTAGCCAAATCCGGCATCTTAAACTGCGCTGGCAACTGCTCCTCAAACTTCATTGTCTCATAGTCTAGCAAATCTTCATTCTTACCCCTCATCTTGCGGGTAACGGATTCAACCTGATCCCTGAGCTTCTGTATCTCGGCCTGAGACCCAATCACTCTGTCTGTTGCATACTCTGCATTGTCATCATCAAAAGTGGGGATATCATCCCCCAACCCATTCGGAGGCTTCTCGCGCCTTACATTCTCTGAATTCCCCAGCACGGGGCACAGCCATATTTGTCATGGCAGCAGTCAAGGCTTGCAACTGTTCAGTAATCTTGGCGAAGCCACTTTCCAACTGATCTATCCGGGATACCTCAGTATCTGATTCACTCATGTCTGTTCTCGGTATTTTGGTGAGTCTTCCCTTTTTTCTAACCCAACGGGAATCTATGATGGCTTTCAAAACACAAGGGTTAACATGATGTATGTATGCATGATGTACATAAGAAGTTTATAACATATATTAAATCAAATAAAATTCTCAAACAAATCGGACTATTATCATTTTAGAAGTTTTTGGGACAACTGTCATAAGAGTGAACCCGTCCCAGTTTAAATGGCCTAACGAGTTCATGTCTTATGGCAAAGAGCCCAACTAAATCCAAATGATAAAATTCCGAAAACAAGCACTCAAGGTGGCCCATCAATCACTTAGAAGCTTTTGGCCCAATAGTCATGAAATACGTTCTTGTCCCAGTTTAAATGGCCCAACAAGCCCATATCCCATGACAAATGGTCCAAATGGATCCAAACGGTGATGTTCCCAAACACAAGCATAGAAGGGAGATAATGCAAACATAACATAATAATTTTTTTTTATGATGGCCCATCAACATTTCAGAAGCCTTGGGCCTAATAGTCGTACAGTACGAACTTGCCCCAGTTTAAATGGCCCAGCAAGCCCGCATTTCTGACAATAGTCCAACTGCATCCAATGAGGATGGTCCACAAGCATATACTCAAGGAAATAATTGCTACTTTAACCATATAAACCAGTCTATGGGTGGATTTACAAGAGTATGGACAAAGGCTCTCACTGGCGAGGGATAGCCCACAACTAGGTCTCCCCACTCAAGGGTTCAAGCGACCAAGTGAGCGTATCCCTTTTTATACACTAAGGTACGTGCCAATAAGCTATGGTGTGTGACGGACTGTCAAATGGATTTCCCGTTGTAGATCCCCCAGAGGGAAGGTGGAGCGAGGCTCACTTAAATACCCAAGCCTCTTAGGCTCTTATCGCTTGTTGTCAGGAATAAACAACGAGTCCTCCAAATTAGTCCATCACGAAGGCTACAAGTAGATGGCCATATAGGTGCCCTCACAGCTTTTCCTTCTAGAAAGGTAGTGAATGAAGGAAGACACCAAACCATTACCTAGCCTCAAAGTGCCCTTGATTAAACCCTCACTTATCCACTCTAGACATGGCCAATTAAAACATAAATCCACTCATTACAAGACAATATTTCGGGGCCAAATACATCCCCAGTGGAGTCGCCAGACTGTGGGACACAGGAATCTGGGCGACGCCGTTCCTAGGCTCGCGGCACTAGTTGGGAAGGATTACATAACATGGAGTCGCCACCCGGTGTGAACCGGGACAAAGATTTAAGGCCGCACTCACCCCTCGCAAGGAAGACCTCAAACCGTTGGGTTCGGAATGGTCTCTTACTTATGTCACTTGTAATGAAAGGATTCATGTAATAATTTAAACAAGCTGAAGTAACACTTATTCCTAAGGGTATCATGCTTCTAAATTCACATTTATAAAATAAAATATGCGCCTAAATATACATGTATTTCACATATATCTTACATTTAAATTTGCATGCTTAACATATATCAAGATAGCAACTAACATACGACTTTACTTGCATATCACATTCAGGAAGAAACACAAGCACACATATTAACCATACAAGCACACATATGGGCACTTTTCAAGTGGTACGTGGAATTGTGGCCCAAGTACAGACCGCACTACCGTCCGTGCGGAATCGGCTACGGAATTTACGTCTGGGTTTCCATCCGATATACCGCAAGAAATAATGCTCAAATGTTATCATGATATAAGCATACGAATTGTGACACATTTGCATAAGAAAGATCAACTAATAGGCAATTATGCATGAATATAATAAGACAGACTCAGTTCAGCGTGTGTGCGTTCGTGTAGCGTTCGTAAACGCGTTCGAACGGAAATGAAACAGAATGCTCACGTTCGAGTAGCGTTCGTAAACGCGTTCGAACGGAAATGAAACAGAATGCTCACGTTCGAGTAGCGTTCGTAAACGCGTTCGAACGGATACGAGACCTGACACATAATAAGGCAAAAACACATGCGCGTTCGAGTTGCGTTAGTGAACGCGTTCGAACGGACACGGACCTGATGCAATACATAAACAGAAAATAAAAGGGCGCGGCGAAGCACTGCCGTAAAGGTGACCTTTTGGGGCTCTTGATCTCTCAAAGAGAGGACCTTTAGACCAACATGCTAAGCCCATGCGCGTCATATCACACATGCAAGAATAGAACCAATCATATCAACCAAGTATGCCCGATTGAACGCATCTTACATCCAATCCGAACACACGTCAACCGGCGCGGCAAAGTATCGTGGTAAGGGCTTTTAGCCCCTCCCCATAGGGGATCTCACAACACACTTACTAAGCCCATGCGCTCGATTGACTTATACATACGAAAATAAAGATAATAATATCAAACTAAGTATGCTCGATTGAACGTATCTTGCGTCCAACCGAACATACATCAACCGGCGCGGCGAAGTAGTGTCACGAAGGTGGCCTTTTCGGCTCTTTGTCTCACAAATGGAGGACCTTTGGACTAACTCACTAAGCCCATGCGCTTGGTTGAATCATACAAAAATAAACAATATATTGAATTCAAGAGAAAACTAATAAAAAAAAAAAGCAACACAACGAAAGAGAGATGGTGCCGTTTACTCAAGCGGTACGTGGAGTTGTGGCCCGAGTACAGATCATATTACCGTCCATTCGGAATCGGCTATGAAATTTATGTCCGGGTTTCCATCCGATATACCGCGAGAGTTGACACATCTCTCATTCATCTAATGCCCACAACATTTTACATCTCATAATCATGCATATTTACATACTCAAAAATCACAACACACATTTCAACATACAATCATACAAGAAATACTTAATAAATAATGCGGAAAGGGAAAACAAGTGTGAAAGATACCCTCAGGTCTAACCTTTTAAGCCGTCTCTCGGACTCACGTTCCACGAAGATCGAAAGGGGGGTAAAGCTCCGCAACTTTTCTGGTCCCTGGTTCAATGTCCTAGCTCACTGCTTCGCTGCTTTGCTTATTGTTCGAACTCCGTTCTGCTTCTATTCGGCTCCTGTTTTGCTGCTCACTGCACGGGCTACCTGTTTCAATGTTTTCAAAGAACTATTCCGAGTTGTGTGGGTTCTTAGTGCAATTAAAAGTGATTATTTTTAAGGTTATCTATGTAGTTTTCTAAGTTACTGTTTTTTTAAGGACTTTGGGTTACTGTTTTAAGGTAGTCTAGGAGGTTGTTTGGCGTGTTTTAGAATTCGGCTATGGGTGAGTTTGGGTTCGGCTATGGAGGGTGGTCTTGTGGTGGTTTCTTTGTTTTATTTTTGTGTGTGTATGAAGTGTTTTCTCTTGGATGTGTGTTTTGGGTGTGTAGAGAGAGTTTAGAGAAATTTCGAGAGAGCTTAGGTGTGAATTGTGGTGTGTCGGAGAGGATGGCCTTGGTTAGGGGTTGTTTATATAGAGAATGGCTAGGGTTGACAAGGGAAGGGATATTGTGCATTTAATTAGGATATGATTTAGTTTTAAACAAGGAAAGTCAAAGATTGAGGGGGGACAAATTTGGTTTAGATTAGGAAGTCAATACTTTTAAATTGGTGGATATCTTATTGAATTAGGAAGTCAAATATATGATTGGCTTTAATTGGTTAAGATTGATTTTAATTGGTATGATTATCTTTTGATTTAGTATGTGATTTGTTTAATTTAGGCATGATTTTAGTTTAAGTTGGTAATTGTTTATTTTAATTGGTAAATGATTTAAATGTTTTATTTAATGTTTAATATTTAATTTATATTTAATTATTTAATTTGGGATGTGTTTTATGGGCTTTGGGGAGCTAAATGGGCTGGGTGTGAGGCTAGCAGCAAAACCAGAATTACCGACACCGTTCGAACGCTCCCTCGAACGCTAAACGAACGCCCGCAATCTGTTTCCCGTTCGAACGAAGCAACGAACGCAGCACCAACGAAGACAGTGAGCTTGTTTATTCTGAATTCCCCCTTCCGATATCCGTTTCCCGTGACCTCCGTGACTCAAAAGGTAGTGTCTCCAAAATGAGACTCATCATAGGGTTTTATGCGTAAAAATGCAGTGCCTACACTACAGCCGCCACAGTAGCTGACAGGAATCAAGGTAATCTCTGACCCTGCTCCTCCTTCTACGGTATTAATAGCTCACTTTCATTACTGACTTGAGCATCGGAGTGCCCCCGGCACCCACCACACTGGTGGGTAATCTACTCCCGCTAACTCTACCTTTGTTTTGCAGGATCGCTAATGCCCCCAACCTACAAATTCTCGATTGTGGACCTCAGATGAAATCGAGCGGCCACATTACCCAAAAATAAAATTGATAAAATTCAAATGACAAGCTGCATTAACAGCTTGGTTTTGACTCTTTTTAATTTCTCTCAAGAACTTAAAGGTAAAAATACATAAAATTTCAAATATGTAGATTTTGCATCGTGGTGGATTCGTGACCCTTAAATTTTCTAACATGGCAGGTTTGGAAGGAAATATGAGGCTGTGACAATCATTGAGGGTTTAAAAAATATTTCTCTCGTATGTAATTAAATATAGATATATTTAATCAAATGTTAGTTAGAATCGGTATTTTTAGAATCGGATATGTGATCGAATTAGTGATCCAAATGCGTTAGTGGTTCGACTGGTTGAAACGTTCCGAAAAAATCGGTAGAACCGACCTACATCATATATAATTTTACTAATTAAAAATTATAAAAAAATATTAAATTTTAATTTATTGGATTGGTTAATAATCGAATTAACCATAACCGACCGAAATATAATGGTTAATTGGTTGATGGTTATGTGTCATAAATTGGTTAAATCGGTCACACTTTTATTTAACCGAAAATTTCGATTACGGTTAAAAAATCAATGATTAACCGACCGAACCGACCGATGCACACCCCTAGACATGTATCGAGTTGTCAAGACTCATGCAAGATTCAAACAGAAAGAATCACAGGCTTGCTTATGTCTGGCCAGAGGTACATCCTAAAATATACATCCGATGGACGTGTCTCGGGCTGTAACTGACCCGTCAGATTGACAATCACTAGAGAATGGGAGGAGATTATGTCCCCTCCTTCCATTCTCAGTTCCCCTATTTAGCTATAAAAAAAGGAGTTCCCATTCACAATAAGGGGATTTGGAGGTGGCTTTTTGAAGAGATTAGTTGGAATCAATCTATATTTATTTTCTTGTATGCTTTGTCATTTTTTTTTATGTTACGGTCATTATTATTGATTTATGCATGTTTAGTTGTTTCATTATACTATTTTAGTTGATGATATGCATGTGTTCGTTTTATTGTCCAAGATAAAGTTGATTTGTATGATTAATTGTTGAGCTAGGTTGCTTTATACATGTCATGCTTACTGTATGATCTATGAAATAAGTCCGGCCACACTTGTCCTATGTCTGACCGGAAATGAATGATATCCGGCCCTGTGATCTTGTGATATATATGATGGAAAATCGGACGTAAGTTCCATAGTTGATTCCGAATGGACGGTAATATGGTTCGCACTTGGGATACAACTCCACGTACCACTAGGAGATGACCATTCTGTTAGTGTTATATTTAGAATGCATTATAATTGCACTTGTTATTGCATATGTATGGTTCTGTGTTTCTATAATACGTAACATATCTGGTCAGACTCTTAGTAAGTTCGGCTGGACATGCAGAATGAATGCTATATCCAGCCGACCTTAGGCCACATCCGGTCTGGCCTCTCCAAGGCCATGCCCTCATAATACATGCTTTAATATGTTTTATCTTGTTTTATTATTATTGTAATATTTTATTCCCACATGTAAACTTTATTTTCTATTTTTTGTGTTTGCGTCATGATGTGTGCTTTATAAACTGTATTGCATGTGACTGCATTATAAGATATGAGGATACCTCATTTGAGCATAAATATTATACTGGCATCAATAATGAACCATTCTGAACCCAAACGAGTTTAAGATCGGACCTTGCGAGGAGTGTAGTGCGGCCTTAAATCATTCTTGGTGTCTCATATTGGGTGGAGACTTCATTATTCTCCAGTTAATCCCTCGCGGGATTATTCGTACTCTCTACGGGCTGCGAGCCCAACAGGGTAGTGGTTGTCGATGTCATAGGCATAGCGGTAAACCCTATTTCGCTCTAGCACCTGTCTCCTCGGTCTAATCAAGAAGCTTCTTTCAAGGTCCGAAGCCAGGACCTCCATTCGGAATTTGGATTCAGGACATTTTGGCAGGGTCTCCGCCTCATACCCTCCTCCGGAAAGGCAAGAAAAGATCATGTGATGATTAAGCCCGAGATATCAGTTCCTTAATGATACGAATCTTCCAAACAATGAATCAGACAGTCAATTAATTATTTTTCGTTTCTTTAAGTTGGACAATCATCTAGAATATGAAAGTTTTGAAATTCTAGGGAGTGAGCCAGTTAATGGGAAACGTGAATAAAATATAACCGTTTTCAGTTTAATTTCCTTGTAATGAGACATTATAAATAGTACAAGAAATCATACAACAAAGGATCAATCTTTGAATATTCAAGCAATAATTACCTTTTTTTTTTAATCAATTTTTATATTATGCTTTTAATTCTATTGTTTGTATAATTGTACTGCACAAACATAAAAAGACCCCAAATTTACAGGCATCTCGTAATTAATAATCTAAGTAATTATTTTTTAGATGTAGACTAAAGTGGAATTTACCCCCACAATCATTTACAATTATCAAACTAACGATCTTTCTCTTTCGCAGCAACAACACTATTACTACTCCGGAAAATGGGCTAATGAGAAAATTGTTCAAATGGCTCTTGGAATTCGAGAGGTATGTTAAGCTTAATCTTAAGATGTGAGATTCAAACTCTTGGAATTCGGGAGGTATGTTAAAGCTTAATTCTAAGAAGATTCAACAATCTCCCTCTTATAGTTTTTAATACATCAAAATTTTAACAAAAACAAATAGTCATCTTATTCTGGGATGAGTTTTTTCTACAACATAAAAATAAGGATCTTTATTTAAAAAAAAAAACTAATTATGATAAATCTTTATTATTTAATCCAAATCAAACTTAAATATCTATATTTACTCCTATGAGTGAAAAATTAATTAAAAAAATAATAATGAATTAACCAAAAATATTAAAAATTAAAAAAAAAATGTTCCACTTTACTTTAAAATATAAATATCTCCCAAAAAATTAGGTGTTTTATGAAAAATACAAATCATAAAATTTAAAAAAGACTCGTTGTCAATATATTTTGACAAAAAATATAAGTAAAAAATGACCATTGTATTTATAAGTGAATAATAATTTCAAACTAATCATTTTCAAACACTTATATATCTGTCATCCATACTCCAAGTCACAATCTGTAAAAATATACACTCTTAGCATGCATACCAAAAACTAGGGGTGGGCGCGGTTCGGTTTGGTTCGGTTTTTGCTAAAAACTGAACCAAACCATATTTTACGGTTCGGATTTTTTACCTCTCAAACCAAACCATTAAATAACGGATTGGTTCGGATTGAAAATATTTTAAACCAGCGGTTTACGGATTGGTTCGGTTCGGTTTACAGATTATTATATTTAAAACAAATTTTCATCCACTTAAGTGAAGACAAAAAAAAAAAAAAAAAACTAGTCTATCAAACAAATAGTATGAAGTGCTAGGGTGTAAGCTGTGACTCCAGGGAACACATGCACTCCATAAAGAATTGAAAAATGAGGCACAATTAATTATTGTATTTTTTAAAAATTACCTCGAATAATGATGTTACAATCATTATAATTAAGAGACAAATCTAACATTTTACTTTCAAGAATAATGATGCTACCATAAAATAAAAAAATTTAAGAATAAAAGTATTAACAAATAAATTGAAGAATAAAAGTATTAACAAATAAATATATTAACAAAAAATTTAAGAATAAAAGTATTAACATACTAATAAAAAGAAAACATAGAATAAAATTAAAAGAAAAATACAAATACAAATTTTTTTATAAAAATATATAATTTTTTTTAATTATAACGGTTCGGTTCGGTTTAACAGGTGCGGTTCGGATTAGCTCCTGAACCGAACCGTAAACCGTTTGGGGTGAGCCAATCCGAACCGCAAACCGAACCGTTAGAAAAAAAACCATAAATTCGGTTCGGTTTGGTTCGGTTTGCGGTTTGGTTCGGTTCGGTCGGTTTTTTTGCCCACCCCTACCAAAAACTTTCATCAACAAAGCTTTATCAAATTCTGACTTACATAAAGATGAAATTATCCTCAAAATTATTTCGTTGCACTTACTTCACATTGACGTTTGTTATAGTCATGCTTTTACCTCAGTTACATTGTTGATTAGAAGTTACATTATGTGTGCCTCAGTCACGTTGCTACCTTCAGTGACATTATTTACCTCAAATTGTCGACCCTTAATCACATTGACACGATCACATTAACATTTTACTTAAATCACAAAGAATTGAGTCATAATCATATTTTTATCCACAATAACAATTAAGCTATCAATTGGGTGACTGACAATTTAGTCATGGGTTTGTCTCGGTCACATTACAGACTCTTGGTCACATTGAGCACAGTCACAGTTGTGACATCAATTACATTACCGACCTTTCACATTATTGATCCTCAGTCACATTATTGTCCATTCGGTCACATTTATGACCTCAATCAAATTATCGACCATCATTCACAATGCCAATCTTCAGTTATATTGAACACAATCACAATTATTACTTTTGTCACATCATCGATCATCAATCACATTAGTTACATCAGTCACGTTACCGACCCTCAATCACATTAAGCACATTCACAATTGTGCCTCAGTCATATTGTCGACCTTCAGTTAGTCAAATTAGTTATTTCAGTCATGTTGTCGATCCTCAGTAACATTACCATCCCTCATACATATTGAGTACCATCACATTGTGACTGCATTTTTTTACATACAATCATAGTCTATTGGGTGTGTATCAGAGTGGGTATCTATTTAGGCACAATCATTCTGTGACTATAAGTGGTTTCATTCGCACATAAAAAACCAATGAGGAATTAGTATTTACTATTTAAAGTGTTTTTAAGATAAAAATAAGAGTTTTCAAAACGCAGTATCTAAAGGAGAGATAAGTGGTTAAAAATATTTTCGGATTTGCACACCCATTTTTAAAAACAAAAACAAAAAAGAAATACATTACTGTTTGCATGAACAATAATGTATTTTTCTTCTTTTTTTTTTTGTTGCTTTATAAGGGTAAAAGATATTTTTTAAAAAAAATAGATCAAACCTTTTATTAATCAAAAAATAACTAAAGAATTTAAAATTTTAGAATTAAAGAGGAAACAAGTTAAGATGTATGGAGTTATAGGAAATAGGATTTTTTTTTTTAATTTCTATAAAAGTAATGGAATATTATAAATGCTATCAGTGTAAGTGATGAAATCTAAAAATAATAAGGAAAAATCTGATAAAAGATTAATAGCACCAAAACTAGAAAATAATTTTAACAAATACATTCCAAACTTGGAGCAGGGGACGATAAAAGAATGGGTGAGATGCAATCAAAGCTTATCTTACACACAGGATGTCACAAGTATTGTTGATTATCATCGCAACCTCATCAGCAAAGGCTATCAAGTTTTGATTTACAGGTAATAATTTACTTTTGATCATATTTTAAGAGGTATAACACCATTTAGATCCTTCTCCTTTATATTTTCAATATATATAAAGTCAAGATAATAACTAATGATGATCTCTCAATTTATTAAGTTAAGGACTATATATAGAAATTTTTTTGAATATAATATTATTTTCTTTTAATATATTGAAATATGTATTTTTTCCACCTTTTTTTTAGTGTAAAACGTAATTTAATAAGTTAAGGATCACCCGGAATTTTATTTTATATATATAGGCAAGGGTGCAAATACTAAATTTAGCTCCCTTGCTGCTTGGTATTCTTCACTTTCTCTTAAATTTGGCTAGAAAATGGCAAAATTTATCTCCCTCTTTTAGTCTCCTACTCACGGCAACAAAGGGAACAAGACTTGCCTTTTGCTTTAGATATTAGCTTCTCAATTAATTAGCAACAAATAGACTAATTTAGAATAATGGTGAAGGTGCCGAATTTTCAAGGAAATGGGATTTTTAAAAAGATTTGTTTTAGTTTAGGCTAATTTTAATTTTAATTAATTTAATTTTTTTTATGCTCACTCACTAAGCCCAAATCATACCCTAATGGCTTATTAATCTAGCTCATATAACACAACTACTTAGGACCATCAATGACAATTCCATGTAGAGCCCCTTCATCCACCAAGTAAATTTCACATTTTTAATTAATTAATTCCCTTAAGTTCGGAAAAATTTTACAGGGCCACCATAATTGTAATTTAACTAAATCATGAAATTTTGGGCATAACATCTAACACATGTTTGAGACTAGGGGTGACAATTTGAGTTAGAATTTGTTTATCCGTTCTATTCGATTCGCTTTAAAACGAATACGAGTTTGAAAAAATAAATTCGTTTAATAAATTGGCCAATTCGATTCGATTCGATTATTCGTTTATGGTTCATTTTAATATTTTAATAAATGGTAATTATAGCTAATTGCCATTGAAAAAAAATAATATTGTCGATATTTGATAAACTATTTTTAGTAAATATATTAATTACGTCTTTCATATATGTATATTTATGAATAATTAATGTAAATAAATAATAGTAGTTTGTGTTATTGAAAAATATTATGACTAAACGAATATTCGTATTCGATTCGTTTAATAAACGAATTAAATATGAATCCTGATGTCATGATTTGTTTAATAAACGAATCGAAACGAATCCATCATATTTTGATTCGATTCGTTAAGAATTTGATACAAATTCGATTCGTCAATTCCTTTTGCCACCCCTAGTTGAGACCTTCAAGAGAATTATTTCACATGAAATATATATGGAAAAATAGCAAAATTTTCATGATGTTTGATGAAATTAAGCGAAATTTTTTAATATTTTAAAATTAAGTGAAATCCATCTACATTAGATTTTGCTATAAATATTTTATTTCTTATTGTAAAACATGATGTAGAGATGGCAATCAAGACATCTCATCCGGAACTGTTATCATCTTGTCCCATCGCGATTGTGATTCAAGACAAAAAATTATCCTAATCATTACTCATTTTTTGAATTGAGATAAAAAAAAAAAATCATTCAAAATCTTGAACCAACTGGTTAGAGATTCGAGATTTTTTAGGCAAAATTCGGAATTTTTAAGCATGATCGGGATTTTACTTAGTTTTAGAATATGAGAGGGTTTCGCTTGGTTTACCAAATATTAGGGGGTTTTGTTCATTTTTCCATTATATATTTTTATTTTATCCTTCAACAAATATATATATATATATATATATATATATATATATATATAAATTTAGCTTTATTAAGTACCTTTTTTATAGCTTAATTATTAAATATTTCTATTTTTATTATAAAATTTAGCACTCTAGATTTTTAATTCTGGCTATGCTCCTAACTGCATGATAAATTATTTTAAATTGAGCTATGTAAATGCCTCAGTACTTGGAATACAATATAAAATTAGCAAGTGGGGGTAGCATTACTCCTCCCTTGATAGCCATGCTTGAAAAGAAGCAAAAGCCAAGATGAAAATTCAATCAGTAACCTATATATATGTATCATTTTGTATCATTAATTGCAGCTTTTTTTGATGCAATTAATTTCGTCTTTGATTTCTTCTCATAGTGGCGATGTCGACATGTCAATTCCATACGTAGGCACAGAAACATGGATCAAATCTTTAAATTTGACGATTGGAAGTGGGTGGCAGCCATGGTTTGTGGGAGGCCAAGTCGCAGGGTTAGTTTAGTTTCACATTAATTTTCTTCTAGTTCTTTCTTGGTATCATATACACACACACACACAAACTTTTCTGTTGGTCCTCCTATTTTATAAAAATTATTTAGAACATAATTACCATCATTTATATATTAGGGGAGATTATTATTTTCCACTTGATAAATATCATAGCTATAATTTATTATGAAAATTTTGAATTCATTCATTTTTCCATCTACAGTTTGAAAATTATTCACTTTTCCTATTGATAAAATAGAAAAATACAAATTTTATATTTAATTTAGGAAAAATTATTCGTTTTTCATATCATAAGAGTGGAAAAATAAATATGTACATTCGAAACTTCAAGTATAAAATGAATAATTTCAAAATTTTCGTAATAAACGATACTTACGTTATTTATCAGGTGGAAATGAGAATGATTTTAAAGTTCTCGTTAGGAACGGAATTTCGTTATTTATCAGGTAGAAAAATGATAATTTCCCATTATATTAACGGGAAATTATTATTTTTATCTAAAAAAAGAGCCATCTTTGAGAAGAGTGATATATAAACATTCATTCCATTACTCATCTGATTAATAATAAAAAAAAAATGAATATTTTTGCCTTACAAACATAACGATAATATCATTCTAATAACTTTTATATAATAAGAGGACCAATGTAAAATTTATGCCTAACTCTTAAGGACTAAAAGGGAATTTATACCTATTTTAAGCCAAAGTTCTTTATCAAATCCCTAAATATTATCTCACAATTGTTTTAATTACACTTCCTTTTTTTTTAGATATTGGATGCAGTATGAGGAAAAGAATTATTATCGTTTGACATATGCCACAGTAAAGGCAAGTATAATTTTCCCAGAAAAAAATTAATTTTTTGAAGATTAATTACTGTGATTAAACTAAGCAATAACATAATTGATTGTTCAATTATGGGTTGCGTAGGGAGGAGGTCATACAGCTCCAGAGTACAAGCCTAGGGAATGTCTTGCAATGCTTGACAGGTGGTTTGCATATTATCCTCTCTAAAGCTAGACCTGGTCGGCGGTTCGGTTCGGTTCCGATAAATTAGGTAAAAGTTTCGCATATTTTTATTAAATCAATGATTGATGAGTATTTGCAGATACATTATCAAATCCAATTGTTAAAATTTTACCTAATAAATTATATTCATCAAAAATTACTTTCATCATTCTATGAATATTTTGTGCAGTATGTTATTCATCAAAAACTATAAATGCAATAAGTCGTTTTTGCATGTTCCATGATGCATCAATCCAATGACAAGTCACACCCATGTATGAGTGTGTTCGCCAACGGTCACTTTAAATATCGAAACAAATAGAAAGACGACATTTAATATTTTTAAATGATTCATTTAAATAATTTTATCATTTTTGTATAATTTCAAAATTTGACGTTTTGTTGTATTTCGAGTCACTCTACAAGCAGCATGATTTAAAGCATTTTGAACGTAATTAGTAAAAGTAATTTTTTTCACCAAAACTTAAATAAAGATGTGTCATACAAGTTAATTTAGCAAATTCTTCTATATTTTTAGCATCAGAATATTTAAATAAATCTAAAGAACTCGTACCTATACTAGATGATGCGTACATGGCCATTTGAGTTTGCGTCGTATCAATTCCAAGCTCAACAGATGATGTCTTTCCAGGTGCTTGATCATATTGTCGTATCCACCAGTAAATTTGTAAGAAACCCCACAATGGTTGCATACTGCTCTTAAACATTCATTTGCAGTATCGATTAAATGAAAATAAATTTTGAAAACAACCGAGGAACGAGACTTAACTTCTCTTCTCCGTGAACCGATACTAGGGTCGTTATCTTGGGTTGTCACATTTGACATTGTGTTCTCAGATGAGCTTGTCATTTGTTGTTTAAGAAATTTTAAAGAATTAGAGAATTGAGAATGAAAGAATTGTAGGAATTGAGAGATTGATGTGTTGAAATAATGAAAAATGACTCATATTTATACATTTTTAGAATATTTTTATGATACCTAAAATGCCCCTAAAATTAGCCGTTTTATTAATATTATTAGGGGTAATTTGGGAAATCCCCAATTTTTTTTAACAATTGGGGGAACCGTTCGGTTCCAGCGGTTCGGTTAGGGTCAGAACCCTAACCGAACCGGTCAAATACGGTTCCGGTTCGGTTCCGATTCGGAACCGAAACCTTGATCGGGTCTATCTAAAGCCATGTTCATTGACAATCCATGAATAATGTGAGAATAATGATATTTGGATAAATAAAAGAAGCTAAAATAATAGTACTGTTGTAAATATATAGTATAGTCTCACTACTTTAATCTTTATTTTATATAATATAGATAATTATTTTATTATTCTAGTATATTATCCCATATTAAATAGGGATAATTATCCCATCACAACTCATCTCTATAAATATAAAAAAAATTATTTGTAGTTTTGTTTCAATTCAAAATTAATAAGAATAAAAACATGTAATTTTACTATGTATTCTATTTTCTTCTTTCACTTTCTTTTATAATACATTATCAGCCACGAAATCATTATCTGATTAAAGCTTGTGATGCAAAATTTACTTGGCCGAACCTGTAGTTTGGCTTCTTTCGTATGATGATCATCGCATGAACGAATGAATGTAAGGCCAATCTTATACTTCGGCTCCAATTCTTTAGACTAAACTGCATGCATTTAATCGCACATGCTTTTAACCATGGCCCTTGTACTTAACTCCAATTCTTTTTTTTTTTTTTAATTTTTTTTTCGTATGATAATCATCTCATCAGCTGCTTCAGCATTTAAATGCACCAATTGTTAGGGTTGATGCTCAAAGTGTCAATCTGGATCGTATTTATGTTCGATTCATAAATACGAATAATGCATTTTTCCATAATATTAATTATTTACTGGTAGCACCTCTTGTCTTTTATGCACATATTCGATCTAATTGCGATTATATATCTAATTATGATTAGATTGAAACTAAATCTGATTTAGTGATACATGTATATTAGACAAAGACCCTAAGATTTACAACGTAGTGCGCAGTTACAACGTTGTTTGTAATTGACATTGGGAAACGTTACTATAAGTTGTATATCCTTAATTAAAGTTCCTGGTCAAGATTTACTAACACGGGTCGGTTAGTAAAATCCGATGAGACCAGTACATGTCGTATATCGTGACTTGGTTCGATGATTTATCCCAATGAATCATGGGAGACTCGTATAGACATGTAGATGTTTATTTGATAAACACTGAACGACTCACTGAAGATTTCATAATAGATGGTACACCAACGTCAATAAGAATCTTCTCGAGTTGAGCGAGCATAGTGGTCCTTTGACTTGAGATATCACTGTGGATATATGAGTTATCCTCCACACTTTGATGGCAGTCACGTCACCGATCTATTTAGGTCAGACATCCGCCTATTCGTTGGGTGTTGACTGATGCTCATGATATCTTGTGCGTATCAAGATATAATTTGTCGATCTTGTGTACGGGGCATAGGCATCCTACACGTGTTTGCGATCTAGTAAATCCATGGCTGTGGTATAACTTCGGAAATAAGTTCCGGGTGTTATTTAGAGATCGTAAATTGAAAGTCGACTATATTATACCGAAAGGATTTGACATTCTTATCTATATCCCAGGTATAATATGGATAGCCTGTGACAGATGAATTATACGTATGCAATGACCTCGATTTGCATAGTTTAGCGAGATTATCTGTGGTCGTCGTAATTCATAAGTGGGTGAATTATAAACACGAAATTGAATTTCGTGACGGATAAACCTAAACTTAGAGAGTTCCACAATATGAAGTGTACTCGTTGAGCACTTGGGCAACACGTTATGAATAATACAGATTATTCATAATACTTCACCGGATTAAGTTAGTTAATTCGAATCGTTTAACTGGTAAACGAAAATTCACATGCCAGGGTATTTTTTGGTCGTTCTAATGTGTATTGGTATTTGATACATAATTAGATTAGATACACATTAATTGGCAAATGGTAGCTTGACATTTGTAAAGTTAGTAATGATTGATTCAATTAATGAATTGAATTATTATTATTATAATTTATACATTTGTAAAGTGTTAGCTAATTATTTAAAATATATTAATTGTAATATATGGCAAATAATTTGTCATGTGTCACACTTTTTTACCAAGCCATTTTTATTGAATTAAAATTGACAATTTTGACCAAAAATACTACCACCATCACGCCACTTTTGTTTTTAAGAAGAAAAATTGTTTTTCTTTCATTTTTGGTGGTGGATGACTTGAAAAAATCCGTAACTTCTTCATCCTTGAAAAACTCCCAATCGAAGAAAGAAAGAAAAAACTCACACACAACAACAAAGTTTGAAGAAGTTAGAAGATTAAAGGTAATCTTTAAATTTCTTTAACTTAGAAAATTGTTTCTTTGTTGTTCTTGTATTTTTTTGCAATGGTTGTAGAGATTATTTTCTACTTTGATTTGGGGTTTTTTGGATTGGATGATGGATTGAGAAGCTTGATGCATGTGTAAGTAAATTTTGAACTAAATTAATGTGGGTTGATCAATTTGTTGTTGGACAACTTAGTTGACATTCTAGAGTTATAGAGCCACTCTAAATTAACCTAGAATTGTTCTAGAGATATTTCATGATGGTGTGACTTAATTGGTGTTAGATTAATTAGATTAATCTTGATAGAATTGGGTTTAAGCATGAAAAATGGACTGTTTTCACATCCTAATCAGATCTGGAAAATATGATTTTTAAATGTATTGGATGTATTTTGGGTGTTGGAACAATTGCCGGAAATTGTTTCGGAGTTGAAATAAGTGAAAACGGCGAAAAACGATGTTACCGGGTGACTTTTGAGCCAACCAGATGACGGCTGCCCAAACAGTGAATTGGTCACTGTTCGGGCAGCCCATGAACTGCCCTAGTAATGTTGGGGCTGACCTGGGCAGCCCTCATATGCATTGGGTGGTCGGTTCGGTCAAAAACGTGTTTTATGTCATTTTACGGAAAAATATTTTTCGTAAAAGTTTCGCGATGTTTCTTAACTATTTATGTCGTTATTTGATATCGAATAAATATGTTTAGGTGAAATATGAATGAATTATTCATATTGGATATTGAATAATTTATTCGGTAATTTAAAAAGTTTTTAAAATTACGATTTCGCCCTGAACAGCGCTTCGGTCGCGCCCTTGACTTATCATCAGTGAAAGTCACGAAATATGTTGAACTATCATGAGCGGCATGATTTAATGGATCACACAAATCATTGTATATTAGCACCAATAAATCTTCAACATGGTGTCTAACACAAAAAAATGAGGCCTTTGTAATTTTCCCTCGGATACATGACTAACAAATTGGATAAGGATCTAAGGTAAGATCTTCAATCAAACCATCCTTAACCAATTTTGATAGACGTCTAACACCTATGTGACCCAATTTCATATGTCATAATTCAGTATTATTTAATTCAGATCTTTTATCTTCTTATGTATTAAAGACATCTCGATATGTTTCCAAAACATAATAACCGTTAGAAAAAGAACATTCACATATCAAATAATTATCTTTATCATATAAACTTAAAGCACAATCTTTAGTGTTTATTTTATATCCATGTTTATCCAATATCGGTAACAATATTATCTGTCTGATAAGAGATGATACATAATAACAGTTATGTAAAATTAATTTAATTCATTAGGGAGATCTGGAACAATTGTTCCTATGGCTTTAACATTCAATGTCTCGTCATTTCTAACTTTAAGTTAGATCTCCCATTTATTTAGTCTTTTTTTTTTAACTCTCACGATTTGCATAGAATTATAAATATGAGTATAAACCCCGAAAATAATATTTCTAAAAAAAAAAAGAGAGAGAGATATTGATCACTTTTTTATACTATAACTCTCCATGGAGGACACTTTTTTTTTTAATAATTATATTCAGATATTCAGTTCCATTTTAGGCAACATCTTAGTTAAATTTGAATAGAATCTACCATTTAAAGAAATACATTAATAAGTTTTTTTTTTTTTTTTTGCTATATATATATATATATATATATTAATGAATTTGAATTGACTCAATTTCCATTTTTAAAATGGGAAAAGATTCTTCCTTAAAATCTCTGGTTGTCCCAGGTTCTTATAAGAAACGCACTCTCTGGATTCGAACCCAAGACCTTCAGTTGAGATCCCGAACCCTACACCACCAAATCACAGCTCTTGGGGACAATGCATCAATATAATTAAATTCAATTAATCTCAATAACTTCTTGTTTGTTTTCAATGGTATTCTTATAATTGCAAATAAAATAAATCCTATAGGTCATGGGCGTAGATAGTATATATTTTAGCTGGCTAACTCATCTTGTGCAATTTACAGTTGATCTAAAATTTGATATATTAAACTCTCTCTCTCACACACGTACGAAGAATAATGGAAATTTCGTTATTGAATAACACAATATATTTTACATGATCATTCTAATTCGAATACAATACTTGAGATATCTTAAAATTCAAATTAATTAATATAAAACTTAACAATACAAAATAATATGTACAAAATAATATTTTTTGTAATCGATATGAAAATAAATTCACATCTGAAAACTACTTAAGTAGAAGAAAAATTAAAGTTATAATTATTAGTTACCAATATAGTAAGACATCTCTATAATGATAACTCTGTGTAGGAATAACCTCGATGCAGACATAAAAATTTGGGAGATTTATTGACACACTCACAAAATGGTTCTTTACTCCCAAGTATAAGAGTGTCGAAATAATAAAATAACTCAGTAAGTCCATGGTCAATCCACAATGAATAGATTTAATATGATAAAATAACAATTTGAGTGAAAACTAAAAGACTAGATTTTTTTGAAGTGATTGGAAAATTTTAAATTGGTTATAGTGTTTTTCGGCCATGGAGGAAGATAATGAAGAAAATAAAATTTTCCCTTTTTAAATCTGTTTGGCCGACATTACAAGGGCATTATGGTCATTTTGGAAAAAAATAATTCAATTAATTAAATCAAACTTTATGGTAACAAATCATATTTGCACACATAAAGTTTAATTAAATCATGTCATGTGTCACCAATAATAATTAGACATTTTTCATAACAATTATGAAAAAGTTTATCAATTAATTATTCAAATATTTAACATTTAAATATTTAAATAATTAATTAATATAATTATTATTATATATGTATTTTATTTACATTAAATAACAAATACATATATTAATGGCATATTTTAAAATCTCATTTGACAATTAATTAATGTGTATCTAATCAAATTATGTATCTAATACAAATACATAATAATTATTAAATGACCAAAATCCCCTAATGCATGTGTTATCATTTAACCGTTTAAACAATTCGAATTAACTCACTTAATCCGATGAAGTATTATGAATAATCTGTATTATTCATAACGTGTTGCCCAAGTGCTCAACGGGTACACTTCATATTGTGGGACTCTCTAAGTTTAGGTTTATCCGTCACGAAATCCAATTTCGTGTCCATAATTCACCCACTCATGAATTATGACGACCACAGATAATCTCGCTAAACTATGCAAGTCGAGGTCATTGCATACGTATAATCCATCCGTCACAGGCTAACCATATTATACCTGGGATATAGATAAAAACGTCAAATCCTTTCGGTATAATATAGTCGACTTTCAATTTATGATCTCTAAATAACACTCGGAACAGTTAGGGTGGTGCTCAGAGTGCCAATCTGGATCGTATTTATGTCTGATTCATAAATACGAGCAATTGTATTTTCCATAATATTACTATTTTTAGTACTAACACCCTTGTCTTTTATACACTTATTCGATCTAATCACGATTATATATCTGATTACGATTAGATCGAAACTGAATCTAGTTCAGTGATACTTGTATATTAGACAAATGCCATATGATTTACAATATAGCGCGCAGTTACAACGTAGTTTGTAATTAACATTGGGAAGCGCACTGTTAGTTGTATATCCTTAAATAAAGTTCATGGTCAAGATTTGGTAACACGAGTCGATTAGTAAAATCCGCTGAGACCAGTACATGTCGTATATCGTGACTTGGTCTGATGGTTTATCCCAGCGAACCATGAGTCTCGGGAGATTCATATAGACATGTAGGTGTTTATTTGATAAGATACTAAACGACTCACTGAAGGTTTCCTAATAGATGGTACACCAACGTCAATAGGAACATTCTCGAGTTGAGCGAGCATAGTGGTCATTCGACTTGAGATACCACTGTGGATATATGAGCTATCCTCCACACTTTGATGGCAGTCACGTCAACGATCTTGTCATGATCAGACCTCCACCTATTCGGTTGGTGTGGACTGATGCTCATGATATCCTGTGTGTATCAAGAAAGGATACGTCAGTCCTGTGTACAGGGCATATGCATCTAGCACGTGTTTACGATCTAGTAAATCCATGGCCGTGGTATAACTTTGGAAACCAGTTTCGAGTGTTATTTAGAGATTGTAAATTAAAAGTCGACTCAATTATACCGAACAGATTTGACGTTCTGATCTATATCCCAGGTATAATACGGATGTCATGTGACGGAGAGATTATACGTATGCTATGACCTCGGCTTGCATAGTTTAGCGAGATTATCCGTGGTCGTCATAATCCATGAGTGGGTGGATTATGGACACGAAATTGGATTTCGTGACGGATAAACATAAACTTAGAAAGTCCCACAATATGAAGTGTACTCGTTGAGCACTTGGGCAACTCGATATGAATAATACGAATTATTCATAATAATTCACCAGATTAAATGAGTTAATTCGGATCGTTTAATCATTAAACGATAACACATGCAATTAGATGATTTTATCCAATAATAATTATTGTGTATTTGTATTTGATACATAATACGATTAGAAACACATTAATTATTCGTCAAATGATATTTTGACACATGCCAGATATATATATATATATATATATATATATATATATATATATATTATTTAATGTAAATAAATAAATATATATATATATATATGTTTGTTATTTAATTATCTAGTTATTTAAATATTAAATAATTAAATTTTCAAAACTTATCCAATTGTCATTATGGATATGATACATGGTGGCAAATTATTGGAACACATGGCATGGCTTTAGATTACACCTTATTTGCCCAATTTTGATTGGTTAAAAATATAGTGTAAATGTGTTTTTATTTGATAAAATTGAAATGACAAAATTTTCCCTCCATTAACCCCTAGTTTCGGTCATTATAAAAAGAAAAAGGGAAATTATTTTTCATCTTCGTCTTTTTTCTTTGATGACCGACTCCCTCTATAAAACTAAACCCTAAATTTTGGTTTAATGAAACCAAAGAGAAAGAAAAAGAAAACACAAGAAAAGGCCTGGATTTTATGGGATTAAAAGGTAATCATCTACAACCCAAGCTTGTAATCAGGCATGTGTGAAGTAGATATTGGGTGGAATTAATGTAATTTGCATCCAATTTGTTCAATTGTTGAAGAGTTGCATTCTAGAGTTTTTGATCCACTCTAAATAGCCTAGAATTGTTCTAGAGTTGTTCATTTGTGGTGGGACTTCTTTGGTGTTGGATTAATTAGATTAATCTTTGTGAAAATTGGATTAAAGCATGAATTTATGGCAAATTTGGTTTCTGTTACAGGTATGGATTTGATTCTATTTTTGTGATGAAATTGATGTTTTATGAATGTTTTGGATGTAATTTGGGTCTTGGCACAATTTCCGGAAAATGTTTTGGACTTGAAATAAGCGAAAATGACCAAAACGGCATTACCGGGTGGATTTTGAGCCAAGCAGGTAACGACTGTCCAAACAGTGAATCTGTCACTGTTAGGGCAGCCCATGAACTGCCTCGACACTATTGGAGCTGACCTGGGCAGTTTCCATAAGTGTCGGGTAGTCGGTTTGGTCAAAAATACATTTTAGGCCATTTTACGGAAAAATCATTTTCGTAAAAGTTTCGCTCGTTTTCAATCATATTCATGTTAATATTTGATATTGAATAAATAGGTTTAGGTGAAATATGAATAAATTATTCATATTAGATATTTAATAATTTATTTGGTATTTTGAAAAAGTTTTAAAAATACGATTTCACCCGAACCCGCGCTTCCGCTGCGCCCCATCGCCCAAAAGCCCAACAAAAATGGTATCAGAGCGGGTCTGATGCTTCATCCATTACATTAATCATGCTTGATATTTGATATATAATCCAATTTTAATGTTTTCACATGATTGTAATCTAGATATGTTTCTTTACTTTTTGGTTTTACGTTAACGGAAAATATAACGGAAATTTAATAGTTAAATTATGTTATGTTTTCTAAAGTAGAATTGAAATGTTTAGAAAATGATTTATATTAAAATTCTGCATTGGATGTAGAGTATAGCTTCGTAGGAAAATCCATGTTTTTAAATATGGTTGTAAAGTAATGTGTATTAGATACATGTTTCTTGGTTCGTCTTGTCAGTACGGTTTATGGGTATTTTTCTATAAGTGCATCTAAGATCGTGCCAAAGCTGTGAGGGTGTAGTTATAGGATTATTATCCATACCAGATGTATATTGATAGTGGATAAATTCAAGTGAAAGTGGAAATCATGAACGTGCCAAAGCTGTCAGAACTACACCGGTAGCTTGAGTTTGTCATTGACAAGTGTAGCCTTAATACGCCTCCCTATGAACGTGCCAAAGCTGTCACAGCGAGAAACAATCAGGACCAAAACCATGAGTCACTGGTAAGTGATTGACAATGAGTTGCCTACCTAATGAATATACGTATGCGAGATCGTGCCAAAGTTGTGAGTCGAAATATATTCATGAGATCCTACTCTCACTATGGAATTCGATTTGATTATTGAATTCCCGTTGTCCGTTGGGGATTACGGTATTACGTAAAGTAGTGGGAGACACTGCTGAGTTTAAAATCCATAACTCAGGCAGTGTGTAATATTATGGAATTTACTGCTTTCGTTTTCCTTTATTCTATATTGTTTATAGATTTACATTTCTAATCCACTGCATAGTATATTACTTGAATATATATATATAGGTTTTCTGACTTTACCTATGGTTGCGTAGTTCTAGAATAGGTTCTAGAAACACAATAGACTTAGATATTGTTAGATTAGTTAAAACCATCGGGAACTGTTGTTCCGTTTTTCTTTGAAAATCAAGATGGTTTGTGACTTAGTTACTAAGTCACGATTAGGTAATCTAAAAGGATATCTGTGTTTAGGATATAACTGTCTAGTTAGAGTTGTTTCTTATGCAGTAAGAATTGACTTAAATGGTTCATGTCTCGAGATTCTTGACTCGCATTAAGAAAACCCCTTAAATTTTTGTTTGTCTTATAATGACGTTTCTTGGCTTTAGTGACTTTTAGAAGTCACGTGTCTGACATAATTTGCTAATCGATTATTTGCAAATGTTGTGAATAATTGAACGTAAATTATAAAGCTTCAGAAAAAGAGATACATATAATTGTGTATAGAGAATCGCAATACGACAACTGTAGGTATTGGATACATGATCTCCCGTCTAGTTAATTAAAATAATATTTAATGACTGTTTTGATATTTGATATCAGAACTTGTGATTATTGGATAGTTACTTGTTCTGTATAAACAATTGTTACATATTTTAAAGCGACTAGTAGTGTCATTAATGAAAGATAAGCATTAAGAAAATATTCGGTAGAATAAATAACTTAGAACTGTGATTTATGAGATTTTATCGTAAAAGTATCAGATGCTTGTTTTATTGTAAAGGATGGTCTGATATGAGATCACACCACATATCTTTATCCATTTAATGAATATTGTATTCAGGATGTGATTAAATCTCATTTAACCGATGATTGTCATTGGACGACCGATTTATTAAACTAATACATTGAATGTGTGCAGTTCAATGAATTAGAAATTGCCTTGTATAGTTTTCTTTGCTTCGTAACTCAGTTAATGAATTTTCATGACTTAGTTACATGTTTCTAATAGAGAACATATTGAATGTCTTGAATTATTCAAGAACTGTCAATATGTTTCTAATGAAACTCGGATAGAATATTTTGAATAGTTCAAATATATTCGATATGTAGTGTTGAAAACTGTATCTTTAGAAATTCATTGCACGTCTTTGAAATGTTCGAAGATGTTTGATATGATCAAATGCATGAATCCGACTTGACCTCCCTACCTCGGTCTCAATACAAAGTCGGTGATTACATATTCCTTATTAGAAGTGAAATAACATAACACATGCATTGTAGATAAAACTTTTACAAGAACATACAATTAATTTAGTATATGACGATTAATAGATTTATGAGACTATCAAAATCACAGAAAGCACGTTAAAGCTCCCGTCTTTCACTACCAAATCTACCCATTTAGCCCCACTAAATCTTTTGTACGCCGTCGAAAAGATTATTATTCCTTGAAAAACCAACGTAAAAATTAGACATTTACCACCACATAATGTTGATTAATATATTAATAGATTTGGGAAACAAAAAACCACATATAAAAAAAATAAGAAAAAAAGAAAAGAAGGCCGGGCTGCCGATTGGTGTTGTGCTTAGTGCTTCTTCCGTCCCCAATTATTCAAGCACGATTTCTCTAAAAATCTCAGTTTCTTAATCAGCTTCACACCATTTTCGTGCTCATTTTCTTACGTATCTGATTTAGGCATGGTAGTGGGCCGGGTTCCGGGCGGAAACCATGATTCCCGAATCCAAACTTGAATTATTAAGAAATTTCCGAATCTGTTCCGAATTCAAAATTTCTCGAATGGAGATAAATATCTCCGAATGAGGACGGAGAACCCACTTATTTTATTATTAATTTTCAATTTTTATTTTGTTTGTAATATAAGTATTTTTTTAATTGTTTTTTTAAAAAAAGTAATAAAAAATTAAAAAATTTCTAATGCTAAAATTTAACAAGGACACCTTATTCAAATTTTTATATATTTTAAATTCCGAACCTATCTTAATTGGAACGGATCTCCATGCAACTCCCTGCCCATAAAAATTCGTGAGCAAAATTATGATTTCGGAAAAGTGAAGAAGTAGACCCACGTGAATCCGACAGTTAGATTTAAAAAAAAAATTAGAAGTTAGAAACTATAATTATAACAACTGCATACATTGTATCTGTGCTCCACTCAATGATAGTCACAATTCTGAAATATAATAATAGCCGATCAAAGAGCGATGAAGAAAGTGGTCTTCATTTCATTCATAAGCATGGCAATGGCAGCACTGCAAGTATTTCTCCTCTTCATTGTCTCTAACGTGGTTGCATCACAACAAATCATCACAACCCTGCCGGGTTTTGATGGCGATCTCCCCTTCAAACTCGAAACTGGGTAAGGTTTTTTTTTTTTTTTTTTTTTTGCCTCACATACCTAGGAAAATCAAAGTAAATGGGTTTGTTTATTTTGTTTGTATTTAATTTTGACAATATATTATTGTAGGTATATTGGGTTGGGAGATTTGAATGATGTGCAGCTATTTTACTACTTCATTGAATCCGAGAGGAGCCCAGAAGATGACCCTCTTGTGCTTTGGCTTCTCGGAGGCCCTGGCTGTTCTGGCTTTTCTGCCCTCGTGTATCAAATTGGTATTTTTTTTTTCTTTTTCCCTACAAATATATATATGTAATAAGATTTAGGTCCTTCATTTTTCTCTGCCTCCCTATTCCTAATGACACTTCAATCCTCTCTCCATCTCTACAAGCTTAAAACTTCAATCTCTTTTGCCACATTACTTTGGTTATTTTACGTGTTAAACAAGTCCCCAAATTTTCTCTTTTTTCTTTCTTTGCGTATGTCAGAAAAAGGTGAAAATTTCATTTACATCCTTATAATTTGCAAAATATATCAACCCAACTCTCTAACTTTATTATTAACAAAAAATGTGAATTATATAATTTTTTAACAAAAAATCAAATTTAATTTGTATGAATTTAAATATAGTAACAATTATGGTCATATTGAAAAATTTAACCTTTTATCGTATATGTAATTACTAATTTTTTATTTATTACATTGATTTTTTCTATCTCTATATATAATCACAAATAAATGAAAATATATGAAGCATTTCTTTAATTAAATTAGAAAAGGTAAAAAAAAATGATAATAATCTAACTTAATGTTTGAATATTTTCTCTCAAATGAAATGCATTTTACATGATTAATTATTAATGTAAATAATAATAATTAAATAATTATTTTTATAGTTAATCCTTCTTAATTTAAATAATTTTTATTTTTTTGTTAAAAAAGTTTTTTCTTAGTCTGAAAATTTTCAATCCTTCTTCATTTAAATTATTTCCATTTTTTTTTTGTTAAATTTTTTTTTTGTCATTTAATTTAGTTATTTAAAATTCTCAAAATTATCACACAAAGGAAAAACTTTAGAGAGTGCTTCAACATCTAGAGAGTTTATGTATCTCCTATTAGAGTGTGTTTCCAAGTGATATGAGAGTGTTGGTATATTTGGGTTTTGAGTTGTAAGATAAATACTACAATATTTATATTCTCCATTTCATTACTCGAACATTATCTTTTTGTCTTCGCCCATTAACAAAGGCTAAAAATCGAACCATGTATATCGTTGTGATTTGTCTCATTTTATTCTCAATATTTTTCTCAATGTCATTTTAGTTGTAACCCAGATTCATCACATAATTCCTAAAAAGTAGTATCAAGAGCTTCAGGTCGATAGGGTTATTGTGAAATTACCTACGAGCACTAGCGACAACAATACTATATTCCCAAGAGGGAGGTGAATTGGGTTATCGCCTATAAATGCGGAATTAAAAATCTTTGCCGATTTTAGCTCTTATTACCAATTAAACACTTCGGTTAATTTTCTCTATTTCAATAGATAACCTATATGCAAGTTTTCTATTCAACACACATAAATATAAATAAACTTGCAATAAGTAAAAGTATAAGGATAGAGAAAACAACACCGAGATTTATAGTGGTTCGGCCAAACGTGCCTACGTCCACTCCCTCAAGCCGCGCTTGAAGATTTCCACTAAAAGCGAGTTTTCGTGGCTCACCCGCAACCAAGAGTTTTAGCGACTAGGTTCACTCCAAACCTTTACAATTTGAGTTTTCTACGTAGGCTCACTCACAAACCTTTACAACTACCCAAACAATGGGATTTCACAAATCGCAAGTGTTTTAGATATGAAATGGTAAAACACGCTTGGACACTCACAAATATAAAGAAGATTGTGTGAGTTGCAAATCCAAGTGATCTAAGCTCACTACCAAATGATATGAAGGTGTAGTGTGTGAGCTTGAGAGTGTTTGATTATGAAGGTGTGATAACTCTCTTGTTTTTGCCTTAGAGAATGTGTATGAAGGTTGTATGTAATCTCTCTAATCTTGGCAAAAAGAAATGGGGTTCATTTATATAGAAAATGAAAAGCATCCTCAACTGACACTGCTGAGACTGGTATGCCGGTCTCTGCAGACCGGTATGTCGGTCTCCAACGTAAATATAGCCGTTGGGAGAATCCGACTGTTAGACCGATATGATAACCGGTATGAGGACCGACATGGTCCGTGCCGGTTCCAGAGAGTGTGCACAATGAAGAGCTTGACCGGTATGGGACCGGTATGCCTGTCTCAGTAAGTTTCTGATGACCAATCAATCATGACAGTACTCGGTACTTTGGCCATAACTTTCTCTAGAAAAATCCAAATCAAGATCCGTAAATTTCTACGTAAACTAGACACATAGATATATCTAATGTAAAAATTTCAGCTTCAAAAACATTAAGATGAATTTTATATAAGTTTTCTAATGTGACATGTATGCAGAAAATGCACATCTGAACATGTTGTAGTAAAATGGATCTAGCAAAACTTCTATATATCGGAATTGTATTCCGTTTAAACCGTAGCAAACTAGAGACATATATCTATCTACCGGTATATCATTTGATGTTTAATTCAACCGTTTGCTAGTTTTTGGAAGACCATTTACCCATGCACTTGTGCATAGAAGTTCATTTTGGTGCAAATAAAGTGCAAATGATTCTTTAAGCATTCTAAGCCGTTTTAATTGCAAGTGATGCAAAATGTATGATTCCTAAGAGCTTTAGATCATTTGAATAAACTCACTTACAATTAGATTTAGCTCTTAATCATTATCTTGATCTTCATCTTGCTTGGCTCTTGCTTTGGCTTTTCCATCTTATTTCTGGCTCTTTATCATCTTTATTCTCTTGATCATCTTATAACTTATTTTGTCTCTTCATCAATATTTTGACTTTATTATCATCTTTTTGTAATGTCCGTTAAAGCACGTCGAAGTCTTCACTCTCGTTGCATCATCAAAATCCATTACGCGACTGTGTAGCTAACATATTGTTCATATGAGAAAAATTAGGAGCCGATCCTAGTGAAAAATACGTAGTTCTTAGTGAAAAGTAATATTGGCGAAATTCAAAATTGAAAAGTTCCATGTAAGCAATTTCAAGTTATGGAAAACGAAGAAGAAGTCAATTTTTAGGAAAAACAATTGTTTTACAGCAATTGGAGAAAAATTGTGGATTTCACTGACATTGTCAAGTGGAATGAGAGGGATGGTAATACAATTGCCAATCTGCATGTAGGATAATTGCATCTGCATGCAATTGCTGATAATGTATTATCCAATGTGGCGGAAAAGAAGATGGCAAAAGAGATATGTGATACTCTAATAAAATTGTATGATGCCAAGTCACTACACAATAAGATTATGATGCCAAGTCACTATACAATAAGATCTTTTTAAAAAGTAGACATACACTATTCAAATGGAAGAATCCACTTCAGTGACGGAACATATCAATACTGTGAATATTTTTTTCCCAGCTCACTTCTTTGGGGTATAATATAGAGGCAGTTGAACGTGCGAAGATTCTACTTCAAAGTCTACCTGATTTGTATGATCAACTCATCATCAACCTATGAACAATATTCTAATAGACAACTTAGTCTACGAAAAATTTGTAGCCACTATAATAGACGAAGAAAACGGCCACAAAAGTAAAGAAGACATGTAGTTCAGTTCCCAACAAACAGAAGCTTTGATGATGACAATAAGCAAATAACAAAAAAGTGACCTTAATAAGAGTCAAAATCATGATAGATCTAAGTTCAGAAGTAAGAAGAATGTCAAATGCTACAATTTTGGTAAGAAATGACACCTAAAGAAGGATTGTTGGAAAAAGAATAAGGGTGCAGAAAATAATCCTCTGGAGAATGTGGCAAGTACATCATATGATGATGAAGCTTTATACAGTGAGGTAATAATAGTTACTGAAGGCAGAAAGTGTTTCTATGATGTTTGGCTTATTAACTCAAGAGCTACATGGCATATGCCATCTAGGAGAAAATGGGTCCATCAATATAAACCTGTCTCATTGGGAAATGTGTTCATGGGGAATGATCATTCCTTGGAGATAGTTAGTATTGGAAACATCAAACATCAAACTATCTAAGAGGTGCGACATGTGAAAGATTTAAAGAAGAATCTATTATCTTTGAGACAATTATATAGCTTTGGGTGTAAAACTCATATGGAAAATAAGATCATGAAGATCGTAAAAAGAGCACTGTAGTAATGAAGTCATAAAAATTTGTTGTAAATCTGTACATGCTTAATAGAGAAACACTGCTGGAAGCTGATGCATCTGTTGCATCAACTACTTCAGAAGAAGAGAACGATAATGTGGCATCACAAATTGCCCTATGTCATAATGAGGTTTGAAGATTCTTTTTTGATCGTAAGCTACTTAGTGAGCTCAAATCAGTCCATATACCTTTTTTATTAGTATTGTATTATAAGTAGAAACATAGATTAAAGTTCAACACATCTAGTCTTAGAAGTAAAGAAACTCTAAAATTAATCCACTCTATTATTTGGCAACCACAGGTGTTGTCCCTAGGGGAGTGAGGTACTTTGTACTTTTCATTGGTGAATACTCTATGAGATATTGGGTGTATCCAATAAAGAAGAAGTCAGGTGTGTTTGCAGTCTTCAAAATATTCAAAATGCTGATAGAACTTGAATATAGAAAGAGGATTATGTGTTTGAGGACTAATAATGAATGAGAATACATTGGTGATGAATTTAATGCATTCTGTCAACGAGAAGTCATCAAGTGATCATTCAGCACAACTTACATGTCTTAACAAAATGGAGTGACAAAACGGATAAACAGAACACTGTTAGATAGAACAAGAGCTCTATGTTGAATTCTGCTAGTTTGACCAAGTAAGGATGACAAAAAAGACCCAGCTCGAACAGGCCCGCCCTGGGCTTTGGCCCGGCCCGGGATCAAAAAATCCCGGGCCGGGCCATAGTTTTAGAAGCCCGGCTTGGGCTACGGCCCGAGTCGGGCTCAGCATATTTAGCCTGGCCCCGCCTGGGCTAAAAAAAATTAATTTTTTACTTATTATTTGTACTTTGTAGCATTTGAATTGTTAGTTTATAGACAAAACTTTTAATGTATTTGTGAATTATCTTGAAATAAATGACCTCTATTTTGTATTTGTATGTTTTTAATTTTAATTTTTATTTTTTTTAAAACGGGCCGAATAAGGCCCATGCTAAAATTTTCCTGGCCGGGCTTATCAAATCTCAGGCCCGGCCCGGCCCATTGTCACTCTTATAACCAAGTCATTTTGTCACCATCAATGATAACTAAGTTGAAGACACCGATGAAGATATGGACCGAGAAGTCGGTTGATTATTGTCGCCTTCATACTTTTGGAAGTCGTGTGTACATGATCTACAATGCCCAAGAAACAATAAAGTTGGATCCAAAATCAAGAAAGTATTTTTCTTGGGATATGTAGATGGAGTCAATGAGTATCACCTATGAGATCCTACTACCCATAAGTTTGTCATTATCAGAGATGTGATATTTACAGAAGATAAACTATAAAGTACAAATGAAGATGATAGCACTATAAAAGAGAAACCACAGACTATAATAGTATAAATGGAAAATAACCCGAAATAAGAAGATTCAAAATATTTTGAAGAGACTCCAAAGCATGAAATATAAAAACCATTTAAACCTGAGCCTTTAAAAGCTTATAGATCAACTCTTGAGAGACGACCACTAATATGTTATTCGGATTATGTCACGAAGGTTCATATTGCATACTGCATTCTAACAAATGAAGGAGAGCCATCAACTTTCCCAGAGGCTTCCTAAAGCCAAGATGCTTCTCTGTGGATGGCGGCATTACAGGAAGAAATTAAAGCCTTACATAAAAATAAGGCATGTGAGTCGGTTTCTTTACCGTGGATGGGAAATTAGAAACAAATGAGTCTACAAGATCAAAAGATATGGTAATGACCAAGTGGAGTGGTATCGTGCGAGACTGGTGGTAAAATGTTATGATTAGAAAAAAGACATTGATTTCAACAATATATTTTCCTATGTGGTGCGACTCACTTCAATTAGAGTAGTCTTAGCTATATGTGTTGTATTTGACTTATATCTAAAGCAGTTAGATGTGAAGACAACTTTTCCTCATGAAGAACTTGAAGAAGAGATTTATATATTCAAACCAGAAGGATTGTAGAAGAAGGAAAAAAGAACTTGGTTTGAGGTTGAATAAATCTTTGTATGGTCTTAAATAGACCCTGAGGTGTTGGTACAAGAGATTTGATTCATATATCATGAGCCTTTGGTACAACAAGCTTAGTTCAAACTATTCTACTTACTAAAAAAAGTTTGAAGGTGATAATGATTTCATTATTTTATTATTATACATAGACGACATGTTGGAAGTAAGCTAATTTCTACTCATATTTCTGTTAATTTTAAGTTATCCTCCAAGATTGTCTTAGCAATGAAGCAAAGATGAAAGAAATTTATCGAGTACCATGTGCATTAACAGTGGGAAATTTAATGTTTAATTTGCTATGATATGTATAAGACTAGACATTTCACAAGTAGTGAGAGTAATTAGTCGACTCATGGTGAATCCTAGAGGTGGGAAAATCGAACCGAACCATTTAAACGGATCGGAATCGAACGGACCAAATCGAATCGATTTGGTTCAATTAGGTTTTAATATTTGGGTTCGGTTTAAATCCAAACCGAACCGGTTTTTTAGAAGAATTAACCCCAAATCTATCTGTTTGGTCGGTTCGATTCATGATTTTATAAACCGATCAATTCAGAGGTCCAATTCACGATTCAAACTGAACCGAACCAAATCGATCGATTTAATGCAAATATAAATAAAAAAATCGAACCAAATAGATATTTTCGATTCGGTTTGGTTCGGTTAATTTGCCTACCATAGTGAATCCTAGTAGAAATCATTGGGGTGATGGAAAGATGATCCTAAGATACATTAAGGGTACCTCAAATGTTGCATTATGTTATGGAGGATTAGATTTACTGTCATGAGCTATATATAAATTCAGATTTTACAGGGATTTTGATAAAAGAAAATCCACTACAAACTATGTGTTTACACTTGTGAGAGGAGTTGTAAGCTGAATTTTAGACGCTGCAAATTATTATAGCATTATCTACAACAGATGTAGAATATATAGCAGCTACACAAGCTTGTAAGGAATCTATCTACATATAAAGGTTGCTGGAGGAGTTCAGACACAAATAAGAGAAGATTCTATTATTTTATGACAGTTAGAGGGCCCTCCATATTACCAGGAATCCAACTTTTCATTCAAGGACAAAGCATATATGAGTTCGAAATCACTTTGTTTGAAGTAGTGGAATATAGAAGTGTGGATATGAAGAAAATTCACACACAAGGCAATCTAATAATATTTTAACCAAATCAATTAATACTGATAAATTTGTATGGTTTAAATCATTAGAAGGCCCGATAGAAATGTAAACAACATCACAATAATGAAAAAGAAATGATGGTGTGGAAATTTGATTGATTCTCAATCAAATCTTCAAGTGAGAGACACTACAAAAAAAAGGGTCTTTAGCGTCGAAATTTTTCGACGCTAAAGTACAAATTTTTGACGTTAAAGGTTATTAGCGTCGAAAATTTTCGACGCTAATTTTCGACGTTAAAACTTGGACGAGAAAGACAGTTAGCGTCGAAATAAAAAATTTCGACGCTAAAGTACAATATTTTGCGTCAAAAATATTTCGACGTTAAAATATGTATTTGGCGACGAATAATTTCGACGCCAAAAAGTTGACCTTTAGCGTCGAAATATTCGACGCTAAATGTGATATAATATTAAAAAATATATATCATTTTATTACCTTAGCGTCGAATATTTCGACGCTAAAAGGTATAAGAATATTATTATTACAAATTAATCTCAAACTAATTTTATTACAAAAGTAATTAAATTTGTTATAAAATTTATTACAAATTTGTTACTAAAAATTTATAATAATGACATTTTTATTGATATAAAACTAAAATTACAAATTTTATCACAATAACAAAATATAAAATGATATTTTTATTGATATAAAACTAAAAATACAAAATTTATCACAACAAAAAAATATAAAATGATAAAATACAATGATAAAATACAATTTTCCATCTTCACTTTCATTTTCTTCATTATCATCATTTTCACCATTTCTTCATCTTCATATTCCCCTACAAAAATAAATAAATAAATATTAGATGTGAATATAAAATACAAAACAAACAAACAAACAAAACATTTAAGGAAAAATAAATTTAGAGAGGAAATAAGAGTATGAGAGAAAGAAAGTGATAATAGAAGAAATGAAAGTACAAATGAATTTATATGCAAAAAAAAACCTTTAGCGACGAAAAGGATTTCGTCGCTAAAAATCCTCAAATAGCGGGAATTTTTCCGCCAAAATTTTGATCTTTAGCGTCGAAATATTTGACTTTTAGCGTCGAATATTCGTCGCTAAATGTCAAAATTTAAATTTAAATTAATTAGGCGGTAAATTCAAATTTTTAAGGGGGAATTCGAAAATTTTAAAATTAACCTTTAGCGTCGAAATTTATATTCGACGCTAAAGGTTATACCTTTAGCGTCGACATTTAGATTCGACGCTAAATGTTCAACCTTTAGCGTCGAATTTTTTGACTTTTAGCGTCGAAAATTTAGTCGCTAAATGTCAAAATTTAAATTTGAATTTATTAGTCGATAAATTCAAATTTTTTAATGGGTAATTCAAAAAATTAAAATTAAACTTTAGCGTCGAAATTTAGATTCGACGCTAAAGGTTCAACCTTTAGCGTCGAAATTAGATTCGACGCTAAAGGTTCATCCTTTAGCGTCTAAATAATTTTTTGTCGCTAAATGATGTAACCTTTAGCGTCGAAATAGAAATTCGACGCTAAATCATCAATCCTTTGGCGTCAAATAATTATTTCGACACTAAAAGATAAACTTTTAGCGACGAATCTAATTTCGACGCTAAAGAGTTTATTGGCGTCGAAAAAAATTTCGACGCTAAATGTTTGGACGCTAAAGGTCTATTTTGTTGTAGTGAGAATTGTCTGAAGGAGGTGCCACCCATTTGTAGCTTGTGAAAATTGAAGGCATTGAATTTGACAAAGGAAAACTTGCATTAAATGGATAGCCACAAGTCAATAATGGTGGCACCAAATTTTAACAATCAATTGTATATTAAATACAAGTGGTTGCAGCAAATTTGTCTATAAATAAAGGCAACCCGTGAGGCCAAATGCAAGAAAAAACAAAGAATGCTTTAGCATTCAAAGAGTTTTTGCATCTTCTATTAGAGCGTGTTTCCATAATGATATGAGAGTATTGGGTGTATTGAGTTTTTAGATTGTGAGATAAATATTCTAATATTTATATTTTCCATTTTATTAGGGGAATATTATCATTTCATCTTCACCTTTGGATGTAGCTTAAAAGTCTAACCACGTATATCGTTGTATCTTATCTCATTTTATTCTTAATATGTTTCTCAATTTTATTAAAATTATGACCCAACTTCACCATATAATTTCCTAACATTGTAGCCTTGTTTCAATTGGAGGCTGGTTTTTTTTTCTTCTTTGGATTTTTCCATAGGGTTTACTAAATAAAATTTTAACGCGACTGGTATTTTCTTGGGATTGGCTTTGATTAGGCTTATCCTTTTCCTTTTTAATCTCTTGGTAACTACTAAATAAAATTTTTAATAAAAAGAATATAATTACTAAGTTGATTGAGATACTTTCATTATTCACAAGTCTTACATTAGGGTTAAATTCCATATATTCTGTTGTATGTTCTTGTAGGTCCCTTGTCATTTGACTACGAAAATTCCAGCGAAAATTTACCAAATTTTTTGTTGAACGAGTACTCGTGGACAAAGGTGAGACATTCATTATCTCTTTCTTTTTTGATTTTAAAATTAATGGAAAATAATATGTGTACAAAAGGGCAATAAATAATGATAAAATAATTTCTAAAATTACGTAATTTTGGTTAATATTTTATCATCTTTTGCAACTCTTTTATACTAATATCATTGGTAAAGAATAATTAGAAATATGGTATTTTAGAAGATATCTAATTGGAAGTTGTGAAATAATTTTCAGGTTGCCAACATTATATTCCTAGATGCACCGGTAGGTTCCGGGTTCTCATATGCCAATAGTTGGCAAGGACTCAACAGGATTAATGACACATTTTCAGCAGCACAAACTTATATTTTTCTAAGAAAGGTGAGCAAAATTTTAAAGTTTCATCAACATTTTAACGAGTTATTTCAGTAATAGAATTAATATTTTTTGATTCAATAGAGTCAAAAAGAAAAATTATAAATCTGATAAGGCTAGAATATGATGAAATTTGCATAAAATATTTAAAAAAACAAATGCTTAATTTCAATGCATCTTTTTTGGCTTGGGGACTACATCCTAAACAGGTCGACGGATGTTGAGAGAATATTAAATTCGACCTAAAGTAGTTACCAATTGTTTTAGCGGTTGTGCTTTAAAATATAGATAGAAGTTTAATATTTACAAAGACTAATAGAACCCCGTACACCCTTTATCGCTCTGATGGAGACTAATTTTCATTTGACTGATCACAATTTATGAAACCCCAAAAAAGGATGAGAACAATACTCAAACTGATAGAACCGTATCTAAGATTGGGAGAACAATATCCAAAAACCTGTGAGATCAAAGCTCATATACTAATATAATCAAGTTCTAAGAGTAAAGAATTATATGAATTCTTTATTTATTCATAACACCGTGAGGAACCCAATGCAGATTTATGGAGTAGGAATGTATTAACCAAATAAGTTAAAAGTAAACCAAGCATCAATTGATTCTATTTGCTTTCCAAATTAGTACGTTCTAACTAGTTTAATTTATTCATGACTTTTTTATCAGTGGCTTATAGCTCATCCTAGATTCCTCTCGAATTCACTCTATATTGCCGGTGATTCTTATTCTGGCAAAGTTGTTCAAGAAATTTCTGACGGTAAATTTTCTAAAAACCAGCATGTTTTTTGTTTCCTTTTATCTTCGAATTTAATTGTTGATTCTGTTGCAGGTATTGATGTCGGAGACAAGCCAAGAATGAATCTCAAAGTAGGTATCATAATAAATCTTTCTTTAATTTATTTGACTTGCATTTTGTCAGTTACAGTCCATATAGACTTCTTAATTAAGTTTTTTTTGTACAGAACTATTGAATCTTGATACTGATAATGGACACAGGGATATTTGCTTGGCAACCCAGTAACAGATATATATTCAGACTTTAATTCAAGACCATACTTCGCTTACATGAAGGGACTCATCACCCATGAAATCTACGAGGTGAATTCTCCAATCATATAAATTTACCAAATTATAAGTGTTGTGTATGCAAAGCTTATTAGTAGCGGGTGACGTAAAGATTTACGGTGGCCTCATGAGTGAGTCAAGTTTTTAGTAAGCTCCATTTTAAATTTATTTTTCTAATTAATTACATTCATTCACATGCATATTTTTTAAGATAATTTTAGTATTTAGATTATAGACTACTGTTAATGATGTTGGGATCACAATGTCACAATGACATATATTTATTTATGTATTTTTTTAGTAAAAAGAGAAAACATGATGGATGTCTCGATAGCAATAGAGTATCTTTTTTAGCTGTCATCGATAACTAGCTGAAGGATTGTGCAGGATAGTAGCCGCTCAATCAGAAAATTTATTAAAATTTATTCATTTAATAAAAATGTTCAGATTAGGCCGGTTATCATAAGAAAAGTAGTATATATAAACTGTATGTATGTGTGTGTATGCATTGGAAACTGAGTGGGATTCTTAGTTTATTTTATGCTTTCAGTCAGCCAAAAGAAATTGCAAGGGCGAGTATGCGAATGTAGATCCAAGCAATGGTTCATGTAAAGCTGATCTTCAAAATATCACAGCGGTAACATAGTACAAAGACTCATTTTCATTTTGTTCAATTAATTAGAATTATTTTAGGAAAGCAAAATTAACTAAACCCAATTAATGAATCTGCAGTGCATTGGAAAAATATGTGTACACAACATATATGAGCCCTCATGTAGTTTAGATATTCTCTCAAGACCACTACAACTCAACTGGGATCGCAGCATCATCGAAGAAGATTCTTTTGATTTTCTCCATTTGCCAACTCAGTCGTCGTCAGCTTCAAGACCTTGGTGTCGGGTAAAACTCTACTCACAAGTCTGTCTAGTGATTCTGTATTCTACTAGTATATATATCTATCAATAATAATATTTAGATAATATTACATGCACAGATGCACTCCTGATAGAGATGCTTTGAGATAAGATGCTGCCACCCCGGGCCCGGCCAGGCTTATAAATGAGGGGCCGGGCACAACCAAAAAAGCCCGAGTAGGGTCGGGCCGGGCTTTTTCCGGGCCCGGGCTTAAATTTAAATTGCCGAGCTCGGGCCGAGCTTATCAAAGTCCGGTCCGTTGCCATTCTTACATGTTAGATTTGAGATAAAAATATTATTTTAGAAACGTATAACGATAAAGATATTTGACATATGTTTTCAAAGTACCTCATTTTAAACAATAAGCACAAGTACGCACATGAGCATATGTTTCTATAGGTTTCTTTTCTTTTCATACATCATTAGTATTATAATTTTTCTTTATACAATGATTATGTACTTCGACTTCTGCAGAAAGATGACTATTTCTACTCGATTAATTGGGCAAATGATAAAACTGTGCAAAAGGCTCTTGGAATTCGAGAGGTATGTTGAGCTTAATTCTGAGAATTAATAGAGTGTCCTAAAGACACTCATTAAGGATCCACTTTAGTAAAATTTTCATGAGAAAAATAAAAAAGTAATTAATATTTATATGTTGGGGATCTGATGAAGGATCTAATAATTTATTTAGTTAAGGGACACATAAAAAGACAGAAAAATATGGATTTCACTACAATATTATTTATCTTTTAACATATTAAAATATATATTTTCTTTATTTTTTATTATATCACTTAATTTTAATAAGTTAATGAATCTTTCATTAGATTCTCACTTTATATTTACACACTAATACATTCGCATACAAGCAGGGGACAGTGGAATTTTGGACGAGATGCAATAAAAGTTTGTCTTACACAAAAGTTGTCCCAAGTAGTGTTGTTGATTATCACCGAAACCACACCAAAAAAAGCTATCAAGTTTTGATTTACAGGTAAGAATCAATAGAAAAAAATTATTAGGTGCGGACGTTCAAATATTAATTTTAGAATTCGAGCATTGATAAAAGATATAAAAGCTAATATAACCATATATCCGAAGGTTATGAGAATATGACCCATAAACTAATAAAAACATACCCAAAAGATAATAATTACATTAATTATTTATTCATTCACGATAATGTGAGAAATCGAATTCAATACATACTTTGTATAGTAGATGTGTCTTTATTCACTTGCATTATTTTTATTTTCATGTTCTTAAACTAAGCTAACGAAAATGAAGAATGCAGCGGTGATGTTGACATGGTAGTTCCATATATAGCCACTGAAGCATGGATAAAGTCATTAAATAGCCACGGCGCCAAAAACTTGTTGTGATATTTTTATATCGTACCGCAAGTGTACGGTGTCAAGTTTTAGTATAAATGAGTGTAGAGTGTCGAACCCACAGGGATTGCGTTAACTCGCACTAAGTACTACAATTGATAATCCTAACTTTATTTAGAAAACAATTAATAAAGATTTTTATAAATAAATAAATATAAAAATAAAAATAATTATATAGGAGGAATTAATACGATAGAGATTATGGATCCTGATTTCACCTAGCTGTCACCTATGTATTTGTTATGCCAATTAATCTTTGTTCAGTTATATTGTTTATAAGTCAAGACTCCTAAAATATTCACTCCCTCTCTCGAGCATCAGTGAAAATATCATCAACTACAGATTTTGATATCTCTATAAAAATCCAATAGTTAACAACTCATTACGATTTGTGATTCTATATTAACGACTTCAAAGGACTACAGATTCTCTCGAACTCTATAAAATCCTAGGTCATATTCTCTAGATCTATTCAAAATCCCCTCTCTCGAGTGATAGATTCTAAACATTCATCATCTCAAATTGTGGCCAACAATCAAGAAGCATTAAACTCAAAAGAACATAAATAAATCAATAAAACTTCATAACAAAATCGACAAATAAAATACAAGGTTTGAGCATAGATTACAATCGATCTCCAGAATTAAGGAGTAAATTCATGACAAAAGATAAAACAATAAATAATCAAGCCACGAATCTAATGGAAATCATTAGAGTTTTAAGAAAGAAATAAGAAGATAAAACCCGAATTGAATCTCTTCCTCTCCGGATGTCACAGCCTTAATTTCCTCTTGTCGCTCTTCAATCCTCTCCTTGGATCTCTAAAAATATGTGTTTCTGTGTTTTGTGCTCTGTATTAGCCTCCCTTTGAATGTTGGATGGACTGTTATATTTATACTGGGGGCTGGGAGTCTTTGGGTAGCATTAGGATTATTAAAAACCCTAAAATTAATTTCCTGATACGCGTGCTTCTCTTCTAATTGGCGCCGTGGCGCGTTGGCCTCTGGAAAATGTATGGAATTTTGCTAGTTGGTGGGCGCCGGGGCGCTTATTGTATTTAATTTAACCTTGGCGCCATGGCGCCAATGCTTATGCATGTAAGTGGCGCCATGGCGCCTTAGTAACTTATCAATGGCGCCTTGGCGCCTTAGTGTCTGGAATATGTGTGAGCAATGGGCGCCAAGGCGCCTTTTGATCTGTGATGTGTATTAAGTTTGGGCGTCTGGCGCCTGTTGATTCGTCAATGCTCCTATGCTCGTCTTGTGTTCCCGAAACTTCCCAAAACACGTGCAATTATTCCCCGATCCATATATTAATGTTCCTACAAATAAAAATAGAAAATAAACTATAATTGACATTTAAATATCTCGAAATATACAAAACAATAAGCTAAAAATGCCGTAATAAGTGGGTATAAACCACACTTATCAGAATATGACCCATAAACTAATAAAAACATACTCAAAAGATAATAATTACATTAATTATTTATTCATTCACGATAATGTGAGAAATCGAATTCAATACATACTTTGTATAGTAGATGTGTCTTTATTCACTTGCATTATTTTTATTTTCATGTTCTTAAACTAAGCTAACGAAAATGAAGAATGCAGCGGTGATGTTGACATGGTAGTTCCATATATAGCCACTGAAGCATGGATAAAGTCATTAAATTTGACTATTGAAACTGGTTGGCAGCCATGGTTTGTGGGAGGTCAAGTTGCAGGGTTAGTTTATTTTTTTAATTTTTATCTATCTCAGTACTTCTTAATTTATCATATTTGAAATAATTAACTTAACACTATCTCACAGTTGTTTTGATTTTATACTACGACTTCTGTAGATACTGGTACCGGTATAAGGGAAATAACAATTATCATTTGACTTATGCCACAGTAAAGGCAAGAATAGTTATTATTTTATTTTTTTTATTCTAATGTGATTTACCTAAGCAGCTATATAATTAATTCTCTAATTGTGTAATTTTGGCCTGTTGTATAGGGAGCAGGTCATACAGGTCCTGAGTACAAGCCCAAAGAATGTCTTGCAATGATTGACCGGTGGCTCTCCTACTATCCTCTATAGTAGGAGGTGGTATATCATGTGTCGGGTGTATATGTTATCTTTCTTACACCAGGCGAGCCCCAAACGGTTGTGGGGTCCGCCTGCTCTTATACACCCGGCACATAATATAATTTTCACTTTAGTAGAGCCATTTGCCCTTTTTCATATAATTTTCGGCACAAAATGTGTACCCGAAATAAAAAAAAAATAAAAGAAGAAATTCTGCAGTTGGTGAATTTGAAAACGGTTAATTAATTTCTGAATATTTGTTATTAATCGTTCAATTTGTTATGTCGATTTTCAATTAACTCTCCAGATTAGTGGTGATTCATATTCAGGAAAAATTGTGCCTAATATTTAATAAGACTAATTACATTCATAAACTTACTTAAATTTATATAGAATAACGGGAGAAGTTTATATAAACTAACCAAAAAATGATAACCATTTTTCATTTGCATTTTCAACCACAGTTTTCGAAATGTACTTCAGAGAATTTGGATTTTCCGAAATATGCACCGAAATTGGTGTAAAATTCGGAGATCCGAAGTCAAAACTTCGAATTTCCGAAGTTTTTAATTTTTTAATTTTTTTTATTTAATACTTCGGAGATTCGGAGTATTTTTCGGATCTCCGAAGTTTGAAAAAATATCTATAAAAATGGACATTCTCCATTTGTTTTCACTACAAAAACTTAGTCTTTTTTGCCAACCCATTTTCCGATGTTTCTTCATATTCTCCTAAGTTTAAAATGGAACAAATACCTCTAACTTTCTGCAGTGAGGGGTTTTGGGAGAAATTACATAATGACAGCGATGAATACATGGGAGAATCTATTTTTTTAGAATTAGTTGCTGCGAACATAACTTATGATCAGATAGTGTAAATATTGTATGTGCGGTTGCAGAGAAGTAAAATGGAGTACAAAGTCAATATGGAAAATTTAATTTCGTCATAATCGCAGCGACGTTTAGTTATTGAAATTCGTACTCAAAATGACTGGGAGTGGTTTTTAAATTTACACTCAAATGTCATTCGAGAAGGTAGTGTGTTCGAGCTATATTTGAGTTGGGATAAGATTACTGGTAGCTATGGTCAACGATTTGGAGGTTGTTCTTCGTCGAGTTGTAATATAGCTAGCCATTCAGTTCTAGTTTATGTGTCGGATGAAGCTCCCTGGGGTAATTATACAACTAGTAGAGATGAAGAAAATGTCCAGGGGTCATGGGCAAGTGATGGGTTTGCTATAGGTGATATAGGTCATTCAATAATAGTTCTAGAAGTTCCCATGAATATTCGACCAGATGCACTATCATTTCTACGATGAATATGCCTTCAAACACCAGTATATCTGTTGGGACAGTTTTGGAACCCATAGGGTCGGATCGGTACCCCGCGCAGCGGAAATGAGTCTAATCCATGGATATCAAGTATGGATGTAATTTTAAATTATTTAATGAAATACTATATTCCATTACGAGTGTATAGGAAAAAATCGGGATTAAATCGGAGTCCGGAAACTCAAAAACGAAGCAAAATAAAATTGTCGCGCGCACTATAACGCCACTCAGCAATTTTTTTTTATTATTATTATTATTTTAATTTCACTCATTCAGCTCACTTTCCAGTGAGCTGAATGGATTATGGTGTTTTACCCTAATCTATTTCGGATCTCCCTAAACACTTCAAAAACACCCAAAATTAATTTTAATTTCAAAACCAACATTAACACATGTTATAAAATAAAAATCAAGTTTTCTAAAATATCAAATATTTTTACAAAAACATAAATTTATTCTAAATACGCACTTGAGTAAATTTTGAATCCAATACACAAACCAAATTACAATCCCAATAACAAATGTCTCGTGAAAAATTCTAGGTCACCAAAGGTGGTCAAGTGATTCTAGAATGGTAGCCATAACTCTAAGCTTTAATCTAGAGTTCCAAACTTTTATTAATTATTCCATGTCCAACATGAACATTTTTGACCTAAATTATAAGCATGTTGTGCTTATACTTCTAAAGTATCCTAACACAATTGATTAGCCTTATTCAATATTAAGCTATTTGATCATGCATCTAATACATAAATGAACATAGCTTTGGAGAAGATCAAACATTATCTAGTAAACTTGATGCAAGATCCAATCTACTTCTCCTTTGTTGAAATTGTTGGAGAACCTCCAAATTGTGTAAGCTTGATTCCAAGATCCAACCTTGTTTCCAATGTTTCCAAGCTTCACTTCAAGATCCAATCTTGATTTCTCCTAGATGAAATGTTGTAGAGACCTCACAAGCTTCTCTAAACACTTCTCTAACTTAGGCTAATCTCTCAAGAATTTTCTTTTGCTTGTTATTTTTCTTGTAATTAAAATTTTCCTAAAGCTTGCTATTTATAGCAAAACTTAGACAATTTTTAATTAATTAAAGTTGTAATCAACTTTTAAGTGGGCTTAATCTAATTTGTCCAAATATGTATAATTATGTGTGACTAATCTCCATTGTCTCCCACTTTAATTTAATTCAATTAAATCAAGCCAAGGATTAGGAAATGGATTAGTTAAATGTTTGCCACCTTGATTTAATCCAATTAAATCAAGCCAAAACCACATATTATTACATACTTACAATTACCATAATATCCTCAAATGGTAGAGATAATTATGATTTTACAATGAAGCCTTTGTGTAATTATTGAATTAATCCAATTAGGTCAAAGTAAATAATCAATGTTATCCAATAACACTTGATTATCTTAGTTGATAATTATAATATCGAATATTATATTTTATCAAAAATAACCGGCTACCCAAGTGCTCAACGAGTACACTTCATATTGGGACTCTCTAAGTTCAGACACGTTCGTCATATAAGCCTAGCTAATATGTACGCAATTCGGCCCCCTCCGAATTCGCGAAGAACAGGAACAACCTTTCTGAACTATACAAGTCGAGGTCATCACATATGTTTAATAATCCCTCCGTCGTAGGATATCAGAGTTGTGCTTAGGAAACATATAATATACCGTCAAGTTTCCGAGGCGCACATCTCATGTCGACATGTCCACGATTCTTCATAACTGATGCGATCCACCCTTGGTGATCGACTTTGGCCAAAGATTTAAGAATCGTGACTTTACTCACATGGATACCTAAACCCCTTATGGTACACATACGGGCCGACAGATCATATCTTACTTCGCACTTGATTACTGAGTGCATCGGTCCATACCCAACGAACATCTAGAGGCCAGACCATGAAAGGTTTCTGACACACATGACATCAAAGTGTGGAGGATCTCACACAAAATCAATGTTATCCTATAGCCAAAGGATTACATATGCTACTCGACTCGAGTAGATTCCTATTGACGGTGATGTGTACTTCCAACTATTAGGAATCGCCTATGAGTCATTCAATATTCGCTTCAATGAATACCCACATGTCTATACGAGTTTCCAAAACTCATGGTACATCGGGTTAAACCATTGGAACTCCAATTCCAATATACGACATGTGCTAGTCTTCTAGGTTATAGGAATTCGACTGTATTCCAAAACCAACGACTATGAATATTTACTTTAAGAATAGTTTACACCTAGTGTCAAAACTATTCTAAGGTCGATGTCATTCTTAGCATATCTATACATCAATCTAATACGCATAATGACAATATCATTAATAAGGTATAAAATGAAAAATGTAGTTATTTTATTAATAAATAATAAAATGTACAATTCAGATTGGCACTCCAAGCACCAACTTCATCAATATCAACGTCGAGTGGGGACGAAATGGGGGTGGGTAAATGCTACACCTCCAAACTTGAGCTGCGTGGAGACTTGGCTCTGGTTGCTGTAAGAGGACACTTTAAAACCATAGTAAGTAGGTCACGACAACATATGGTGAAATCGCATCGAATGTCTGTATTACTAGCTAATCGCTATGTGTTTGAGGTCTGTGGTGGAGACAGAATTGAAATTATCAACATATGAGAGAAAACATGTACTTGCAGAAAGTTTGATTTAGAGCAACTTCCTTGTACATATATATTGGTTGCTAGAATCAAATGCTATAATCTTTGGAATAAGATGTACACAACGATCACCATTCATGCTATGTATACCGAAACTATACATCATGTTGGTGACCAATCTGATTGGGTCTTACTAGAATAATTATCAAGTATAATATTATTTTTTGCTCATTGGAAAAACATTCAAAAATAATTTTAACAAATGATTTTCAATGTAAGTTTGAATGTATTGCCACCAAATGAGCGTGTTTCAGCGGGACGACTTAAAATAAATAGAAGATCGTCACATGGCGAACAAACAGTGCAAGTCATATGCGATGGATGTGGCGAACATGGACACAATAAACTTTCATGCTTGACTTATCTTAGCCAAAATTCAAGTCAACAGTAATTTCAACTTATGTAAACAGATTTGATGTATTAGTAGTTGATGTTTTTGATTTATGTTTTCGAACTTATTTATATAATTCATATGTATTAATAAAAATCGTTAACTCTTTCGTTCAACATCAAAATCAACATCATATCAAATAAAAAGATATTTATGATTTTGTAATGAGAATAAAAAGAGAATGCCCGGTTTTATAGATATTTTTTCAAAATTCGGAGATCTGAAGTATTGAATAAAAAAATTTAAAATTTAAAAACTTCGGAGATCTAAAGTTTTGACTTCGGATCTCTGAATTTTACATCAATTTCGGTATGTACTTTAGAGAATTCAGATTCTTCGAAGTAAACTTCGGAGACTGTGGCTGAAAATGCAAATGGAAAACGTTGTGGCTCATATTGAGTGTGAGTATGTTTACCCAAATATCAATAAGATCTCTAAAATGATATAAAGTTGTATAATGAGCTTATGAAATGATGAGAATGAGATGATCAATAAGATATGTATTTCTCTCTAATTTATGCTTTCAATAAAATGTTAGAAACTGTAAGAACTCGTCAAAAATGAGATAGGGTCTTAATTTATAGTGAAAAATTCGAGCAGGCCCGACTTACTGTCCTGAGACCGGTGTGTAGGTCTTCAGAGACCGGTATACTAGTCTGAAGTTCAAACGATTACTGAATAGTTACTGTTGATTATTTAATATATGAGACCTACCAAATTACTGACTGGTATGTAGACCGGTATGAGTCATGTCAGTTTCAGAGAACATGCAAAAAATTTATGTTCACTAGTATGAAGACTGGTTCCAGTAACAGTGTGCTCACAACACAGAGACTGATATATTAACCGGTGAGGTCCACCATGGTTCCAGTAACGATTCAGAGAGCATGTTCAGCTTTAGATATACTGATATGGAGACTAGTGAGGTCTGGCTCAGTTCTAGTAACGATGTTTCAGAATACTGAGACCGGTATAGAGACCGATGAGGTCTGTCAGGGACCGGTAGACCGATTACAATATATAAAACTTAGGATTTGAAGTTTAAAACTATATGCACATGACTCTAATGCAATATATGAATGTGTATGAGTCATATGAGCTTGGAAATACTTGAATTAACAACTCACTTACTTTGAAAGATCTAAGCTACAAGATTTTGCATTTCCACTTATTAATTTTATTGTATCTTCACAATCGTTTTGCTTCAAAGTCATTTTACATTGCTTTGTGAATGTGTGTCAATGTCATTGAGTGTTGTATCATCGAAATCTTTCATTAAGTGCAATAGCGCTTACAATCTCCACCATTTTGATGATGGAAACCTTTAAAATTTGTGTGCTCGTTATTCTTCAAATTGGTCTTCGAAGTCTTCTAATCTTGCGAGATAGCTCCCCCTCAATACGTATTGCTCTATAAAATACTTAGACAAACATATTAGCACAATTTAGTCCCCCTCAAGATAAGGGTCGGGATAACGCACAAGTTATATCCACATTCATTTTTCTACCCATTTGCTATTAGTAAAAAGAGCGGAGAAGCAATCATATCCAAAATGTGCAAGCATATGCAAATGAGATTCCCAATAATATTTCTATGCATGCACAAATAATCATCGAAATCATGTAAATGAGAATTAACATACATGCATTTCATTTCAAGGTAAAAATGAATAAATACATAGATGTTCAAAATAACCAAAAAGATCATAAACATTAATATCCATAAACATCCACATGTACAATCAAAATACATTAGATAAAATTTATAGACCAAAAGTCAAAATCAAAATCTCTGCTAAACCCATCGACCTTCTTTTCGATCGACTCTAAGCGATGTCTCTGATCCTCGAGACTCTACTACTGAGCATTGAGCCTCTGCTTCGGAAGGTGCTGAAAGTGCGGAAAGAGTCGAAAAGTTCACTGATGGTGTCAGAGAGAGTCAAGTCTAGCCATTATGAAATTGTGTCGCTCGTTTAAAGATGACTTTGTACTAAAAGATGCTGCAATTGCCTCTGTCGCCTCAATTTCATCGTCCTCATCATCATCATCATCATCTCTGACTTTCCTTGTCCGTTTGGAGCTGGATGCTTTTGGGGTCTTACTCTTCGTCTTTATGCGTAAGCTTTCATCAACTTTCTCCCATTGTTTAGCTCCGAAAGTGGCTAAAGTGATCCGCTGTCAGAGATGAATGTTAAAAATGGCTCGTTAACATCAATCGGAACACCATGTTTTTGGAGGATAAGTGTAATGATAGATCCATATAGAAGACTCTGCTGAGGAAGCAATGAGGTACCCAATGTCTAATGGAATGCCTAGACCCATGACACTCATTACCCAAACATCTAAAAGATTTATGGAATCCATGTGCCATTACGAGGCAGATGAATACACTGGATAATCTCAGCAAAGAATTGTATGTTAAATCCTAATTCAACTTTCTTTAGAATATGCATGTCGGGAAGAGAGTGAGGAACAAGTGCGTCTTGCTGGACAAACGCCATGACCTGAGCTTCAAAGATAATCTCAAGTACATGAAATTCAAGATAAGCGCAAAAATATAAAACTCTAACCAGTATGTGTAAACCCATACCGATATGTCGGTCTTAGAAGATATTTAATTTGATTTTGACAAAAAAATTTGGCCTCAATTTTAATTTTTGAGCATTTTTAATGACTTATATAAGTTATGAATTAACTTGGGGATATCCATTAACACTCAAATCATGCATTTAATATAAAACAAGGAAAATCATGCATAAGCTCACTCAATACACATAAATAGGCAATCCAAAACACATCTCATTCATTCAAAGCAATAATGCATAATTCCCTTCTAATTAATTTCCAATAACACTTTGATGAGTAGGTCTAGGAACTAAATGTCATACTTTATTTCTCCCAAATTGATTTAGTTCATCTTGCATGGCCATGATCCAATGATCATCATTTTCGGCTTCAAGAAATCTTTTAGGCTCAATTTGATAAATGAATGTTATATGATTACAAAAAATTTTAAATGTTTGTCTTGTGATAATTTTCTTGGATGGACCTTCTATAATCAACTCCCTAGGATGCGATTTCATAACTCTAGCATATTTAATTTCCTTAGGAAAAGATGAAGAGTTATCACTTTGATTTTGTTGAGGATGCTCTTCATTACCTTCATGTTGTGCTTGGTCCTCAACTTGCAAGTGATCATTGTGATCATTCAAGTGTAGTTCATTCATTTGCTTTCCCAAGTGATCCTCGTCTTCATCATCTCTGATATCAAGAACTTTTTTGCTAGATGAAGAGTTGTTAGATTCATCAAAATTCACATGCATAGACTCTTCAACTATCATAGTCTTTTTATTATATACTCTATATGTTTTGCTAGATGAAGAATATCCCAAAAAAAATTTGGATTTTGAATCAAACTTTCCAAGATTATCCTTTGTGTTTAAAATAAAGAATTTGAAACCAAAAACTTTGAAAAATGAAATATTTGATTTTCTACATTCCCGTAACTCATAAAGAGTTTTGTCAAGGCCTTTTCTCACTACCACTCTATTGATCATAAAACATATGGTATTAACCGCTTCGGCCCAAAAGTACTTTGGTAAGTGATGTTCATTGTTATTTCTTGCAAGGATCTATTTTTGCGCTCAAAAATCCTATTTTATTGGGTGTCTTAGTATAAGGAAATTGATGATTTATGTCATGCTCTATGCAAAAATTTTCAAAAAGTTGATTTTTAAATTCTCCCACATGATCACTTCTTATGTAAACTGATAAACACTAAAAAGTGTACATTTATTAAAAAGAAAATTAATCAGTTTACACTTGTAGTTTCATTAATCCCCTTAATTTAGTACATTTGTGAAATAATAATCAAATTTATGTTTTATATATTTTTACTATGATTTTTATGTGTAATGTAGGTAAAATAATATTTTGGATGCATAAGCAGAAAAATTGACATGAAATTTGGATTTTGGAGGCCAAAAACTTGAAATGACGTTCTAACAGTGTACAATTTCGGAAATTCCAGTTTTACGTAATGTTTGTAATTTGGCCATAACTTTTTACTCCGATATCGGATTGAGGCGATTTCAATTTCAGATGAAAGAAGACTCAAATATCAACAATTTTGCTTTGTACAATAATTTCTAGTTCTGAGTTTTTCAAGGACGAAATTAGTGAAGAAATCAATGTGTGTTGCATGGTAATTTTAATTATTAGATAATAAAATAAAAAAGTAAAAAAAAATTAAAATTAAAAAGCTATTTTGCCTCTACTAGCAAAGGCTCAAAATTTGGGCTTTTAGCAGTAGAGCTTGAAATTTTTTTTTAAAGATTTAAATTATTTATAATACCATTATTTAATTTAACAATATTATTTCATTACTTTTCTAACACAACTTAAAAAAATTGTCTAATAATTTATAATATTTAATAAGAGTTATCACTCACAACCAAACACCTAATTTTTATTTTTTTTTATCAAAAACTTTACATCTAAAAGCTCTACTTGAAGAAATTCTATTTAAAAAGTTATCACAAACAGACTCTAAGAATCGGTACACAAATTTATAAGAGAGATACTTTTCCCTCTTCCCCTAACACATCCACGGATCCACCCCATCCTCCATTTCTCTATCTCTCTCAATTTACAATAATATCCTGAGTAATTTAAATAAATGACTTTTTTTTAATTTAATTGTTTGGTTTAAATAAATGACTTTGCTGATTTAATTGTTTGATTTTCTTATTTTAATTTTTAAATGAGAATAATATCTCTATTACTTTAAATAAATTATTTTTTGATTTAATTATTTTATTTTCTTATTTTATTTTTTAATTTAATTGTTTGAATATTTTATTTTATTTTTTGATTTAATTCTTTTATTTTATCTCATTTATTTTTTATATTTATATTTTTTGTACTTATGTATAATAGAAAATGCTCTCCAAAATGCAAACTAACTCAATTAAGTCTGCATATCTTAGTAATGAGACAGCATAGCAATTGACATGGGTATTATTAATCTTAAAGAATTGGATGGTTAAAAGAGGGGATCATTGCCATCAGTGTTTGTTTCAGATTAGTGCTTATTAAATTAATTAATAAATAAATACAAAATAAATACAATAAAAAAATATACAATATTTATCAAACAAATAAAAGAGAATAAATATAAAAAATTATTAAATAAGTAAAAGAGAAAAAAATTATAAATATAAAAAATAAATGAGATAAGATAATAAAATAATTAAATCAAAAACTAAACTAAACTAAACTAATTAAATTAAAAATTAAAATAAGGAATAAATTAATTAAATCAAAAAAGAATTATTAAACTAATTAATAAAGTCTATTAAATAAGTAAAATATAAAAAATATAAATATAAAAAATAAATGAGAATGAAAAATAAAAGAATTAAATCAAAAAATAAAATAATTAAATTAAAAAGTAAAATAAGGAAATAAAATAATTAAATTAAAAATAATAATTTATTTAAAGGAATAAGAGTATTATTGTCATTTAAAAATTAAATAAGAAAATCAAACAATTAAATAAAAAAAAAAGTCATTTATTTAATTCAAACAATTAAATTTAAAAAAAATGTCATTTATATAGATAACTTAAATTATTATTGTAAATTGAGAGAGATGGAGAGAGAAGGGGTGGGGGTGGGTGTGTCGGGGAGGGGAGGGGGGAAAATAATTTACATTTATTTAAATGATTCCCTTTAGTTTCAATAAATTATGAGGAGTTCCCACCCCCACCCCCCAACCAATTATAAAATTGTTCATCTTCCCAAAATTCATTATATATAAGTATTTTGTTAAATTAATTTTTTATTTTATTTTATAAATTAATTTTTTTATTTTCATTAAATTATATATTTAATTTTTTTTTGCTATTTATGTATCTATTCTTTTTAATTTGTTTATTAAATATTACAAATTTCGTATTTATTGTTATTTATTTATTGTTCATTTATTCTTTTGATTTTGTGATTCTTTTTTTTAATTTATTTAACACTACTTATATATAATAAAAATGTTCTCGTGTATATTAGAAAAATATTTTTTAAAAGAAGAGTACAAGTAATAATATAAAAAGTTACACTTAAAAATATAAAAACACAAATTCTAATCTATATTGTTCCTCCAAAGTCTCATTCTGGCGCACTTGGTGATATACTCAATACTTCATACTATAATTGATTATGTATCCTATAACGAGTGACCTATTCTTTAGCTTCGTACGATGAATGTTCTCACCACCACGTTGGGATGAGTGGTACAAGGTAATGAGAGTGTAAGAAAACTTGCACAAAGTGTCTGCCAATATGAGCAATAACTATTTCTTGACGCTCTTACTCTGGAACTACATGGGACCTTAATAACAAGTGAATATAAAAACTCCAAACATTCTCAGCAAATGTATGCAGTACAAGATTGTACCTTGATGTGATGACAATTCCTAAACTCATCGAGTCCATCCAATGTACCTCTGGTGCCAGCGACTAGAAGAAATGCAGTAAGTATAATAGATTGTATGCCCATCCATTTGATGGATAAATTCGATCATATAAATCTTTATTTTTGTTGAATCTCTTCAATAAGGTCGCATCGTACTTGACCCCAATCTTCTTCGCCATACTCGATTAGTGCGGCTATTGCTCTAAATCCACAATGACCATTAGCTTGAACATCAACAATGTAGGAAATATAACGTTGATATGCCACAAATAATTTCTTAATATAGGTATCACATATCGGTGGAATTGGAGAGTGATCATGGGTCGATTGAGTATTGCGAACCATCAATGCATCTCCATAAGAAAGTATGTGACGTCAACTTTGCTCATCTTTGCATGTAGGTCGACCTCTATATTCAGTGTTGTATGAAGGGACTCAAATTGTGCTTTGTGATGGATCCGTCATATCTAGAAACTTGTCTATCATATTCTCTCGCATACATGGCTCCATCCCATCTAATATCTCAACAATATTTGATGTCATGTTAGGCCGTGTTCCATCGTAATTGAACTCATGTACGTGCATAAATAACTTTCTCCAATGTGAGGCAATACTTTGTATCGGAATTAGAATGGAAAGGTGAATGTAATATGCAATATTGTGTTCGTATGACAATCCGTATATTATTTTGAATGAACAGTTGTACATGTCGGCTAGTTGATGAGATGTTTCCTCAGTGCATTTCAGCTGAGCATAAATTAACTCAATCGCCTCTAATGACATATGACACCTTATTTGATTAGAAATCTCCTCGTGTAAATGTATATGGCGTGGAATGTTCAGAGATTTCTCGAATGACTTCTGAATATCCCCAAACTGAATTCTCAATATCTTGTGTATTTTTTCAAAAGATGTTTATAGAGATGACATGGTATCTCCCAAATATAACTTCAGCCTCGAATGTGCGGACTCCGTCCTGTAATTAAAAAATACATTGTGTTTTTTCATTAGTAGCACAATAATGAAAAAATCGAAATAGTGAAGCCATAGAGTAATTATACATTTGACTTGAATTACTCCTCAATTGCCCATGTGCGTACACGTATCAATTCATACTGAAACAAATCGGTCTCTGTAAGAGTGTAACCATGTCTCCCAAATGTAATTTAGAACACCATTGAATTGTCTAAACTCATCGCTCAACACCTCCCATTTATGTTGGTAAGACTAGACCCTGCCAAGATTCCGATTTTAAACCGGAACCGAACCGGTTGAAACCGAACGGTTCTGGTTCCAACCGGTTCTGAATCTGGTTCCGAAACCGGAATCGTATTTTACTGGTTCAGTTAGGGTTCTGACCCTAACCGAACCGGTTGGAACCGCTGGAACCGAACGATTCCAATGGTTTCAACTAGAACCTTACGATTCCGGTTGGAACCGTAGGGTTCCAACCCTTTCCCCAACGGCTACTAGCCATTAGGGACAGCCCAACGGCTAGTTGTCGTTGGGCTGGGGGCAGGGAGCCGTTATATACTATAAAAAAATTGGATTTCCCAAATTACCCCTAATAACAGTAATAAAACGGTTAATTTTAGGGGCATTTTAGGTATCACCTTTGTAATTTAATGTAATTATATAAGTTTATTATATAAATTTAAATTCATAAATTTAAATTAAATTAATTTTTCAATCTCAATTTTTTATTTTTAAAAAAGAAAAAAACTGAATGGAACCGGTTCCGGAACCGGAACTGAACGGTTTGGTTCCGGTTCCGATTCTGGTTCCACTTAAGTGTGGAACCAGAACCGAACTGGAATTAACCGTCTGATTCGAAACCGAACCGGACCGCCGATCAGGTCTAGGTAAGACCAATGTGTTGATGAATTAATAAGGGAGTGTCATGATGAATAAAAGTGTTTCCACTGCATACCAAACATAGGACTGTATTTCTTCATTGCGCACTGATTTATATGCCAAATACAAAGAATGTGAGGTGTCATGAGAAAATATGTTTCAATGGCTTTAATGAACCCCAAATCCCGATCTGAAATCAATACTAATGGCAACGGTGCCCATTTTTCTACAGATTATAGAAAATTCTTTTAGATGTTTAATATGTTCATCATATGTTTCTGAATAAACTAGTATATCATCAATATAGACTAACATGTAGTTATTGTCTTTACAAAAGATTTTGTCAATTTTTCTTTGATAAATTTTAGGTGTATTTTTTAATCCAAAAGACATTACTAACCATTTGTAATGGTCATTTGGTGTACTAAATGCCGTTAAAGGCACTGATTCGGCTGTTAACTTAATTTTCCAGAATCCTGATTTACAATCAAATTTTAAATAATAATTTTTTCCTTTGGCTAGGTTGATTAAAACATTTTTATTTGGGATAAAATTTCCATCAAATCTTGTTGCTTTATTTAATTATTTATAGTTTATAACCATACGAGCTTTTCCTCGTTTTATTTCAGCATGATTTCTAACCATAAAGGATGGGCTACTATAAGGGCTTTTACTTGGTTTTATGAGCCTGAGTTCTAGTAATTCTTTAATTTGTTTATCAAATTCTTCTTTATCGTCTTTATTATAAATCATAGGTTTTACACGTATTATTGTGGTAGGATCTATCCATTTTATATCAGCATATTCTTTTTTAATATCCTATTTTTCTATTGGATTTTCTCCATAATTTTTCAGATATTGTCTTTTTAACTTCTTCTATAGTTAAATGTGACTCTTTAATGCAATGAATGTGTTTTTTAACACACTTACAATTATAGCTTATGGTTTTAATTTCTAAACGTATCCGAATTAATTTATCACCACGTTGGGCTGGCTGAACTCTGAAAGGTTTGAACTCACGAGAGAGTTTTACTAAATGACCGCATGGGGTCTTTAAAGTAATCATATACAACGTTTGTCCATATTGGGTAAATTATTGTACACAGTCGTTTCCAAGAAGTATATCTACTTCTAGATTATCATAAGTGTATGCACGCTTGATTGATATAACTTTACTTCCCAATAGAATTGGTAGATTGTTATTAAATTATTTTATACTGGAATTTCCAGTGATTCCTTGAATTGTTATGGGTTTTTCCATTGTAATCCATCATTTTCAGAGAAAAGATTTAATTAATGTAATTTCTGATCTTGTATCTATTAGTGCACATGTTGTAACATCAATATCTATAAATCTGACTTGGATATATACTGATAAAAGGAATTTAATTTCATTAGGCATCTCTTACCTTTGGACAAAATATTATTTCTCCATCATCTGTAAATTCAAAACCTTCTTTAGTTATTTTATAATCTTCTATAGATTCTAAAAATGAATTTCCAAGAAGAACATGGAATGTTCCTCCATCCATTTCACTATCTATATAGCAAGGAACTGCTATTTCATGATCTTGAATAGTAATTTGTACAATAGCAATTTGATTGCACCTAAATATTGTTCCATCAAAATTTTTATATTCATATGTTTCTACAGATTCATATTTTAAATTGTAATTTTTATCTTTAGCAATGTGACAATTGCTTGCTCCAGTATCTATTAATATATAGGGTCATTTGACTCCTTCTATTCCATTAAAATATTCACCTTCCATACGCAGTGTAGGTGCATTTCTTTTAACGTCTATATAACTCATACTTCTTTTCAACAAAGATTGATTTTGACTTTTTATTGTTTGACTTTTTATTGTATCAAAACTTTTTTTCTTGATACAACAAGTTCATTGTTTTTATATTTTATAGGAATCGGTTCTTCATGAGAACTACTTCCTTCTTCTAAAATTGAAACTTTGCCAAATTTAATTTTGTAATTATCAGAGACATTGATTTCTTATAAAAGAGGTTCTCTTATATTACTTATTTCTGAACATTCTTCAGAAATTTCGATGAATGGCTTGTTTGAGTATGTTTCACCATAATTTGTATTGCTTAACGAAAATAGAGCTGAGTAGTACACACTCATGACTTTATTTCCGGTTTTATAAATTTATCTTTTAATAATTCAAAATGAAGGCTTAGAGCATCATTAAAATTTTATCTTTTATATCTATGCAGTATTTAGGATAGCAAGTAAAAAGAAGTTTTTTATAGGCTAAATTGCCTTCTATAGTTCCTAAATGTGCATCTTTTACGTTATAAAATCTTTCATCGAATAGACTAATCACTATTGGACTGCCTACTCCTTCCTTAAAAAGTGATTTAAACAATATTTGAATATCAGCAAGATAAACATATTTGATTTTTTTCCCTCTTTTTGGGGGTATCTTTTTCATGATTTCATTTATACTTGCTTGGGTAAGTAAATTTAATTTTATATTTCCTTTTATATGAGAAATATATATACTTCTTTCAAGTTCTCTGTATTCATGTATGATAATTCTCTGTCTTAAATACATTCCTCTTACTTTCATCATTAAGTTTGAAAGATGTTTTAGGTTTAACTCTAATTTTTTTTTTAATCTTTGCTAACCTTTTGTTGTCAAAGGTAGTACACATAGAATATTCCTCAGAGTTTTTCTCTATATCTGTATGGTCTATGACCTCTTCAATTATATCTTTATCTTTACTCATTATCAATAGATGTATCAGAGTAAATCTCAAAGATTTATGATTCCTCTCTACATAAATAGTCTATATTGACTTCGCTTAATTCAGATTGTATTTCTTCATAGTCTTCTATCAAGATTCTAATCTTTTTCTTGTCACATTCGTAACTTAAATGACCAATTTCTCCACAGTTCCAACATTCACACCTAGACTTAGGTTGTTTATTTTTCTTCGTTTCAGTCCTTTCATTGTTTTTTGGCTTATTTCTTCTTTTAAAATATTTTCTTTTTAGTTTTACCTTATTTTTATTAAATTTTTTATATTTTTTAATCTTTTTATTAGAATTTTTTCTTCTTTTTTCTTCGTGTATACTCATGAAAATCACATCCCCATTGTGTGGGCATATTGGTTTTATCACAATACAAAGCTATGCTTGTTTTTCTACTTTTATTTAGAATTCTTCTTTGATAACATAGATCTTCTAATCTTTGTTTTAAGAATAAAATTCTACTTCCTAGTGTATCTGGTATACCAGCTGTAATGTTTTTATACTTTTGATATTCTTCCATAAAATAACTATCCCATGGTGTGGGTAATTTTATGTAATATAAATCTTTATAGCGATCTAGTTGCATATTACTATCAAAATATTGATAATAATATCTTTGTTATTCATATGTGTACTCATTTATAAAACACATTTTACAGATAATTTTTGCATGGCTAATTTAGCCATTTGTCTTTCTTGAATTCTAACATTTGTTGCATGTTCAACTATGTCTATTCCTATAAATTCACTGGCTATATATGTTGTTGAAGCACGAATTTTCAAATGCCATAACGACATTGGTTTTAATTATATTTTTAGTGTTGGTAGAAATACCAAACCACCAATTTCTTACATTTCCTCTAAAAGAAGCATGTATCATTGCAAATTTTACATTGCTTTCTTCATCTGAGGCGAAGTAAGTAAGGAAATATTCCATAGACTTTGCCCAATTTAAAAATGCTTCTTTTGTATCAATTTCACAGTCTAAATTTAAATACATACCATTAGGGGGTATGGTTATTCATTAGAATTTTTTGGTATAAACTGGCTTGCCCAATTTTCTCCTTTAAGATTTTTATTTTTATTCACTATACCAGGCATTTCATGTTGATTAATTGATCCTCTGGATCTCTTAGGATTTCTAGATGTACTAGCTCCTGGATCATTAAATTCTTCGGATTTTACTGATGATGGTCCTCCTGTTTGACCTATAGCTTCATCTACATATACCTTAGGTTCTATTTCTAATTCTTGTAATTCAAAAATTAATCCTTCAATTTGATCATTCATCTGATTTTTCGTTTATTTTTATACCCTTTTCCTTTTTATCTTCTTTCTCTTTTAAAGCAAGATTTTCCCTTTTTAATTTATTTATATTTTCAAGTTCTATTTTTATTTTTGGTAATTGGGTATTATATACCCATTCATCAAAGCTTCCTTTTTGGTAGCTTATGTTTTCTAATTTAAGGGGTTCCTCGTTTCTAGCATTAATCAAAATTTTATTTCTTTTTGAAGATTTATTTTTATTTTCTAATTCTTTTTCAACTATATTAGTTGTTATTTCTATATCAATGATTCTTTTTTCCAGGTCTTCTAGTTTTTGTAAGATTTTATCGATCTTTTGATTTATTTGATTAATTATAGGACTTGTATAATTTGTAGTATAACTTGTCATTTTAATTTCATAGGTACGTGGAGTTATTATACCCAAGTGCAGACCATATCACTGCCCATTCGGGTTCAGCTATGGAATTTATATATGGGTTTTCATCCGATATACCTTTTGAAATTAATCGACATTTCATTTATGTCATGGATTTATAACTTCTTCTAGATTATTTATATCTTTTCTTAATTTCCAGTTTTTATTTAAAAGAAAAAATGTGCTGTTTTTGAAGGTCATATTCCTTGTCTTTTGAGATAAACACAATTTTTATTTATATTTTGTTCTATACGTTCTTTTATACTGTTGACGACTATTCTTTTATCATGTTTATCTATTTTATCCATTATTGGATTTTTTGTTTGAAGTTGATGGTTCATCTTCAGCCTTTCTTTTTATATTTAAATTATAATACCAGAAGTGTTCTATAGCTGTTGCTTCTAGTATTCCTTTTATCATATTAATTTTCATATTGGTTTCTATATTATCGTTTATTTTTTCTGATTGATTTTTTAACTCTATAAGTTGTCCTTCAAATGATAATAAATCATTATTATCATCTATTGAGAGTTGTTCAATTGAATTTATTAAATTTTTAATTTTTTCTTGTATATTCAATTTGTCAATAGTTGATCTATAATTATTCATTTTATTTTTCTGTTTGAGATCGTAAATATAAGTCTTTCTTGTTCATTATCTTTTAGAATATTATCAATCATTATGATTTTTAGTCTATTTTCTATACTCTCAGGTTTGGAATTTATCTTTTTTTTGAAAACTTTCAAGTTTTTTATTAAGATTTTCAAAATCTTTTAGATTTTTTATTTCCAAATTGTCTAATCCTTTTAAGAAAGTATATAGGTCTCTTTTCATTTTTAATCAGAGATAGTTTATGTCTCTATTTCATCTGGTGTTATAGCAGATCTGATTCTATTTATATAGTGTATTAATTGACTAATTTGACTTTCGATTAAAAAGACTCTTTGTCCTTCTGTGGTTATAAGTGAGTTTCTATTTATGCATTGTTGCGTATTTTGTTCTGTATTTTCTACAGTATTTCTATTTGGCGATGATACCAATCCGTACATGGGGTATTTTATACTGGATGGGACCAGTTTTATTAACAGATCTAAGCATGAATTTAAACAATTTATAATTCTATTTATAACGGGACAAAAATTGAAATCTATTTTTATGCGAAAAATATTAAAAACAATAACCTTAAAATAATTCAGGGAAATTTAGACCAATGGCCCGAAAGCCCAAAAACAGTCCAAGAGGCCTGCCGCCTCATGAAACATCATCACCAGCCCTAATACATTGTGGCCCCCGCACCAAGATAAATGAAGATGTAAAGCTTTAAAGAAAGATGTGACCCAAGTGGTATTATTAAAGTGCATTGCACACTCAAACAAAGCTTGTCTGCCATTTATCTTCCATTTAGCTTTTAGAATATTATCAATCATTATGATTTTTAGTCTATTTTCCATTCTTTCAGGTTTGGAATTTATCTTATATTTGAAAACTTTAAGTTTTTTTTTTTATTAAGATTTTCAAAATCTTTTAGATTTTTTATTTCCAAATTATCTAATCCTTTTAAGAAAGTATATAGGTCTCTTTTCATTTTTAATTAGAGATAGTTTCTGTCTCACGGAGCCTGGGTCGCCAAGCCCAAGGCCCCCGACATAGAGTATGGATCAATATGTCTCAAAAATGCGTCTTGGTGTTGTATCAAGAAGAGAAAGTTTTGATACAATAAAAAGTCAAAATCAATCTTTGTTGAAAAGAAGTATGAGTTATATAGACGTTAAAAGAAATGCACTTACACTGCGTATAGAAGGTGAATATTAAGAGAATATCTCAATAGAGATATTTACATACAAACTCCTCAAAAGTTTGATAAAGGAGAATGGAGCAAATCCCTTGTTTACACAGGCGTCTTACAGCCTAAAGTAAGTATTGAAAATCCTCAAACTTCCACACCTCCTTCAGGTGTAAAAATTCGAACTGAAGAAATATCTTTTCGTCTAAACTACTCTGGATAAAAAAATCTTTTCAATTACTGGACCAAGTAATTCTGCTACAAAGACTTTTGAATTTCCAGATATAGAGGAAAACTCTGAGGAATATTCTATGTGTGCTACCGTTGACAACAAAAGGTTAGCAAAGATAGAAAAATTAGAGTTAAACATAAAACATCTTTCAAACTTAATGATGAAATTAAGAGGAATGTATTTAAGACATAGAATTGTCATACATGAATACAGAGAACTTGAAGAAGTATAGATATTTCTCATACAAAAGGAAATATAAAATTAAATTTACTTACCCAAGCAAGTATAAATGAAATCATTCTCATACAAAAGGAAATATAAAATTAAATTTACTTACCCAAGCAAGTATAAATGAAATCATGAAAAAGATACACCCCAAAAAGAGGGAAACAAATCAAATAGGTTTATCTTGCTGGTATTCAAATATATATATATAGATTTTGGAGTAAGTGGTAATTGATTTGGGGAGTTGGGGGTGAAGCAAATTTCATAAAATATAAGGGGTAAATTAACAGTCATCATTAGTCTTGGCCACCGGTTCAGTTTCGGTTCAATTTTTTTAAAAAATTATTTTAAAAAATGGAAATTAAATTTTAAAGAAATTTGTAATTGCATATTATTATCAAATAAATATAATAATTTTTTTTATTTATTTGAATTTTATTAAATTAAATTAAAAATAAAATAAAAACTTAAATTTATTTGAATTTTAACAGTGGAACCGAACGGTTCCGGTTGAAACTGAACGATTCCAACGATTCGACTAAGGTGAGAAACCTAATCGAATCGCACAACCGATTCCGATCGAAACCGGAACCGTTTGAATCCTTCCGGTTCGATTCCGGTTCTGTTTCGGTTCCGAATCGTGGCCGGGACTCGTCATCACTTTACTCAGTTTAGTGCATGAGAGAATCCACCACCCTTCTCTATCCAAACCCGAAGATAACCAGGACCCGATTCGGCCACCCATCGCCAATTTAACCCTATCCGCCGGCGCCGGCCTCTGGAAGAAAGCCTCCGACGTACGCCTATAGTTCCTTCTAGACTCAACCGGCCAGCCCAGGTGGTTGAGGCCGGAAAGCAAGCCGTCATGCGGCGATCGGGTCTCCCGGCCTATAGTGGTTGTTATTGAATGATTCGGATACTCATCCGTGAGTAGTTTGAAATGGTATATTCATATGTTTAAAATGGTGCTTGGGTGAATGAGAAATTATTGCTCAAAGTTCACCCATTGGTGTTGGAAAATAAAGAGAAATGAGCTTGTCCCACATGGGAAAGCTATTAGAGAGAAGTTGTGCTTATATATGATTGCTCATATGTAGATAGGTAAGAGTTATAAGGATAAAGGCTCTCTCTACGTGCGCGCGCAGGAGGGGTGCAAATCAAAATCCAAACAGGCTTGGCTCGTGTGCACCCGCGCGTCCTGCGTACACGAATGCCGGACCAAATTGTGCGGGCCCGGCCCAGCCAATTTTTGCAAGTCTCTTTATTTTTCCAAGACTTTTGAAATTCCATAACAGTTAATTTAATTCTATTAAATTAATTTGGGGGTTACAAGTAAATGGAAGGTCTCCCATTCATGTGATTAATTGGCATGTTTATTTTTCTTTTATAAAGGAAGTAGTGCTTTCATTTTTTTTAGAGCTAGGACATACACCACACACAGAAGCTTTCTTTGTTTTCGATTTTTGGGAAGAGTTCAAAAACTTTAGTGGTTCGTTGGATACGAATTCAGTGGTGCCCTTACTCGTTCGTTTTTCGTTGTATCCTGGGAAACAATCGTCTCACGTTCTACTGCACCATCGGTAGGGGACGAATTTATTTTAAGGATATTGTTGACATCAACAAGCCTCGGAAGAAAGAAGTAGTGGTTTGGTTCGGTTCTGACTCAGTCAAAGTCGGTCAAAGGCATACGCAAACGGTTTCAGAGGCAGATGCTCAAAGTCGGTCAGAGGCAGACGCAGACGGTTTCAGAGGCAGACGCACATCATTTCAGAGGCAGACGCAAGATTTCAGAGTCAGACGCAAGCTTTCAGAGGCAGACGTTCAGAGGCAGAGGCACAAAGCTTTCAGCACCAAACGTACAACACTTCAGGGTCTGAAGTTTGCCGAGAGGGTCTGAACCTCGTCACCAGGGTCTGCTTTGCACAATAGGGTCTGATTCAGAAACAAGAGGCTGATTCGGATTTTCCCAATTTACCAATCATTATATTTGTAATATTTTTACGACAGTCTTAAAACAAATTCGACTCTGTGGATATGGAAATCAGTCCAAACACAGTAGATCCGAATATGGCAGCCTCTTCGGCTGCCCAGAATTTACTGGCAGCCCATGTGGCTGGCCAAATTGCAGTGGCAGCCTCTTCGGCTGGCCAACATGCTTCAGCCTCTGGGCTTAATATGGCAGCCGATGTGGCTGGCCAAGGTGTTGCTGCCTCTATGGCTAGACAACATGTTGGACATGTGAGCCATGTCAATCCTGCTGCAGAAAAACCTGAAAAATTCACTGGTCAGAATTTCAAAAGGTGGCAACAGAAGATGTGGTATATCTCAAGTAGAATACTCTAGAGTTATCGGGAGTTTGATGTACTTATCAAGTTGTACAAGGCCTGATATAGCCTGTACAATAAACAAGCTCAGCAGATATACGAGTAATCCAGGGGTTGATCACTGGAAAGCAATAGTAAGGGTACTCAGGTACTTACGTTTTACTCGTAATTATGGGTTGCACTATTATAGATATCCAGCTGTAATCTAAGGATACAGTGATGCAAATTGGATATCTGATATGAAAGACTCAAAGTCTACCAGTGGCTATGTGTTTACACTAGCAGGTGCAGCCGTATCATGTAAATCCTTCAAACAGACTGTGATAGTCAGATCTACAATGGAATCAGAATTCATTGCATTAGATAAGTGTGCTGAAGAAGCAGAATGGCTTCAAAATTTTCTAGAGGATATTCCAAGTTAGCCTAAGCCAATGCCAGCAATTTGCATTCATTGTGATAGTCAATCTGCAATTGGAAGGGCACATAACAATATGTATAATGGTAAGTCTAGACATATTCGTCGTAGACACAATACCGTTAGAAAATTATTCTCTACTGGAGTTATTTCGATTGACTATGTAAAGTCAAAGGATAACATTGCGGATCCGCTAACCAAAGGGTTAAACAGAGAGTTAGTTGTGAAATCATCGAGGGGAATGGGACTAAAGCCCGTTAGATAAATGTTTATTACGAAGGAAAACCCAACCTTGTTGACTGAAGATCCCAAGATCTAGGTTCAATGGGACAACCTACTTGTAAAAGACATAATTGGTTCACTGTGGGGGGGGTTACCCTCTAGTCTATTCCTATGGTGAAATGAAACAGTGATGCTCGTATGGATATAGGTTAAACAAATGTTTTTAATGATTCTTATACGTCGGGAATCCGAGCAGAGTATTACGAGATACTCTTAAATAAGAAATCACCTATGTGAGAGAGAAGTGGGGCCGCTTCAAAGGGAATTGTACGGGGCACAATTCTTAGAAACTCTTGCAGAACCAAGTTGATGTTCATGGCCAAAATGAACATAAAAAAGAGAACTATAATATGTTAGGTAAAATATCTGTGTGATATATGTTCTCCATTTACATGAACGGCAGTACAGTTCAATGACATCGTGTCCACTGTCAGCTAGTAAATGAGATATATTTTCACAAGGGAATGTTCTAAGGCTGAGGCCTACCTATCCTATGCAGGTGTTGAACCGTTGAACTCTTCTAGGTCAAAATAAAATGTTTTATAAAATATTTTTATTTGACGTTTTTTCGCCAATTTCATTCATGTGGGGGATTGTTGGAAAATGCTTATGAGTAAGCATTTTGAGGCACAATTTTAAGCAAGGTCCACTTCATGTTAGTGGTTGTTATTGAATGATTCGGATACTCCTCCGTGAGTATTTCGAAATGGTATATTCATATACTTAAAATGGTGCTTGGGTGAATGAGAAATTGTTGCTCAAAGTTCACCCATTGGTGTTGGAAAATAAAGAGAAATGAATTTGTCCCACATAGGAAAGCTATTAGAGAGAAGTTGTGCTTATATATGATTGCTCATATGTAGATGGGTAAGAGTTATAAGGATAGAGACTCTCTCTACGTGCGCGCGCATGGGGGGTGCAAATCAAAATCCAAACAGGCTTGGCTCGGTTCTGACTCAATCAAAGTCGGTCAGAGGCAGAGGCAGACGGTTTCAGAGGCAGAGGCTCAAAGTCGGTCAGAGGCAGACGCAGACAGTTTTAGAGGCAGATGCACATCATTTCAGAGGCAGACGCAAGATTTCAGAGTCAGACGCAAGCTTTCAGAGGGAGACGTTCAAAGGCAAAGGCACAAAGCTTTCAGCACCAAACGTACAACACTTCAGGGTCTGAAGTTTGCCGAGAGGGTCTGAACCTCGTCACCAGGGTCTGCTTTGCACAATAGGGTCTGATTCAGAAACAAGAGGCTGATTCGGATTTTCCCAATTTACCAATCATTGTATTTGTAATATTTGTACTACACAAATCTATATGATTCGGGAGAACCACAGTCAAGAACTTCCGGTCCCCAAAATTTTTCTGGTGCCTTTCCACAGTGCGCAGATGGAAAGTGGAAATGGGGAAAGAAAGGAAGATGGGAGAGAATGTGCATATCCCATATGACCCAATACATCTGACAAGTTGCACTATATGTCACCCAAGTTGAATGCTTGTCCCGGGACTTCGATAAGGTATTTTTGGAAAACCAATATGCATAAAATGATAATAATTAAGTACTGTAGTTCACTTTGAGGAAGATGGGAAACTAAGTCTCGACTCTTGAGAATCGGGATGGATCAAATGTTCTTCCATTTGAGTTTGTTGCTCTAGAATTATCTTGAAGCTGCTTGCAGTTGCTTATAAAATGAAGTAACTAATCTTACTTTCCAGTTTGATATTTTTTTCTTTTCCATTCTCTCATCCTGTTGCTTCATTTTCTCGTATTCTCTCACGATTTTCACATGTTTCTGTTCTAAATCAGGCAAAACTTTAGAGCAAGAGACTCATCGAGCCTTTGATAAGCTGACTTCAAAGATAACTATCAGTTTAGGTGTCTGCCAAATTAAGAGTTGTTTGGTTGCAATAACCGACCATGTCCAGAAGGTTGAGTAATTCAATTCAAACCATTGAATTATATTTAAATAACTTAATGACCTCATGGTTGAGAATTTAACTGTACATATTGCATTAACTAATTGAACCATGCTCATAAGTCTTTTGCTAGTTTTCTTTCGTCGTGGAGAATTTGATTAGCCGAAGCACACATGTTTGTCTGCAGTTACGGGATGAATTAGCACACTTGTTAGATGATGATGAAGATATGGCTGAGATGTATCTGACTGAGAAGTTGATGCAACAACTTGAGAACTCTTCAACTTCCCTTATGAATGAGAGAGAGCTGAAGTTCTCCAATCAAATATGAATGACAGGTACCCAAAATCTTGCTATAGCTTTTCTATCTGACATTTTTTTATTTCTTTTGTACTGTGTACACCTAAAGTTGTTGTCCTGTTTCAGGACTGCTGCTGAAATATTATTGGAAGCAACTGGGGGATCCACTAGCAACAAAGTAGATCTTCAAAACACAGAGAACACGCACAATAATCTGTTTATGCAAAATTTACTTAGCCGGGGCAGCCATGGGACATGTACTAGTACCACTGACAGTGCTATTAGCAAGCATCTTGATGTTGAAGAGCTAGAAATGCTCTTGGAGGCATTATTTGTGCAAATTGATGGTACACTGAGCAAGCTATCTACGGTAAAGAACTCAATTTCACCACTGGATTTTGTCATCTTTTCCTTTTTTGGGGCTATACATTCTTACTTATGACACAGAATATTGACCTGCTCCCGTTGCTAGAGTTTGTTGATATGGTGATTGATTAAGGCAACACAATTCAACAGTGTAATAAGGTAAAACAATGAGTAATGGTTTTGTTTTTTGACCAAAGCATTTTAACATGCCAAAGTCGTGGGCTGCCACAGTTTCATCTGATTCTTCTATCCTATGAGGCTTTTTCTATTGGTGGCTTCATGGTCTAAACTGATTTCTGCTGTTAAAATATATACTTGCAGGTATTTTTACAAAAATATGATACAATAGCTGGACTTGTGATTCTCCTGGATTTTCATCTTGCTTACAAGACTAATTCAGATTGTGGGTGCTAACTAATTCAGTTGGTAAAATCTATTGAGTTGAAACAAGAGATTTGAGATTCGAACCTCGCTCACATGGGTGGTGTGGGAATCGAGCTTCCGTCAGGCTATAACTTAAAAAAAAAAAAAATTATCAGGAAACATAATCCCTAATATATTAACATGTTTGTCCTCTTAGGATCTAACTGTTGGCGACTTGGTCGCTTAATTGGATTTTGATGACGTCAACGCAATTGACGACTTCGACGTACAATCACGAAGCAATACAAAAAGTGTCGAAACATATGAGGTGAAGAGCGAGAATGTGAAGACTTGCGGCAAAATGAAGATTATATTGCAAAAGTCTTAGCTTAGGATTTAAATTGTAATGTGAGATGTAATATTCAAGTGCCTAAGCTCATAGGGATCATGCACATTCACTTAGATGCATTAGGGGCATGTACAAAATGCATTAAAATCTTCAAATCTACATTTTAGTATTTAGGGAAGCTCTCTGGAACCGGCATGGACCTTACCGGTTCCTTACCGGTCATTAAACCGGCATTCCCCTGTTTTGCATGCCTACTGGAACCGGGTCATACCGTGCCGGTTACCTCGCCGGTCTTCATGCCGATATTGGCAAGAAAATTCTGCTCTCTGGAACCGGGCTAGTCCTCGCCGGTTTCCATACCGGTTTGCTCGCCGGTCTAACGGCTAGTTTTTCGAACGTTATATAGCCGTTGGGAGATATTGAAACCCTAGACCGGCATGCCGGTCTCCTCGCCGGTTTGCTCGCCGGTCTCCCTGTAAGTTGGGGAAAGCTTTGCATTTTGTTATAAATAGAACCCCAACTCCTTTGCCTTAGGTAAGAGATCTAGAAAACCTTCATACACATTCTCTAAGGCAAACAAAGAGTGTCATACACCTTCATATTCATAAACACTCATCCAAGCTCACACACACACCTTCCATACATTTAGTGAGCTTAGAAACACTTGGGTTTGCTCTCACACAATCTTCTTATTATTTGTGAGTGTCCAAGTGTGTTTTAATTCTTCTTTATCAAAAACACTTGTGATTTGTGAAATCCCATCGTTTGGGTAATTTGTAAAGGTTGTGAGTGCACCTACGTAGAAAACTCAATCTTGTAAAAGGTTCGGAGTGTGCCTTGGTGGAAAACTCTTGGTTACGAGTGAACCACGGAAAACTCGATTCTAGTGGAAATCTTCAAGCGAGGCTTGGGGGAGTGGACGTAGGCACGTTTGGCCGAACCACTATAAATTGCGGTGTCGTATTTCTCTTTCCCTTAAATTTTACTTATTTGCAAGTTTGATTACATTTATAATATTGATTAGAAACTTGCATATAGGCTATTTATTAGAATAGAGAAAATTAGCCTAAAACTCCCACTTGGTAATAAGAGCTTAAAATCGGCAAAGATTTTATAATTCCGCATTTATAGCTATAACCCAATTCACCCCCCCCCCTCTTGGGTATAGAGATTGTTTGTCGCTATTGCTTGTAGGTACTTTCACTAACCATACATGTGTTAGTAGTCCTAGATTTATTTACATGCTAATTGAAATAAATCTAAGTTAATCACAACACAATTGCATATTTTTCTTCTTGTAGAGACCTTTTAATCAAACTTAATTGATTGCTTAACTCAATAAGCAAATGATCTTATTTATAGGAGGGAAACCAAATCACTATTAGCTCACATGCATGGATTACTATTAATTCTTGATTACTATTTAATCACATGCATTGATTACTATCTAATCACATGTATTTGGATGCATAATGACTTTCTCTAACCCTTCCAAAAATGTTACCATCATGGGTGTACCATATGTTCCCCATTTAACATTTTACTAATTGTTGTCACTTAACAACTCTTGTTGTTACTTAATTATTTGATTAACAACTCTTGTTGTTTACTTAATAATGAAATCATTACTAATTGTTGTTATTTAACAACACCACATAATTAACTTAATAATTTCCAACATGAAATTATTACTAATTGTTGTTATTTAACAACACCAAATAATTAACAATAATTAATTTCCAAAAAAAAAAAAAAAACAGATTATTAAGCTTATGCGTGTGCGGATTATGTGTGCACACATGCATTATTTTAAATATGCTCCCCCATGGTTCTTATCTAACAGAAAAGAAATGCTCTGACACACTGAATTCTTAAACTGCAATTTCTCATTAGTTAGATCCATCATTTGGAAAATCTTGGTCAGTGCAACTGAAGAGATATTTTCTTTATTTATGCATTTCAATAGACCCATCTATAAAATGTGACACCAGGGAGGTTTTATATCCGTGTAGAGAGATACAATTCTGTGTTGATATTTGACTTGGTTTAGAAATCAAATCCCATTTGTTAGTTTTTGTGTCGATTCTCTTCATGAATTTATTTCCTATCATTACTTTTTGTCTGTTGGAAGCTGAGAGAGTACATTATTGATACAGAGGACTGCATTAACATAATGCTGGATGACAAACAGATTCGTCTTCCGCAAATGAGTGTCATGCTAATGACAGCAACTCTCACATTGGGTGCCTTTTGTTGTTGTGGCTGGTGTTTTTGGGATGAATATCAACATCGAGCAGTTCGATGAGCATAATTCAGGGATGCAAGAGTTTCTCTGGACTGTTGGAGGCGTCGCGTCGCTAATGGCAGCACATTCCTGTATGTTGATGCTGTTGCCCGGTGCAAGCACAAACGTTTGCTGGAGTACTAAAAGCCAGCTGTGTATTGCCAAAGAATCCCTCGACTTCAAGATCTATTGTGTGTTGATGGGTTTGGCTTGTACAGACACAAATAGACCCGGCCAAGGTTCCGGTTCGGAATCGGAATCGAACCGAACCGAACGGTTCCAAAACGAATTCTAAGTTTAAATCTCAATTTTTTTTATTTTCAAAAAAAAAAAAACCGAAAGGAACCGGAACTATACGGTTCGGTTCGGTTCTAGTTCCGATTACGATTTCGATTTCGATTTCGATTCCACTTAATCAAAAACGAACCGTGGCCAACTCCAGACAAATGCAACCTTATTTGAGTGCAGGGAATACTAATGCACACTCGAATTTTCGATCGAAAAATAATATTATGTATACAAAGTCGAGATGTAAATATCCAAACTGACAAGACATGGAACAGATCTGGTGATAGAGGCATATTTGTTCTTGTAATAGATGTCATTAATTAGCTTCCAAAAAACAAAAATCACTTGGCAAATGATATTCTATTAAAATAATCAATCTGACAATTAATTAATTCAAAAAATTCGTACAGCTTGTAATTAAATAAATGAAAAATACGATTAAGAATTCATTTAAAAAAAAAAAAGAAACATAATTAATTTTTTGACGATTTTTTCATTTTCCATAAAATAAATAAATTTATCACGTTCTCGTCTCTCAAATTAACAATACAATCTTGAGAGTGCGACCAACGGATCAAACACCATTGACCATGAGAATCCACCCTCCACAACCCAGAGCCGAACATGAAGATGACCCGGATTTGACCCGACAACCCACCCCAAACCTGGCGATCAACACCGGTGGTGGGATCCGGAAGAAGTCAGCCGGGGTTCGACCCTGGTTGGTTTTGGACTCAACCGGACAGACCCAGGTGGTGGAAGCCGGAAAGCACGCCATCATGCGGCGGACGGGGCTTCCGGCTAGGGATCTCCGGATCCTGGATCCGATGCTATCATACCCGTCGACTGTACTGGGTCGGGAACAGGCCATAGTCATCAATTTGGAGCATATCAAGGCCATCATCACTGCCCAGGAAGTCTTGTTGCTGAACTCTAGAGACCCTTCTGTTGTTCCCTTTGTTGAAGAGTTAAAGAGAAGGATTGTGTATCATTATCAGGCCACCAAAGCTCAGGTTTTTATTTTGATTTCTTTAGTTTCTTTGTTCTTTTTCTTGGATTTTTTTTTTTATTTTTTTGAAATACCCAGTTAATGATATACTCATGTTTATTGTTTTGTTTTGTTTGATTTGTTATATATTTGCTTTGTTCTTGTATAGGATGGCAATGGTGATGATTCAAACTGGAAGCATTTGTATGCTTCTGGGACACCAGGATCAAGAGCTTCCAGTCCTCAAGATTTGGGCAGAGCTGGCATTTCACAATCTGAGGACATAATTGAGGAAACTAAAGCAGATGGGAAACAAGGTCTCGAGAGTCGAGATGGATCGAAGGTTCTTCCATTTGAGTTTGTTGTACTAGAAGCATGCCTTGAATCTGCTTGCAATTGCTTAGAAAATGAAGTAATCGATCTCACTTTCTATTGAAATAGCTTTTCCTTTACATTTTTCGCCATGCCTTGAATCTGCTTGCAATTGCTTAGAAAATGAAGTAATCAATCTCACTTTCTATTGAAATAGCTTTTCCTTTACATTTTTCGCCATTCTCCTGTGTTGTTGCTTTGACTTTTTCTCATAACTCTCACTCACTTGCGGTTTTCTAAGTTAGGCCAAAACATTAGAGCAAGAGGCTCATCCGGCCTTGGATAAGCTTACTTCAAAGATCAGTACTCTTAATTTAGAACGTGTCCGCCAAATTAAGAGCCGCTTGGTTGCAATAACTGGACGTGTTCAGAAGGTTGAATTATAGTTTAATCTTCTGTCATAGTTTGATGAATATGCTGCTATTACTTAATGGTGGAAATATGCTTCAATTCTCTTGGTTAGTGATGATACACACGTGTTCATGCCCAGGTACGAGATGAATTAGAACACTTATTAGATGATGATGAAGATATGGCCGAGATGTATCTCACTGAGAAGTTGACTCAACAACTCGAGAGCTCCACAACTTCCTCTATTAATGAAAGAGATGACGGCATTGATGATGACAGGCACCTAATTAGATATCACTCTGTAAATGACTTTTTCCCAATCTTTGAGTTGCTTCTAAAATTTCTTTCTCTGTTTCAGAACAGATGAAATCTCATTTGATGCTACCGGAGGATTCACTAGTTATGAAGTTGATCAGCAGAACATAGATAGCATCCGGGATAATTTGCTTGCTGCTCATAACGTACTTAGCAAGGACAGCCATGGGACGCATACAAGTACCGCTCACAGCACTGTAAGCAAGCACCTTGACGTCGAGGAATTAGAAATGCTCCTTGAAGCATACTTTGTGCAAGTTGATGGTATACTGAACAAGCTATCAACGGTATGAATCTTTTGTCAACACGGGGACATCTCTATCTTTATAGATATTTAGTTGGATATGCTATTGGTGTTGGATTTGTTTCTTATCGTTGTATTTTTGTTGCTTCGAAGCTGAGGGAGTATGTAGATGATACAGAAGACTACATTAATATAATGCTGGATGACAAACAGAACAATCTTTTGCAAATGGGAGTCATGTTGACGACTGCAACACTTGTGCTTAGTGCTTTCATTGCTGTGGCTGGTGTTTTCGGGATGAATATCACCATTGAGCTGTTCGATGAGACAAAAGCGGGGATGCCTGAGTTTCTCTGGACAGTTGCTGGCGGTACCATTGGCACCATGTTCCTATATGTCGCTGCTGTTGCTTGGTGCAAGCACAAGGGTTTGCTGGAATGATACAATATACAAGCTGATCTGAGCATTGTTAAAGAAGCTGATGATTTGAATATTATACTGCTATATTTTGTGAATATTATCAATATCTTATCTTTCATGTTGTAGCTCTGTTTTGTTTTGTTTTGTTTTTGTTTTTGTTTTTGTTTTTTTTTTTTTTTGCCCTAAAAAAGATAGTTTTTGTGCAACGTTTTGCTGGTTGCAGTAGTTTAGTAGTTTGGTAGTGTAGAGTTCAAAATCTCACGTTGAGGTTCTGGGTTCGAATCCAGGAAGTGTGTTTTAGCCTGGGACAACCTGGTGTTTTACCTTATTCGTTTAAGTCCAGAAAGGGTGGTTTGGCGGTGGGTTTCCAACAATTAAAAAAAAAAAAAAGTTTTGCTGGTTGCAATTCGAAATTTCAATAAATTCCACTTCATGCTATAAATATTTTCAATTTGTGAAAGGTATTTGATTGATGGGTTAGATATTGTCAACATCCCATGTTAAAAAAAAAAAAAAAAAATTATTATTTATTTACTTTTATGTCTTGTTAAATAATTTTTAACTTAAATATATAAAAATTAGTTTTTAAAATCCTTTTACGAAATAAAACAATTAATAACAATAACAACAATAATAATAATACTTTCTTTTAAGATTAATAATAATTATATGTCCAAATATGTTTGAAGTATCGTGACTTTTTGTCCAAACATATTCGGACATCCAATTTTTTTTATTGTTATATAACAATTAAAAAAATTACACTGTTTTTATAATTTTTATTTTTATTTGTTAGCAACTCTTTGTACTTGTAATGAGAATAGAGGTGTGTACGGATCGGGTTGGAACTCAATCCACCCAACCCGTAAATAGTGTTTGAGAAAAATCCAACCCTACTCGACTCGCAAAGAGTACCACCCGACCCATCCCAACCTGCATATTTGCGAGTTGGGTTGGGCCTTTGGCCCAATCTCGAATTAAATATTAAAATACTTCATAAATATATTTAATTAAATGTTAAAAAGATAGTAACATAATAAATTAATAAAATATAATTAATGCTAAAACATCACATATAATCAATTTCACTAAGTTCATAATCTAAATACATGATTAATAAATAGTTAATCACATTAAGTACAATACAAAAACATCTAAAGCTTGACCAAGAGTATAGGGTTTTATTTTGTTTCTTTCTTAGTGTTATTGTTAGGGTTAGATATGTTAAAAGATATGAAGGAAAATATTTAATAAATATATGTCAGTTTGCGGGTTGGGTTGAGTTAATTTTTCAACCTAATAAGTTGACCGGCGGGTTGGGTTGGCTTTGCACACCCCTAAATGTGAATATTCATATTGAATGTCATGGAATGTCATGGAAACACTCACTTAAAGGAATTTTTTTTTTTTTTTTTTAGGTTGAGAAACTATGTTTTTGGAATGAAATGTATGTATATATACACACACATTATTTTTTTGTACTTCTAAATTTGTAAAATAAAAAAATAGATTTTGAAAATGATAGGGAAAAGATCCATGGCTTTATTATTTTGTTATGTGTGGATAAGGATAATAATGCAACTCAAAGAGAAAGAGAGGACTGTTTTGTAATTTTGAGCCAAACTACTTGCTATGAAAAAAAAAAAGATAAAACCAAAAGGTTATCTATTAGACACCATTATCATCATCTACATGCCCAAAAACCAAAACTGGTGGCTAGTGTCCATTTTCATAGAGAAAAGAGATAAGAGTTCAGAGTTTGCATGTAATGAGTTTTAATTGATAATAATGAGTTCAATTGGCCAAAGTATATTGATGGCTTTAACTGTCACAGTGAACAAATATGCTTCATTAAATGTACAAGCAGTACACAGAAGAGAAGCAAAAGCCCCAAAAGCAAGAGCAAAAGCAAAAGCAGCTGCAATAATCAATGACATAGGAAGAAGAGGGCTGCTTCTGTCCACTGTTGTTGCTGCTCCACAAGTCAATAATAATGATTCCAAGACTCAGCTTCTTCAAAGTACTGTATTTGCTGCCTATGTTTCTGTTTTTTTTTTTTTTTTTTTTTTTTGAAGTTATTATACAAATTTTAATGACTATATATTGTGAATTTTATCAGAATATTTGAAGAAATCAGAGGAAAACAAGGCAAAAAATGACAAGGAGGTAAAGATGTTGAACACATATATAATTAGCTATTTATTACTCCATTCTTTTCCTTATTTATCAAGAATTTAAACAATCCTTAATATAGGATTGTTTGAGTTTGTTCTTATTTTAAATTGCTTTGAGCAATATCCCATGAAAAATTTCTTAAGAGCAAACATTTCTTCATATTGTTACTTCAATTAAAGTCTTTTTTTTTTCAAGTTTTATTTTAAACTTCTCCCTCTTCAAAATGCAACAACATAAAGACAAAAGGGTGTATTATAAATTGGATGCTAATTATGATTATCTTCTATTTCTGTATCACATATAACAATTATCCAGTGTGAAAGTCCAGGTTTCCTTAAAAAAAATTGTACAAATTATTATGCCATTAGACAATTAACTGAATAAAAACATCACATAATCCACTTGATTTAATTTAATCTTCTTTTTTTAATTTTTTTATTCGACTAATAGTATTACGGCACATTAGTTTGTACAAATAATTAATGGCCTTAGAATTACTCATTTGAAAGTAAAGATTTTTGTTGGCTATCAGTAACTAGCAAAAATTAATTTTAAAGCAAATTGAGTTATGATTTTTCATCTTTTATATTTAGGTTAAATTGTATTTTATAAATTGCGGACGTACACACTAAATAAAGATTAATATCATAAATGACTTGTGTTTTTTTTTTTTTTAAATCTTACATACTCCTCTGAAGGCTTTATATGATATATGTTTCCTTTTTCTTAAAAAAAAAAAATTAAAAAAAATAATAATAAATGTCTTTCATGCAGAGACTGGATAGCTATTACAAGAGGAATTACAAGGATTACTTTGAATTTATAGAAGGGTCTGTGAAAGGAAAGAATGAGGAGCAGCTCTCTGAATCAGAAAAGGGTATTCTTGAATGGCTTCAGACTAATAAATAAAACCCAATTTCGATTACATTTTCTAGTTGCTATTACTTTATTTGTTTTTATCCTTTGATGCAATTAGTTGATAATATGTATGAATTGCTGATGAAAATTGGATATAAAACTTATTTTGAAAATAATGAAACAATCACAGATCCTCTAGATTATTTATCTCATACCTACGTAACCATCCAAGGTTTGGGCTTGTAACACAAAGCAGATAATATAGTGTTAGTTGGGTCGGTCTCCACAAATGATATTAGAACTAGCTGCCGATCGATGTATTAATGTAGATATTGGGTCCAATGAGTGGATTGTAACCTATCATATTTATTGGGATATATGCCTGAAGCATTATATAATATGTAAATAGAGTTATTATTAAAATAATATTTGATGTGTTTTTCATTTGTCAATTGTTTGTTTCAATACGCATATTATAAATTATCATGCACACTCGTGATTACCTATGTACTTTCAAACTTAGTTATGAGTGTCTTACACAAGAAGATTTAAGTCAAATTAGTAATCTAAAATATTATGTAGAAATTAAACAAAGACGGGTGCTATGTTTGTGGTGTATCTACAACTGCGGTCTATTCCATAAATGTATGACAACCTTGATTTGGGATCGTTCATGTGGCGACATGGGAATGAAGACATCTTATATGATGTGATCATGAAGGACTGGACCCGGACATAAATGAATTTTTTTCAATATCCGTTAAACAAAGAAATTCATATCAATTTACTAGATGATCAGATATGAATTGATCTAAATCTTGAGTTTACTGTGAACTCCTGCATGAAAGGCTGTATCTTTTGATTTACATGCGTAAGATCGGTGTAAAAATATCGATCAATAACTTCGTACTTTTGGGGCATGGTTTAGTGTATAACTGAAGATGTTTTACATAGATATGAAATCCATTCTTTTTTTAGAGAAGTGGATGAGTATATTCCTTAACAGATGGTTCGGTACTTGAAGGATTCGATAGCTCGAATCTTTCTATTACAAATAAAAAGATAAAATCATAATAGTTATGAATAAAATCTTTCATTAGAAAATCAATGATATTTAAGGCACAACAAATAATTATAGGGGTAACGAATATTATAACTCAACTCTTATTATAAGATATTCGTGGAAAGTCAATCTATATGTAGTGATTATATCAATGAACGCCAACGTGGCTCGGTTTAAATTATATATTTATAGTGACAAGAGTTTAGCTTCAGGTTTTTTATGGAATAACTTGAAGTTAATAATTCTGAATATTTGATTAAAGAGTTTTAATCAATATCTCGGTATTATTGGAGCTTGGAGTTACGAGTCATTTTGATCTCTATGTTAACTCGATTCACTATATGGAATCAAATATAATTAGATGGTTCAATTATTAACTTACAAGCATAACTACAAGTTATGATAAATTAATTAATTTTAAATCACACTTGAAAACTATATATTAAATAGTTTAATATAAAATTGTCAATGCACTTGATTATGAGATAATCAAATATAAAATTTAAAGAATTTAAATTTTTCTTAATTAATTTATTTAATATTTGATTAAATAATTTTGAAATTTTATTTCAAGATAAATACCTAATACTAGATATTATGGTATTTAATTAATTAAGTGAAAAAAAGGCCTAGGGGCTGAAAATCACAAAGCTAGGGTTAAGTGATTAATTTTATAATTTGATTATAATTAATTAACTTAATCACTAACTATAAAAGGGAAACTAGTTCTCTTTTATTTTATAAGAGTTGTCAAAATGAAACTCTAGTCTCAATCTTCTCTATAGAGAAAAACCAAAGTGCAGTGATTATTTTCTCTAAATGGTTTAGAGAAAATTCTTGTGAGTTTCAAGAGCCCACACTCGGGTTTCCAGTGACGAGACATAACACGAAAGACCGAGTAAAAACACGTCTTTATTTTTATTGTTGTTCACGGCAGTAGGCAAAAATTACAGCCCACTGCACTTGCACTTATTGTGTGATTTCGGGGTTACTGGATTTTGGTTTTGCTGGAAAAATTTGGGGTTCCAGAGGATTGTTAGGGGATTATTTTAGGGTTGATTTGGTTGTAAAAAGACTGTCCTAAAATCCCTAAAGGTTACGCAACTACAGTGGAAAAATTACACTGCAGTTTGCGCACGGTGTTGCTATTTGGGAGTGTTTTCTGGACTGTTTTGATGGTGCAGAGGTTTTCCACATCTGCGAAAAATAATTCCAGAGCAGTTGGAAGTGTTCCCGGATTTTTTGGGGTTGCTTCCTACGCCCAAACACTGCTGGAAGTTGCGAACAGCTCAACTCCAACAAGTGCCGTAAATCCCAGCATAATCGCGAGTTGCATGGGTTGTTCGGTACTTCAGTTACTGTCCAGATTCGGCAGTGAGGAAAAAAAATTAAAAAAAAAAAACAAAAATTCAAATTCGATCCATGAGGCCTAAATGCGTTTTCGCAACTTAAGGCGATTTCCTATGAAGAGTTCGTGGAGAAATTTCTACAATATTTGCTTGGAATTGAGATTAGATATGTGTTTATAAATAGTTTGATATCATTAACTATCATGGGGCCTTTTGGACCAAGGACTTGAAAGCTTTGTTGCCAAGAACAATAGTGCATGATTTGGGCAATCCATCCTTATTGTGTAACCCAAAACGGCCAATATCATGCTAATTGAATTATTCACTTCAAACAAATAGTAAATTACCTCCCTTTTAATAGTTTGATTCTTCGTAGTTTGAGTTTTCATGTGCATTGGTTGAGATATAATTTCTTTCATTTACTCCATTACTGAATTAACCAGAGAGATTCATGAATTATAGCCTAAACTTTAAAGTTTAGGTCACAATATGATTGTATATTGTTTTTATTTTTAGTATCGATATATTTTTAATTTCTACTACCAATATCTAACAATGCCACATCAACTCACTAAATTATTTATAAATATTATATTAATTGTGGCTAGGAGAAATTATCGATCAGATAAAATCATCACATAATTTATTCTAGATTATGTGTTTTATACTCACCTAACCATCTAGAGTTTGGGATTGTAATCTATCCATACTGGGTAGCCCAAAGTGGATAATATAGTGCTAGTTGGACCGATTGCTACACATGAGTATTAGAGCCACCTATCCAATCGATGTACCAATGAGAATATTAGGCACCGAGAAGTAGATCATATTAGTAGGATTGATCGTTACAAACGAATGGTAGACTACATCATTTTTTAATAATTCAAGTCTTAATTTGCATTAGTGGAGTATATTTTCTTTCATTTATTCCATCACTGGACTATCCAGAGAGATTCCGGAATTATAGTATAAACTTCACAATATGACTATATGTTGTTCCCATTTTTAGTATAAGTATATTTTTAATTTCTACTGCCAATATTTTTAAGTTCTACTGCCAATATTTACTTATGCCACATCAACTCACGGAATTATTATAAATATCGTATTAATTATGAGTAGAGGAAGATATCGATAGGATAACCATCACATAATTCATTCTATATTATGTATCTCATACTTACCTAGCCATCCAAGTTTGGGATTGTAATTCATCCATGTTGTGTAGTCCAAAGCTGATAATACAGTGTTAGTTGGGCTGATCGTTACACATGGATATCAGAGTCAGCTAAACTATCCATGTGCCATTAAGAATATTGGGTCACAAGAAATGGATCGTAATATTCCACGTTCCTTCGAATTGAGCTTGGACATATAAGTCGACTATCTTTAATTAATGGGCTAATGGCTTGAAATCCTTGATACCAAAAGTCGCACGAGGGTGCAGGATTTGTACTTATAATCTGTTCCTGTTGTGTTTTTCAAAGCAGAAAATATCATATTAGTTAGGCCGGTCGTTACAAACTAATTATAGACTACCTCCCTCTTTAATAATTTGAGTCTTCATTTATATTGGTGGTGGTGGAGTATATTTCCTTTCATGTATTCCATAATTGAACTAACCGGAGAGATTCCTGAATTATAGCCTAAACTTCAAAGTTTAGGGCACAATATGATTATGTATTGTTCCTATTTTTAATTTCCACTGCCAAAATTTAATTATGCCACACCAACTCACAAAATTATTTATAAATATTCTATTAATTGTGGGTAGGGCGGAAGGTATCGATCGGATAAAGTCATCAAGTGATTTATTTTATGTTTTATTTAACCAATATTATTAAACCCTATCTGTTTATATAAATATTTTGTGGTCACCCTATAAAATAAATATAAAATATCTAAAATAAATTACCTATGTATAGGCCGAATTAGCTCTGGATCAAAGAAAGGCACAAGAAATTACAGTGGATTTTTTTTTTTTTTTGAGTAGTGATATTTCACTTCCTTAATTTTATATCATCAATCCCCACTTTTCAATTAATCCTATTTAATTTTAGAATTACCCTTATTGGAAAAACTTTTAGGGTGTGCTTGGTTTGCAATTTTTTAGAGAATTGATAGAGAACGAGTAAAAGAATAGTCATTCTCTTGTTTGGTTTGTTTTTTCAAAGGGTGAATAGCCAAAATCATTCTCCCCTCATTCACCATCAATTCTCCATAATCTATTTTCCATTAAAACATGAGAATGGTCAAACTCACATACGGAGAATCATGACCAAATGTGTAAAGTCAAATTTACCCTTAATGAAAATGAAGTTCACCCATTAGATGGAATACATATTATTCAATGGATTAAAATCTTAAATTATTTATTCTCCTTCCACTCTTTTATTTCACTTTAAAAAATTCACAAGTAGAAGATTTGTAAATTTCCTTTTGTTCTTCCCTTAAGTCTCAAATACGTTCTCAATCCTTTTCTCAAACACTAGTTTTGGTTCTTCGTCAGTTACTCGGCATCACATCGTCTTCAATTCTTCAGCATTTCATACATCTAAGTCTCAGTTCTTCTGTCAAAAAATAGTTATTGATAGATATAATGACATTACTTTATTAGGTCAATAGAGAAGAGCGATAACATACCTTGAATACTCTTTCAATTCTTGTACATCTATAGTAATATTTTATAATAATAATAAATCTACATATTTTCATAAGGGTTATTAATGGTATTGCATGTAATATTTTTATATAAAGCTCAAACCCATGGTCTACTGCTAATTTAAACCAAATAAGATCATTTATATTCTCCGCTCAACCTTATTATCGGCCCATACTTAGCGCCAGACTCGTCTCATTCCGGCCTAAAAAAATAAGAACCAAGCACACCTTTAATATTTTTATTTTCTCTCTCAAACTCTTAAAATGGAATTTATGTATTTATTATTTTTTACACTCATCTTAAAACATAATAATTAAGCTCAACCAGACTCGTCTCATTCCGACCTAAAAACATAGGAACCAAGCACACCTTTAATATTTTTATTTTCTCTCTCAAACTCTTAAAATGGAATTTATGTATTTATTATTTTTACACTCATCTTAAAACATAATAATTAAGCTCAATTAGCTATGAAATCATCATTTAGTTAAAGGGCTTTTAATATTTTTAAAAAAAAACTAATTAGTTTAGAATCTTTACTATTTAGTCCTAACCAAATATTAAAAAAAAAATTGCATTTAGTCATAATATAATAAATTTACCAAAAAGAACAAGAATGTTAATAAAAGAAATAAAATAAAAATTAAAAAGCACACACCCACACACTTGCAGTGGGGTTTATGCTTAATTTTTTTTTTTTTAAAACGTAAATATCTCTCAAAATATAAAATATTTCACAAAAAAAATACATAATATTGATCTATAAATATAATCCTTAAAATGTGACTTATTATCGCTATGTTTGGACGAAAAAAAGAGTCAAAATGATCCTATTTATAAGAGAATAATGTTTCAAACTAGCCATTTTCAAACTTTACATATATACTTACAATTTTCATCAACAAATCTCTCTCAAGTTCAGACTTACATAAGGTTGAATTAATCCCAAAGTTATTGCATCACACATACTCTACATTGACATCTGTCATAGTCATTTTTTTACCTCAGTCACATTGGTGATTGAAAATTATATTATGTGTGTCTCAGTCACATTGCTGACTTTCAGTCACATTATTTACCTTAATGACATTGTCGACCCTCATTTATATTGAGCACAATCACAATACTATTTTACTTAAGTTATAAAAAATTGAATCATATTCATATTTTCAAGGAAAATTATCTTTGATCCACCCTAAATTAGGCGATATCTAAAAATGTTATAATATTTTTGACTTCATTATTTTTCTATCTATGGGTGAGCAAAATCGGTTTCGGTTTCGGTTCCGCATGGAACCGGAACCTACCCGGAAAAATTTGGTTCCAAACTAAGTAGAACCGGAACCTACCCAATTAAATAGGGTACCCTATTATTCGGTTCCGGTCCGGTTCCGAATTACCCTATTAATATAACATGGTACTTTTTTTTCTTTCATACTTAATTTACTGCATAAGATGGGTGATGTAGAAAATAGATTTACTTCAGCAAAAATATTATAATACTGATTGTTTTATTTCCTTTCAGTTTTTTAATTACTTAAAATGGACTAGCCTGCCTCTATAACTTCAAATCGAATTAAGTTTTTTTCTCTTATGACAGTTTGGCTGCGCCCATAGTGTCTCTCATCCATTTGGTTTATTCTTGAGCAGGTACCCCAATGAAGAAGCAGGGGAGATTCCCATGGCTTTTGTGGTGAGAAAAAAGTAATATCACTGAGGCTCAATTAATAGAGTTCATAGCAGAACAGGCAAATATCAGTTTGCATTTCAATATTATAATTAAGCAGTTTTTTGGGTTTGAAAGCATATATCAGTTTGCATTTCATAAAATATGGTCATGCAATATTCTCACATATGATGGCCTCATGTTTCACAAAAAACATAATTTAATCATATTTTCCGATTCCGGTTCCGGTTCTATGGTCCGTTTCCGGTTCCGATTATTCCGGAACCGGAACCGGACCGGTTACAACCGGTTCCTTATATTTGGAACCGGAACCGGACCGGTTACAACCGGTTTTGGTTCCAAACCCGGATTTCTGGTCCGGTTCCGGATAGACCCGGAACCGATGCTCACCCCTATTTCCATCTAGAGTAGTTTCAAAAGTATATCAATTTTCACTTTTTAAGGTGAAAATTTTATACTTTTTTTTACATATTTTTTGGTGGAATATGATATACTTTTGTATCTTTGAGTAGAAAAATACAAACTTTTACAACATCAAGTGGAAATATGATAAAGTAAAAAAGATTATAATATTTTCAGACTTCTTCCTAACTTAGAGTGGACTAGAGATAATTTCCTTATTTTAAACCCAAAGTCACAATGTGACTATCAGTTGGGTGACTGGAAATTTAATCATAAGTGTGTTTCAATCATATTTGTGACCTCAGTCACATTGCAAACCCTCAATCGCATTGACCATAATCACCATTATAATATCAATTACATTACCGACCCGCAGTCACATTTCTAACCTCAGTCACAATGTATACCCCCAATCATATTGAGCATAGTGTGACCTCGTCTACGTTGCCAACTCTCAATCATATATATGACTTCAATCACATTACCCATCCTCGATCATCTTAAAATGGAATTTATGTATTTTCTCTCTCTACCTGGGTTCTTGGGCCTTTGTCATCCACTCTTGGTTAAGTACAAATTTTCATCATACCCCTCCTCAGTACTTGAATCTTTTTTGGGGTAAAAAACCACCAAACAATAGTGATTATGTGAAGAAATATCGAACTTATGCTAAATTTTCGCTATTGCACACAGTTGACATATAGGGTCACATTCCTTCCAAATATTTGAAAAAACTAATCATCTTTCGTTTATGCACGCAGTCACAGAAGACATATAGAGAATGTTTTTTTCTTCTATTTATTTATGATTAGACTCGATTAATTTTGAGTCTAAATATCCGGATTGTGTCATAATATAATTAATTATCTAGGTAAAGTCTCAGACAGATTTTTGATTGCTGCTTATTTAAAATCCCATATTAATTTTTTGTATATCAATCATATGCACATTGGGTTAATGCAAGCGTATGTAAAATGGTTCGAATTCAATTATGTATTTCTTGTAAGAGTTTGTGGTAGTCGGAAATTTTACCTGCTCCATTTAAGTTCGGATCAGATAATTTGACAGTGAAATTCCAACGTTTCCTAAAAAAAAAAACATGTATGTACAATGGAATATATTTACATAAATTTTAAGCACTTGAAAACTCAGACAAAGGAGAGAGGCACAAAATAATCAACACTAGTAAGATTAGAAATGGATGGCATTGTCACAAACCTCCAAAACAAGATCCAAAATCCCCCAAAATGACATTGATGAGAGGGGCAGGCCAGCAGGCAAGGCATGCATGTGGATCATCAAAGGACAGTGATGCCAATTAGGCAATTACAGGCTACACAATTTCATTGATATAAATAAAACAGAGATGGTAAGTGATCAATGTGTATTCTTTTGAGGGATTGTGAGTGGGATGGGTGGTGTTTTGATCTTGGTTGTTTAAATACTTCTTTGTCTCATCTATTGGCTCTTTCCTTTTCACTCATTTTTGCCACTGCCTTTGTCCTTAAAAGGGCCACACCCTTTTTCTCAGTGCTCTCCAATACTAGCAAAAACTTTCACAATTACTGATCGTCATAAGGAGTAATCAACTAACGAGTGATTCACTCTTATTATGATAAACGATATTGTCACGTAATATTATTTAATTATTTCATAATTTTAATGCTATTCATATATAAGTTAATATAAACTTATGGTACGTATTAAATTTTATCACTAAATTATTTATGCATTTACTTCCTTTGTAAAGCTGTTCCCCACTCCAGTTAGTGTAGATATACATTGCAAAGCTGTTCCTGCAGTGCAGGAAATTTGGTGACCTCTGATGAAACCTTTTTGTATACAGGCTGGATTTGGGTCCCAATATTGACCAAAAAATGTTTTATAGGAAATCCCAGCCACAAATTTTTAGGGCCTCATGTTTCCTATAATGAGGCCATTATGTAAATAATCTATAATTTTGGATTAGGAACGTACATGAAGAGAAATGAAGTGTCGACATGATTTGATGGTGTAGGACTCATGATCTTATTTTTAGGTCTTGGGTTCGAATTCAATGAGTGTATTTCTTGTAAGAATTTGAGACAGTCGGAGGTTTTACTTACTCCACTTAATCTCGAAAAGATTATTTGACCACGGAAATTCCAATGATTCTAAAAATATATATATATATATTAGGGTATTAGAAATTAAGTGGTAAAGAAAGGAAAAGGTGAAACTGAAATTATGTTCAAAAGTTGAAAAAGAGGGAAAAAAAATAATGTTGATGTAACTGTACACTACAAAAGATGCTTGGGAGATGAATGGTAAATAAATGCACTGGACTGATCACATAAAAAGGAAACAAAAAATTGGTATGTTGTCCTTACGAGTCATGTTGATATTAGGGACCAAACCAAATAAATTTTTGAATTCTGATTTTTAATTTAAAAATCTCAAATTTTAATTGAAAATCAGGATTTTGAATTATTTGATGTAAATTTTAGAACGAAAAATTATTTCCACTTAAAAATCGATACATGATTTGAAATTATTTTTTATCACAATTTCATAATAATGACGGAATCGAGATTGACAAATCACATCTTGTTCTAACCTATTGCAAGCAAAAAAAATTAGAACGTAAGGACACAAAAAGATTCAATAATAACAAAATAATAGTGGGTGAAACTACTAACATTTATAGTGACAAATTTCTTCATCGCATTTATAAACTATTGCCCCAACTAAAATTGAATCGCACAAAGTTTGAAAAATGAAACAAAAATCTTGCTACTATTGATGAATATTGTGACCGCAATAGTATAGCACTACTATTTGTGGGATTATATGTTTGAATGGTAATTTGGTCCACAAACTCATAAATTCGTTGGTATTCATCCAACGTGAATAGAATTTGATATGTTTTTTAATGGGATATTAGTCGATTTTGTATCAAAATCTGCTTGAGGTAATGGATATGTTTGGTAAATGGACAAATTTAACTAGGGGTGAGCACCGGTTCCGATTCTACCCGGAACCGGTTGGAATCGGACCGGTTTTTCGCGTTTGGAACCGGAACCGGTTGTAATCGGGTAGGTTCCAGTTCCAAAAATGAAGGAACCGATTTTATCCGGGTAGGTTCCGGTTCCAAAATGATCGGAACCGGAACCGGTTTATATGAACATTTAGAGATTTATATGAATATTTAGAGATTTAAATTTCGGTGCTCTGAGATATTTCTTTTAATTCATCTCTTTGTTGCTAAATTTTTAGATTGTGTTTTCTGATATTATAACAATTATGTTTGCTGGGAGCTTTGTTGGCATTGTGTGTGCTCGCTCTTTGCATTATCAGTTCTACTCTTAGTATGTAAGCTGAACATAATACTTTTTTTTTTGGTGATTGATTTGGTAGCATAATTGTGCTGCTTATAGTTTCAAAAGTTATTTTCTTCACTCGATCCAACTTTAGCAGGCCAAACTGTATTTTCAATTGGAAGAGCAAAAATATTCTCAAAGTTTGGACAAAAAGCAAATCCATTTTGTGATGCTGTGTGATATAAATTCTGGACTTCCATATTATAATATAGCATGAATTGTATTTTAGCATGTCTTAACTTTTTCCTTGAGTAGAAGATGTATGCTTTGGTAGTGTTTGTCAATTTTAATGTCTTGTGATTAAGTGTTTATCATTCATTTTAATTAAAATAATTTTCATTTTCTTCGTTCTTGAGCTTCCGCATTCCGATTTGGTCCCCGTTTTTTTTCCTACGGACTTGTATCAGAATGTAATTTTCATTAAAATATTTTAAAATAGGGTAATTCGGAACCAGACCGGAATCGGATTGGAACCGAATAATAGGGTATCCTGTTAATTGGGTAGGTTCCGGTTCCACTTAGTGCGGAACCGAATTTTTCCGGGTAGGTTCCGATTCTATGCGGAACCAGAACCGAAACCGGTTTTACTCACCCATAAATCTAACAGATACTTGTATTGGGTATCCGCCAACCTATCACTCTCTTATTTTATTTAAATTTATTTTTCTAATATATTATTAATAAATTAAGGATGGGTGCTACATGTGAATAAGATTATGAGATGATATGTTGAATATGATGGATGCTGTTGTTTGATTCTGTCATTTTGTTTGGGATTTTTTTTAAAAAAAAAAAATTTATGTTGGACTTATATATTAAATATATTGTTTTAATATTAAATTTTAATTTCACACATGTAGTTTCTTTTAGAGGTAAATTATGAATTTATAGTTTTTATTATTAATTTAAAATTAAGTTCATTTGAATATATTTCATCATTTAAATATTTACAATTTAAGAATCCACTAAAAAACTGTCGGGTACCAATGCGGGTTTGTTATTTTATTTTTTAAGTGTGGGTATGTTTGATAATATTAAGTAAACATGTAAAAGGATAATGAGTAGATTTAGTATATGCGAACCCACATTAAAACCCATCTGCTGTCATCCATAATCACATGACAATGATACGAATCAAGATTTTATATTTTGATTGACATAAATTGATGCGATTAACATATCATATCAATCTTATATTAATCGTGTCATATTCGTGTTATATTACCTCGATATGTTTACTTATTTATAATACAAATATTATTCGTATAATCGTATCAATACGGCATGAATATCCGTTTACAACCATAGTACTAATTTTGACCAATTTATTAATGATGTAATCATGTTAATCAATTAAATGTGTCGGTAATTATGTAATTATATCTTAATTGTGTCAAATACGAAATTAACCTAGTTATCAATCATGGCAACATGTCATACCGATTCATTTATTAAATGAGTCATGTTGGTGTTTTAAAATTTTAGCACAATTATTAAACGAGTCGTGTTCGTATTTATTTAAATTTGACACCACTTGAATTGCCACCAATAATAATATTCAATGTTTCCAAAGTAGTCTAACAAACATTGCTACTTTATCCGAATTCAGTATTGAATTGGTGTCGAAACAAGCCAAATCAAAATGAAGTCATTTTAAATTTGACCTATTTAATTTAAAATACTGACTTGGACACCAAATTTAGACAAAATAACTTTTATGTAGTCATTGTTTATCAATGTTGTAAATTCTCTAAATATAATGTATGGATGAAGGAGGGTCATGTCCCTTGATTAGTGCCCTATGGGAGAGACACTAACATATAGGGACATGCCCTCTAAATTGATGAAACATACCTTTAGGCTCCAAAGGGTTTAAGGGAGGGGTATAACCCTTGGGAGGGTTACACCTCAAACCAAATGGTGCCCTCAATGGATCTTTGTTCTTTCATGCATCCAGAAATTCATAAGTCTTGAGTCACATCAATTTCGTTTTGGAGTCAAGAGAGAGATTTCATCATTGTCTCAGTTCAAGATCTTGTTAAGGAGTGCCCCTTGAACAAGAGGAATCCAAGTAATCATAAGAGAACGTTAGCCACATTGCATCCGTAGAACACCGAGATGGAGGCTAATAAGTTCTTAAGGAGAGAGAGATCTCGACTTGGATTTTCATTTTTCTAGTTCAGTTTGATCAAGTTTTCCATATTTTCAGGTTTTTTCATATTCTCTAAAAATTAGGGTTCATGTTACATTGGCATGATAGTGTAGATTTAATTTCATTGTTGTGTTCTGGATTTATTTGATGCATGTTATTTTCGTCTAATGATACCAAATTCCCCAACAACCTTAAGAACTTAATAACATTAGTGTTGTTAGATGAAAATTCGCATGCTTTGATAAAAAAATTTCTGGAAAATATACTTTGTGCATGAAAAATATGTAAGGGCATTCGAACGCCCGACGAACGCAAAGACAAAAATTTGAATTTTCGTAAGAACGTTCGAACGCGTATTCAAACGTAACTCGAACGCACGCCTTCTGCCTTAGAATATTCGAACGCGTCTTTAAACGCAACACGAACGTAAACCCTCTGGAACGTTTTGTTCGAACGCATTTTCGGATGCCACACGAACGCAAACTCTCTGGAATATTCCATTCAAACACGTTCTCGAACACTACACGAACATGAACTCTCTGGAATATATCGTTCGAACGCATTCTCGAACACTACACGAACGTGAACTCTCTGGAACACTTCGTTCGAACGCGTTTACGAACGCTACACGAACGTACACACTGGACAGTCTCGTTCGAACGAAGATACAAACGCAACACTAACGAAACTGGTTCTGGAACTATTTTTAGTTTAAAATAAACGTAGAATAACTAATAATATTAACTTAGCAAAATCATAGTGTAAAACAATAAACTTGGTAGTATAGATTTAAGTTATTATTAGTAGGGGTGAGCAAAACCGGTTTCGGTTCCGGTTCCGCATAGAACCGGAACCTACCCGGAAAAATTCGGTTCCGCAATAAATGGAACCAGAACCTACCCAATTAAACAGGGTACCCTATTATTCGGTTCCAATCTGGTTCCGGTCCGGTTTCAAATTACCATATTTTAAAATATTTTAATGAAAATTACATTCTGATACGAATCCGTAGGAAAAAACGGGGACCAAATCGGAGTGCGGAAGCTCAAGAACGAAGAAAATGGAAAATATTTTAATTAAAATGAATGATAAACACTTAATCACAAGACATTAAAATTGACAAACACTACCAAAGCATACACCTTCTGCTCAAGGAAAAAGTTAAGACATGCTAAAATACAATTCATGTTATATTATAATATGGAAGTCCAGAATTTATATCACACAGCATCACAAAATGGATTTGCTTTTTGTCCAAACTTTGAGAATACTTTTGCTCTTCCAATTGAAAGTACAGTTTGGCCTGCTAAAGTTAGATCAAGTGAAGAAAACAACTTTTGAAACTATAAGCAGCACAATTATGTTACCAAATCAATCACCCAAAAAAAAAAGAATTATGTCCAGCTTACATACCAAGAGTAGAACTGATATTCTGATAATGCAGCGAGCGAGCACACGCAATGCCAACAAAGTTCCCAGCAAACATAATTGTTACCATATCAGAAAACACAATCTAAAAATTTAGCAACAAATAGATGAATTAAAAGAAATATCTCAGATCACCGAAATTTAAATCTCTAAATATTCATATAAATATCTAAATGTTCATATAAACTGGTTCCATGATCCGGTTCCGGTTCCGACCATTTTGGAACCGGAACCTACCCGGATAAAATCGGTTCCTTCATTTTTGGAACCGGAACCTACCCGATTACAACCGGTTCTGGTTCCAAACCTGAAAAATCGGTCCACTGGGTGCTCACCCCTAATTATTAGGGTGTTCAATTATCACAAGCATACACATAGTGATAAAATTGAACTTTAATTGTGTGTTGCATACTTGGGTGAGAATTAAAAGTGTAATCTTACACAAGTAATTTCATCCAATCTTGGTTGATTAATATACATATCCACACACACACACACACCACACACACACACACACACACACACACACCACACACACACACACACACACAACACACACACACACAACACACACACACACACACACACACACACACACACACATATATATATATATATATATATATATATATATACACACACACATATATATATATATATACACATACACACATTGTATTATGAAATTGGAAGTGTAATACTGAGTTTGAATTGCTAAGATATTCTATTGAGGAAATGTTTAAAGGATATTCTGTCAAAAAGGCGATAAGAGCCTAAGTGGTTACTCTGAACCCCCCTCGTCATCTGGGAATATTCCTTTATTTACTTCTCATAAGAAACCTTAGTCGTAAATTCAAGGACTTGTGTTTATTGGTACTACTGTCCAATAGAACAAATACTTGGTATATCACTTGAACAAGATCATTTGTTGATCGTTATGCAATTTGTCTTTTGTAGACTTATTGACCTCTGTTGGTTTTTCCAGTTACATATGGCTAACGAAAACATCAATGTACCGGTCGCTCAAAGGAAGTGATCAGGTTGACCAAGAGTCATATCAACGTGAAAATGTTGAGACAATCGAACCTAGATGTAGCAAAAGAGCTAGAACGTCTAAGTCGTTTGGTCCCGATTTTCTGACATAGTTGTTAGAAAATGAGCCTCAAAGCTATAAGGAAGCAATGTCTTCGTCGAAGGCACCTTTGTGGAAAGAGGTTATCAACAGTGAGATTGATTCCATCATACAGAACCATACTTGGGAGTTGGTTGATCTTCCTCCATGTTGTAAGCCACTGGGCTACAAATGGATATTCAAACGGAAGATGAAACTGGATGGATCAATAGATAAGTACAAGACAAGACTTGTCATAAAAAGGTTATAGATAAAAAGAATGCCTTGATTACTTTGATACATATTCATCAGTGACTCGTATCACATTAATAAGAATGCTCATAGCCATAGCAGCTATATTTGGTCTTGAAATATATTAAATGGATGTAAAGACGGCATTCTTGAATGGTGAATTGGATGAAGAGATTTACATGGAATAACCAGAAGGGTTTAATATTCCTGGACAAGAACAGAAGGTGTGCAAACTTGTAAAATCTTTGTACGGATTAAAACAAGCACCTAAGCAATGACATGAGAAATTTGACAAAGATATGTTGTCAAGTGGGTTTAAAACCAATGAGTGTGATAAGTATGTGTACACCAAATCAACTCAAAAAGGATATGTCATTGTGTGTCTCTACGTAGACGATATGCTGATAATTGGTAGTAATCGTGAACTGATTCAGTCTACCAAGAAAGTGTTATCCAACAATTTTGATATGAAAGATTTGGGAGTAGCTGACCTAACTCTTCATCTATCAAAGAATACTGGCTCAAACGTATCGCAATTAGAGTATTCGAGGATCATCTGAAGTCTGATGTATCTCACGAATTGCACACGACCTGATATCGCTCAAGCTGTGAACATGTTTAGCAGATATACGAGCAATCCAAGACATAACCACTGGAAAGCCATAGTAAGAATTTTGAGGTATTTGAGAGAAACTTCAAAATATGGGCTGCATTATGCGAGATATCATGTTGTTCTAGAGGGATACAGCGATGCTAACTGGATATCTGATACAGTGGATTCCAAATCTACGAGTGTATTTATTTTCACACTTAGTAGTGTAGCTGTGTCATGGAAATCCTCGAGGCAAACATATATTGTCAGGTCTACTATGGAATTGGAGGATATTCCAAGTTGGCCCAAACCGGTGTCAGCGATAAGTATACATTGTAATAGTCAATCGACTATTTGGAGAGCCCAAAATACAATGTATAATGGTAAGTCTCGACACATACGTCGGAGACATAATATCATACGTCAACTGCTCTCAAGTGGCATAATATCGATCGATTATGTCAAGTCGAAGGAAAAACTAGCGGATCCACTTACTAAAGGTTTACCTATAGAGCAAGTTGAGAAGTCATCGAGGGGAATGGCCTTGAAGCCTATAAATTAAGAATTGTCACTGTGGAAACCCAACATAGCTGACTGAAGATCCCAAGATCTAGGTTCAAAAGGGACAACTGAAACTTTATGCAATTCAAAACAAGCACTGAAGAGTTTTGTACTTTTTCTCATTCCGATAATGTCGCAGAGTATTGTCTGTCAAGGTTAGGATAAGCTGAGACTTTTAATGATCACTATATTATGAGATGAGTCCTAATGAAGGTAAAGACAAATTACCTCTTTATAGTAGATCATATATTTCAAGTAAGAAGTGAGGCCGCTTCTATGGGATTTTACAGGCTGACTTCCATAAAATGCTTGATGAATCCATGACCGATGTTCATGGCCGAAATGAACACAACCGTAGAACGAGAAATGGTCGAAGTAAAGCTGTGTGTTGGCAATTGTTTTGGTTTACACCGACGGCAGAACAGTTCAAGACTATGGGTCACTAGTTTGCCAAGTAAATCCGATTGTCATTCATTAGGAAATGTTCAAGGTGAAAGCTACAAATTTCGATGCAGCTTTAGTTCACGAAAACTCTCTCAAGTGTCTGCATGAATATTTAGAGAATTGTGGGGGATTGTTATAAATTCTCTAAATATAGTGTATGGATGGAGGAGGGTCATGTCCCTTGAGTAGTGCCCTATGGGAGAGGCACTAACATGTAGGGACATGTCTTCTAAATTGATGGAATATACCTTTAGGCTCCAAAGGGTTTAAGGGATTGGTGTAACCCTTGGGAGGGTTACACCCCAAACCAAATGGTGCCCTCAAAGGCACCATTCCATGTCTATTTAAAGGAGCCTTCTTTGTTCTTTCATGCATCCAGAAATTCATAAGTCTTGAGTCACATCAATTTCGTTTTGGAGTCAAGAGAGAGATTTCATCATTGTCTCAGTTCAAGATCTTGTTAAGAAATTCCTCTTGAACAAGAGGAATCCAAGTAATCATGGGAGGACGTTAGCCACATTGCATCCGTAGAGCACCGAGACGGAGGCTAATAAGTTCTTAAGAACATAGAGATCTCGACTTGAATTTTAGTTTTTCTGGTTCAGTAATCAAGTTTTCCACATTTCCAGTTTTTTCATATACTAAACTCTAAAATTTAGGGTTCATGTTACATTGGAATGATAGTGTAGACTTAATTTCATTGTTGTGTTCTGGATTTGTTTGATGCATGTTATTTTCGTCTAATGACACCAAATTCCCCAACAATCAACTCACCACTATTCGAGTCCCTTTAATAGAGATCATAATAAAAAGCCTAAATTAAAGTAACTTCAAAGAATGGAAAAAATTATCAATCTCACACTCAAATATTGATATGTCATCAAAAATACATAATTCTTGAAATATTATTTATCGATCAACTCAAAGATTGTAAATTATATTAAATTTGATCACACGATTAAAACGTATGTCAAATATTGAAATTACATCTCATACAAAATCAGATAAAAAATTTCTATATTTTTAATATATTTTTTAATTTTTAGGTGAATTTCTATAATTCCTCTTATGAGGCATATGAAATTTATTAGAGATTTTCTAAAATTTTGACAATTTTTTAGAATCTATTGAAAAAGCAAAGCAAAATCTCTTGCTATCTCCAAAGCAAAGATCTTATTGGTTTAGTTGGTCCCCGTACAAAGCTCCTAAGTGATTGTGACATGAGAAGGAGCCATTAACCCCACAATCATATCAACTCTCTGGCTCTGTACACGTGGACGACCACGATTCATTTTATCCCTCTGTCTCCCACACTACCCTTTCCCTCCAATTCTGCTCTCTCCTTTACGTGGCAATCACCCATCATCCCCACGTCATCATCTTTAACCATCCCAACATCCCTTTTGACTCGTCAGTTAAAATGTTACCGTTCTTGTTCAAGGTCCAAACAAGGGTAATTTGGGGATACAAATCAGTTGGTTTACGATGCCAAATACACGTACGGCGCCCCATGAACCTTAAATTCTTGTCGGATACGTGGCGTATTAAAAGTCGCCCATTAAGGTCCAACCATTTAATGTGCCAAAATTGACCTTACATGATTAACCACAATTACAAAAAAGGAAATTTTGCAAAACTACCTTAAAAAAAACTGTGATTTGCCCAAATAAACCATAACGTGTAGTTTTTGTGAAAATAATCATTTTCTCCAATGCGAACTTCTTTTTATTATTATTTAAAATTTCGGATATCCGAAATAATCTCCGAAGTTTTATTCTGATCTCCGAAATTTTCTTCTGATTTTCGAATTCTTTTTTGATATTTTCACGAAATAAATTTTATTTAGTATTTTTTTAAGAAAATAAATTTTATTTATTTATGATTTATTTTTTGGACTAATTTTTCTAAATTATTTTTATATGTAATATATATATATATATATCAAAATGAAAAAACTACGTATCAAAATCAATATCAGTCAATACATCATCAGACCTAGTATCTCTCTTAACTGACATCCTCCTCGGAAGCTCTAACGCCTTATGTAATGATCGCTCTATTTATTTATGTCGATCATACATTCCTTTCAGCCGATCCTCCATTCATTTATGTCGATCCTCTATGCTCTTCTACCAATCCTCCATCCTCTTCTGCCTTACCTCCATCCTCATCTGTCATTCCTCTGTCGCATGAATCTCTGGTTAATGACAGCCAGATGCTCAAAGGAGACAACCTCGTCATCCAAATTCAGCTGAAAATACTACATGAGCTGGGTGATAACCATGTCTTGGGGAATGTCCATCCTACTATGGGCACTATAATAAGAGCTCATATTTCCACCCAGCGGCCCTGCAAAGAAAAATATATTTTTACGATTTGTTTATGATACAAAATATAAACAAAAATTAATATGTACAATATAAAATATGACATGTAGTATGCGGTCTAGCAAAACGATATCTAAAAAATTGACCTTAAAATCATTTGGGTTCGAAATGGTCTCATACTGATACCAGTATAATATTTACGCTCAAAGGAAGTATATTCATCTTATAATGCAAGAACATGCAAAAGTAATTTAAATGCATACAATACGCAAACATGAATTATAAAAAAATAATAAATAAAGTAAATGCATATATGTTATTACAAAATCGATAAAACAGTAATGTTCAAACAGTAATGTTCAAGCATTACATGAGTCAGTCTCAGAGAGGCTGGCCGGACATGGCTATGGTAGGTCGGACATAATATTCAAATTTCGGTAGGACTTTTTGGAAGTCTGGTCGGATATAATGCGTAACTTAGAAACACATAATCAAAATAACAATAGATAAAATAGCATAACAAACAGTAAGTAAAAGTGATTCCAATAATGAGATAATAAAAATTCTCGTAACATTAAATAAACTAATGTAATAACAATTAAACAGACTAAAGCATGCGTTCGGTGGGCCTGGCCTCAGAGAGGCTTGACCGGACATGACATAAAGTCGGTCGGATATAGCATTAATCTCTGACCAGACTTAAATGAAGTCAGACCGGACATACTGTGTAGTCCATAAATGCAGAAACACGTATATGCATAAAAAGATATAATGAACATGCATTATGGATACATTTATAACGAAATTTTCATATCTCAGTGGTATGTGGAGTTGTATCCCAAGTACGGACCATATTACCGTTCATTCAGAATCGGTTATGAAACTTACGTATGGATTTCCATCATATATACAACGGGATCATAGGTCGGATATAAGATAAGTTTGGCCGGACATATGACAAATCTAGCCTGACATATCTCACAAACCAGACAGTAAACAAAACATGCAAATAGTGACAACAAATCATAACATGCTTAAACAACAGTAAATTAACAACAACTAAAGCAGTAAATGGCCAATACATGCATGTCATCAACCAAAGCAGTATGTTATTATTTATTAATAAAATAACTACGTTTTTCATTTCAACCTTGTTAATAGTAATTATTATGTCATAATGCATATTAGATTGATATATAAATATGTTGAGAATGAAATCGACCTTAGAATAGTCATGTTGTAATAATGGACAATGGGTGGTCCGAAATTGGGATAGAATTACTATTATAAACTATTCTTAAAGTAAATTTTCCTAAGCGTTGATTTTGGAATACGATCGAATTCCTATAACCTAGAAGACTAGCACATATTTTATATTGGAATTGGTCTAACCCAATAGACCATGAGCAAGGTAAGCTCGTATAGACATATGAGTATTCGTTAGAGCGAATACTGAATGACTCATAAGTGATTCCTAATAGTTGGAAGTACACACCACCATCAATAGGAATCTCCTCGAGTCGGGTAACATATGTGATCATTTGACTATAGGATATCATTGATTTTGTGTGTGATCCTCCACACTTTGATGTCATATATGTAAAAGACCTTTCATGATCCGACCGCAAGATGTTCGTTGGGTATAGACCGATGCACTCGCTAATCAAATGCGTATGAAGATAGAATTTGTCGGCACATATGTGTACCATAAGGGGTTTAGGTATCCATGTGAGTAAGTCACGATTCTTAATACTTTGGCCAAAGCAGATCACCTAGGGTGGATCACATATATCAGAAATGATATTCCTATTAGTTATAAAGAGTCGTGGATATGTCAACATGAGATGTGCGCCTCGAAAACTTGAAGGTGTAATCTATGTTTCCTAAGCACAACTCAGATAGCCTACGATGAATGGATTGTTAAACATATGTGATGACATTGACTTGTATAGTTCAAAAAAATCATTCATGTACTTCGCAAATTCGGAGGTGACCGAATTGCGTACATATAAGCTAGGTTTATATGACGATCGTGTCTGAACTTAGAGAGTCTCATAATATGAAGTATTCTCGTTGAGCACTTGGGTAACCGATTGATGGAGTTGGTGTTTGGAGTGCCAATTCGATTTGTATATTTTATTATTTATTAATAAAATAACTACATTTTTCATTTCATACCTTATAATGATATTGTCATTACGCGTATTAAATTGATGTATAGATATGCTAAGAATGACATCGACCTTAGAATAGTTTTGACACTAGGTGTAAACTATTCTTAAATTTAATATTCATAGTCGTTGGTTTTGGAATACGGTCGGATTCCTATAACCTATAAGACTAGCACATGTCGTATATTGGAATTGGAGTTCCAATGGTTTAACCCGATATACCATGAGTTTTGGAAACTCGTATAGACATGTGGGTATTCATTGAAGCGAATACTGAATGACTCATAGGCGATTCCTAATAGGAATCTCCTCGAGTCGAGTAGCATATGTAATCCTTTGACTATAGGATAACATTGATTTTGTGTGAGATCCTCCACACTTTGATGCCATGTATGTCAGAAACCTTTCATGGAATGGCCTCTAGATGTTCGTTGGGTGTGGACCGATGCACTTAGTAATCAAGTGCGAAGCAAGATAGAATCTGTCGGCCTATATGCGTATCATATGGGGTTTAGGTATCAATGTGAGTTAAGTCACGATTCTTAAAGACTTTGGCCAAAGCTGATCACCTAGGGTGGATCGCATCAGTTGTAAAGAAGGACATATTGACGTGATATGTGCGCCTTGGAAACTTGACGGTATATTCTATGTTTCCTAAGCACAACTCGGATAGCCTATAACATATGAATTGTTAAACATATGTGATGACCTCGACTTGTATAGTTCAAAAATGTCGTTCATGTTCTTCGCGAATTCGGAGGTAGCCGAATTGCGTACATATTAACTATGCTTATATGACGAACGTGTTTGAACTTAGAGAGTCTCAATATGAAGTGTACTCGTTGAGCACTTGGGTAGCCGATTAATTTTAATAAAATATAATATTCGATATTATAATTATCAACTATGATAATCAAGTGTTATTGGATAACATTTATTATTTACTTTGACCTAATTGGATTAATTTAATAATTACACAAGGGCTTAATTGTAAAATCATAATTATCTCTACCATTTGAGGATATTATGGTAATTATAAGTATGTAATAATAGGTGGTTTTGGCTTGATTTAATTGGATTAAATTAAGGTGGAAAATATTTAACTAATCCATTTTCTAATCCTTGGCTTGATTTAATTGGATTAAATTAAAGTGGGAGACAATGAAGATTAGTCACACCTAATTATACATATTTGAACAAATTAGATTAAGCCCACTTAAATGTTGATTACAACTTTTATTAATTAAAAATTACCTAAGTTTTGCTATAAATAGCAAGCTTTATGAAGGTTTTAATTACAAGTACAAATACAAATACAAGCAAATTCTTAGAGAAATTAGCCTAAGTTAGAGAAGTATTTAGAGGAGCTCGTGAGGTCTCTAAAACATTTAAATTAGGAGAAATCAAGATAGATCTTGAAGTGAAGCTTGCTAGCATTAGAAATCAAGTTTGGATCTTGAAGTCAAGCTTACACTCCTTAGAGGTTCTCCGACGATTTCAACAAATGAGAGGAAGATTGGATCTTGCATCAAGCTTACTAGGTAATATTTGATATTCTCTTAAGCTATGTTTATGTGTGTATTAGATGCATGGTCACATAGCTTAATGTTGAAATAAGGCTAATCAATTGTGTTAGGATACTTTAGAAGTATAAACACAATATGCTTATGTATTAGGTCAAAGATATTCATGTTGGACATGAAAATTTAATAAGAGTTTAGAACTCTAAATTAAAGTTTAGAGCTATGACTACCATTCTAGATTCACTTGACCACCTTTAGATGAACTATAATTATTCGTGAGACATTTCTAATTGGGATTCTAAAATGATTTGTATATTAGATTCAAAATTTACGCAAATGCGTATTTAGAATAAATTTATGTTTTTGTAAAAATATTTGATATTTTCAAAAACTTGATAACATATGTTGATGTTGGTTTTGATATTAAAAATTAATTTTGGGTATTTTTGAAGTGTTTAGGGAGAACCGGAATAGATTAGGGTAAAATAACCTAATCCATTCAGCTCACTGGAAAGTGAGCTAAATGTAAGAAAGAAATGAATTAAAAAAAAAGTTGTGACTGGCGCTACAGTGCGAGCACGGGGTAATTTTGTTTTGCTTCGTTCTGGAGCTTCCGGACTCCGATTCAGTCCCGATTTTTTCCTATACACTCGTAATGTAATATAGTATATCATTAAATAATTTAAAATTACACTCATACTTTATTTCCACGGGTTAGACCCATTTCCACTGTCCGGGCCACCGATCCGACCCTAGGGGTTCCACAACTGCCCCAACATCGATAATGTTTGATAATAAATAATATTTGATATTATAATTATCAATTAAAATAAATAAGTGTTATATAAATAATATCAATTATTTACTTTGACCCAATTAGATTAATTGGATTAATCCAAAATTACACAAGGGCTTTATTGTAATTTCATAACTATCTCTACCGTTGGAGGATATTTTGGTAATTATAAAATATGTAATAATCAGTATATTTGGCTCGATTTAATTGGATTAAATTAAAGTGGTAGAAAATTAAATAATCAATTGGTTAAACTTTATCTAGATTTAATTAGATTAAATCAAAGTGTTAGACAAAAGTGATTAATCACACATAATTATGCATATTTGGAAAAATTGGATTAATCCCACATAAAAATTGATTATAATTTTTATTAATAAAAAATTGTATAAGTTTTGCTATAAAATGCAAGCTTGAACAAATTTTTAATTAAGCTTGAGTTTAAAAAAGTTAGGTTTGTGAAAGCTAAAACAAGCAAGATTTAGAAAATATTAGTCTAAGTAAAAGAAGTGTTTATAGAAGTTTTGGAAGTTCTGTACAATATTTTAACAAGGAGATATCAAGATTGGATCTTGGAATCCAGCTTGCTAATTTTGGAATCAATATTGGATCTTGGAATCAAGCTTGCTAGCTTTGGAAGTTCTCTACTACATTTCAACAAGGAGAAGAAGATTGGATCTTGATATCAAGTTTACTAGGTAAGTTTGACCTTCTCTAAAACTATATTTTCATTAGTAAGTTACCATTAGTGAAACATATAGTGATGTATTATGTATTGGATACATAATAACATATCTTAATGTTGAAATGAGGCTAATAAATTATGTATGGATGCTTTAGAATCATAAACACAATATGCTTATGATTTGGTCAAAATATTTATATTGGATATAAACATAAAATTAGAGTTTGGAACTTTAGATAAAAGCTTGGAGCTATGGCTACCATTCTAGAATCACTTGACCACATTTGAGTGACTTATAATTGTTCATGAGTCACTTCATTGTAGGATTCTAATTTGGTTTGTGTTTTGGATTCAAAATTTACGCATGTACATATTTTGAATAAATTTATATTTTTGTAAAAATATTTGATATTTTGAAAAATAGGATTTTGTTCTATAACATGTGTTAATGTTGGTTTTGATGTTAAAAATTAATTTTGAGTGTTTGGAAACTCTGTTTTAGCCCCAGTTTTTTCCTATACACTCGTAATGGAATATAGTATTCTATTAAATTATTTAAAAATGCATCCATGCTTGATATCCTCGGGTTAGACCCACTTCTGCTGTTCGGGACACCGATCCGACCACAACCGCCCCAACAGAACGGTATCAGAGCAGGTCTTAATCACACAACACATGTTGTATATTTGACATGTATTTGAATCTATGTCTCTGTAATTTTAATTTAATTATGCATAAGTCATATTAGATATGCATTGCATGTTTTAAATTAAAATTTTATTTTGACACAAGCATGTTAATGACTTGATTGTCATAAATCTCCCGTGATTAGGAGATTATTTTATTTTAAGTAATATTATTAATAATGTTGGAACATTATTGGATGGTTCGTCTTGTCAATACGGAGATTAATGAGTTCTTATTACTTATACCCAATACCGTCATTATTGTGAGAGTTTAAGTCGTCAGAACTTAGGTCGCTCCGGTAAAATATTAGATGTAGAGTGATGAGTTAACGTAGTCACCTAATATCGTCATTATTGTGAGGGTATATTTACGAAACTCATTAGTGCACATTGACAAGTATACATCTGGAATACTTCTTAAGCCAATACTGTCATTATTGTGAGAATAAGAAACAGTTCAGGACCAAACTTAGAAGTCACATGGATGTGATTGACCTTTGAGGTCTACCTAATAAGTTTATAAAGGCCAAGATCATCATTATTGTAAGGCTAGAGTAAATATCATGGGACTCACTTCCCGCTATGAAATTTGATTGCCAAATTTCTATTTTCTCTTTAAGAGAGATTACAGAATTATGTAAATAGTGGGATGACACTAATAAATTTAAAATCCATAATCGTATTAGTATTTTTATATTGAAATGAAAATATTCTACTAGTGTTTAATTGATATATTGTAGAAGGATGTCGCAAATCCATTAGCACGATTTTTTTTTATTCCAATAATCTGAAAGGAGGCTCGAACTACTTAGAGCACGAGATGAATATTTGTCTTATCTTCGAGTCAAAACGATTGAGATATATTGGTTTTGTGATGCATTCGATGTAAGCCACATATGAAGAACTTCATAACATGTTACGCATGGTGGAACATGATTTGAAGAAATGGAATCCCACTTTGTACCTCCATGGTGGAGCAAGCTCTTCAAAGACTTATAGAAAGTCTAAAAAGATTAAAATGAGAAATAAGAAGAAAGACTCCAAGAAACAAACTACAAGACCGCATGCAGCTCGTGATACATGTCTATATTGCCAAAAGTCTGGACACTGGAAACATGATTGTCTAGAGCTGAAAGGAAAAGCAAGAAACCCCAGATACACTTTGTATTTTTCCTATTATTGACATCTCATTAGCCTTAGATGCAAATAGTGGTTGTGTGTTAGACACCAGTGGTCCCACTCATATTTGAAACTTCATGAAAGACATGAGAATTAAAAAAATGTTTAACAAATAGAAGATCCAACTTAGAGTTGAAAATGGTGAGACATTGGATGTCAATGTCATAGGAATGGTTAATCTAGATCTCTCTGATGGATGTAAATTATTTCTAAATGATTGTTATTATGTACCCTCTCTTATCAGACAAATAATATTATTACTGATATTGGATAAAGATGGATATAAAATAATCATTAAAGATAGTGTTTTATGTTTATATGATAAAGACAACTATTTGATATGTGAATGTTCTTTATCTAACGCTCATTATGTTTTGGAAACATATCGAGATGTCTTTAATATAGAGGAAAATACAATTAAAAGATCTTAATTAAATAATACTGAATTATGACATATGAGATTGGGCCACATAAGTGTTAGACGTCTATCAAAATTGGTTAGGATTGTTTGATTGAAGATCATACCTTAGATCCTTATCTGATTTGTGAGTCATGTATCCAGGGAAAATGACAAAGACCTTATTTCTCGGTGTTGGACACAGTGATGATGATTTATTGGAGCTAGTACACAGTGATGTGTGTGTTCCATTAAATTATGTCGCTCATGATGGTTCAACATACGACCCCATATCAGATATGGTTCGGTAGAAATCCAAGTCTTATATATTTAAAGATTTGGGGTTTTCATGCATACGTCATAGTTGCACAGTAGGATAAACTAGCACTCATAAGGTATAAGTACAAGTTCATTGGATATCCTGAAAATTCTTTGGGATATCAATTCTATGATTCTGAGCAACGAAATATATCTGGTTTTTTCAATTTTCTTGAAAATGAATTTTTTTAGAAAAATTAGGAATTATAGATTGAACTCCATGAGATTAATCCCAACATTAAGAAACATGAGATACAACCTGAGATCTAACTAGGTGATAGATCTATAACACAAGTTTTACGTAAGTTGAATATAATATCAAGGCCTCCTGAAATAGTTTTTTTAACTTCTGATGCGAGCCTTGATGTTCTCCTCTTGGAGGAAATAAATTCGACTACGTATAAAAATACGATATTGGATATCGATTCGAGAAAATGGCAGGAAGCCATGAAATCCGAAAATGGATTCTATGCATTACAATCAAGTCTAGGACTTGGTTGAACTTCATGAACTGAAGAAGTTAAACCTATTGGTTGTAAATGGGTTTATAAAAGGAAGCGAAAGCCTGATGGAAATGTGGAAACCTTTTAGGCCCGACTGATAGCGAAAGGTTACACTCAACCTCCTGTGATTGACTATGAGGAAACTTTTTCACCAGTAGCCATGTTAAAATCCATTAGGATTCTTTTAGACATTGCTGCATATCACGATTATGAGATATGGTATATAGATGTGAAAATCATTTTCCTAAATGAATTCTTTGATGAGGATATCTATATGGAACAACCAGAAGGTTTTGCATCCAGTGAGATTTCAAACTTAGTTTGTAAGCTCAAGAAGTTTATTGATGGACTTAAACAGTCATCCTGAAACCGGAATCGTCATTTTGATGAGATAAATAGATTATCTGGATTTATTAAGAACGAGGAAGAACCGTGTGTTTATAAGAAAGTTAGTGGGAGCATGCTAGTATTCCTTGTATTGTATGTTGAAGATATCCTTATCATTGTGAATGATATAAGATTGATGCAAAATGTAAAAGCCTACCTTTGCAAGAATTTCTCCATGAAAGACATGGGTGAAGCTTCCTATATACTGGGTATAAGGCTCTACCGGGATAGAGTAAAGAAACTTATAGGGTTGACGCAATCCACGTACATAGATAAAATGTTAGAAATGTACGATTTTACCAACTGCAAGGCAGTAAATGTACATTTTCGATATGACATACATCTTTCGAAGAAAATGACACCTCAGACTGAGGAAGCGAGAGTTATAATGTCTAACTTGTCATATGTTTCTTGTATTGGAAGCATAATGTATGTTATGCTATGTACAATACCTGATATCAATTTCGACGTTAGTGTTACTAGTTGATATCAATCTGATCCGGATAATGATCATTAGACAGTCATGAAAGATATCTTGAAATATCTTAAGGGTATTGAGGATAAGTTCCTAATTTACGAAGAAGATGAGCTACAAATTAAGGGTTATACAGACTCCGACTTCTAGATAGATCTGGATGATAAAATGTCTATATCCGGATGCATATTTACCCTTAATGGCGGTGCAGTTAGTCGGCGATGTTCAAAGTAAGCTCTACAACTGATTCCACCACTAAGACAAAATTTATAGCGGTTTCGGAAGCTGCTAAAGAACCTGTTTGGATTTGAAACTTTATCACAGAACTTGGCATTGTACATATTATTACGGATCCAATCCCACTGTACTGTGATAATAGCTGAGCCATTGCGCATGCTAAGGAGCCGAGAGGGCATTCCGAGTCTAAACACGTAGAAATGAAATATCGCATGATTAGAGAGATTATTGAATGAAAATACATAGTGGTTTTAAAATTTCAAGAACAAGACAACATAACAGACCCGCTTACTAAGGTATTACCTCCTAAGTTATTTGATAAACATGTGGAAGAGACATGACTTCGGCACCATCCGGATTGGCACTAAGCAAATGAGAGTTTGTTGGAGTTGGTGTTTGTAGCGTCAATCCGTATAATGTATTGAACATTATATTTTATATTTTATTAATAAAATAACTACTTTTTCATTTCAACATTGTTAATAGTAATTATTATGTCATAATACATATTAGATTGATATATAAATATGATGAGAATGACATCGACCTTAGAATAGTCATGTAGTAATGCTGAACACTGGGTGGTCTGACATTAGGATAATATTACTATTATAAACTATTCTTAAAGTAAATATTCATAGTCGTTGGTTTTGGAATACAGTCAAATTCTTATAACCCAGAAGACTAGCACATATTGTATATTGGAATTGGAGTTCCAATTGTCTAACCCAATGTATCATGAGCAAGGTAAGCTTGTATAGACATATGTGTATTCGTTGGAGCGAATACTGAATGACTCACATGTGATTTCTAATAGTTAAAAGTACACACCACCGTCAATAGGAGTTTCCTCGAGTCGAGTAGCATATGTGATCATTTGACAATATGATAACATTGATTTTGTGTGTGATCCTCCACACTTGATGCCATATATGTCAGAGACCTTTCATGGTCTGACTGCTAGCTGTTCGTTGGGTGTGGACCGATGCACTCGTTAATCAAGTGTGTATCAAGATAGGATCTGTTGACCCGTATGTGTACCATAAGGGGTTTAGGTATCCATCTGAAAACTTTGGCCAATGCCGATCACCTAAGGTGGATCGTATATATCACAAATGGTGTTCTGATTAGTTGTTAAGAATCGTGGGAAATGTCGACATGATATGTGCGTCTCGAAAACTTGACGGTGTAATCTATGTTTCCTTAGCACAACTCGGATTTAGAAAACAAGCAAAATTTAGAAATATTAGTTTAAGTACAAGAAATATTTAGAGAAGCTTTGGAAGTTATCTACAACATTTCAACAAGGATAAATCAAGATTGGATCTTCGAATCAAGCTTGCTAATTTTGGAATCAAGATTGGATCTTAGAATCAAATTTTCTAGCTTTGGAAGTTCTTTATAATATTTCAAAAATGAGAAGAAGATTGGATCTTGATATCAAGCTTACTAGGTAAGTTTGATCTTCTCTAAAGCTATATATTTATTAGTGAGTTATCATTAGTGAAACATATAGTGATGTATCATGTATTGGATACATAATAACATAGCTTGATGTTGAAATTAGGCTAATAAATTGTGTATGGATGCTTTGGAAGCATAAACACAATATATTTGTGATTGGTTAAAATGTTTATGTTGGATATAAATATAAAATTAGAATTTGAAAATCTAGATAAAAGCTTGAAGTTATGGCTACCATTTTAAAATCATTTGACTACCTTTGAGTGACCTATAATTATTCATGAGTCACTTCATTGGGGGATCTAATTTGGTTTGTGTTTTGGATTCAAAATTTACGCATGTACGTATTTTGAATAAATTTATATTTTTGTAAAAATATTTGATATTTTGAAAAATATGATTTTATTCTATAATATGTGTTGATGTTAAAAATTAATTTTGGGTGTTTGGAAGTGTTTAGGGAATGTTGAAAGTAATTAGGGTAAAATATCATATTTCCATCTCTCCAGAGAGCTGATGGAAACAAATGAAACAAAAAAAAGTGTGTTGGGAGTTACAGTATGCGCGCACTGAAATTTGTTTTCTTTCGTTTTTGAATTTGCGGACACTGTTTCACCCCCGATTTTTCCCTATACACTCGTAATGGAATATAATAATCTATTAAATTATTTAAAAATACATCCATGCTTGATATCCAAGGGTTAGACCCACTTCCGCTGCTTGAGGCACCGATCTGATCATATGGATCCCACAACCTCCCCAACATTTACGAGTAACATAAAAAAACTAATTAAACATGTAATTAATCAGGGAAAGCAATAAACACGACCTATCATGCTTATAGGCGGCTGGGTATGTGTGCATGTCTAGCCTGACGTAGTGTACGCCCAGGCGGAGATACTATGTCGAAAACAGGATCTCAGATTCGCAGAAATATTAAAAGAATGCCCTCAGGTCGTACCTTTTTCAACCTAGCTTCCTCCTGATCGTTAGGTACTCTTGCAAGGTTACTGTTTTTTTAGGTTTTAATCTATCTTTTGCCAACTTTTAGCCTCTTCAAAAAGAACCCTCTCAAACATCAAAAAAAAACTAATTTACAGTGAAATAGATAGGGTTTGATGATGAAAATGGGAGCACAATCCCTTGGCCTATTCTAATTTGTACCGAGTGATTGACAATCAAACGTCGGCACATCTCGAACCATATCCGGCCGAATTTAGGGTTTGAGATGTATCTCCGGCCGGACGTAATCAAGCCATGATCTCAGCTAATATAATTTTGCATGTGTGCTGACAACTCGATAAATATCCGGCCCGCTATACAATTTGAATTATATGTCCGGCCGGAGACAATCAAATCCCTAAACTTCAGTAACTGATAATATGTGCATTCATTGATAGCTGTATCATGTCCGGCCGAATTTAGGGTTTTCAGGTCATGTCCAGCTGGATTTTATGACTAGAGACAAGGTAGGTCATACATAGGTGATTTCCGACCGGCTTTTGGTTGTGTTCCTTGGAGTTTCTTTCCTTCATGGCATTTATCTTTATAATTCCCCAATTTTTCAGAGGGTGTCCCCGTAAGAGACTCATCATCGGGCTATGCGTATAAATGTTGTCTAAAGTAAACAGGTTGTCCTATCTCATCTCGCGCAGTAGATCGATATGTACATATCCTGTAATATCTTCTATATATACTGAATATGCCCCAACAATAGGACATGCAATCCAAGCATTCTGGTATCAATTGAAATACTTATTGTCTGTGAAGTAATAAGGAACAACACCGGTCATAACTTCAGAGACAAGTTCAGATTTCGGTAAATATACGGAGAAAATTTCAGATTCCTAAGTAACTACGGAGAAAAGTTCATATTTCTTAAGTTTTGATGGATAATTCAAATATTTTTATCGTATTATGTGAACACTATGAGACTTCGACCTTTATAGTTTTAAAACTTCAGAGATCCGAAGTTATTACTTTGAATCTTGGAATTACTTCGGATATCCTAAGTTATAACTTCGAATATATGAAGTTTTAAATAATAATAAAAAATATCGATGTAAACTTCAGAGAATTTGGATTCTTCGAAGTTTACTTATGAGAAAATAGTCATTTTCGCAAAATCCAAATGTGATGGTTCATTTTAACAAATAACAAAAAAATTTAGTTAGTTTTGCCAAATACCCTTGCACAAACACTATCACAAATTGGCGGATCCTGTGAGGTCAATACAAAAGTTAATATATTTTCTAGATTTTTTTATATTTTATTATTAAATTTATGATAAAATATTAATTAAGTATTGTAAATTTTGAAATATTTTATTTACACTTAAACTTATTAAAATAAATTTAATAATAAAATATAACTAACACAACTTTATAAAGGTAATTTGGTAAGAGAAAATATTAATCACTCGTTAATTTTCTTGAATAATGATTGAAATCTGAAAGTATAGTTTGGGAATAATTGAAACATCATGAGTCACAAGCTTAGGCACTTTGACCAAAAAGCCCTCGAAAAGAAAATTATTATTTATAAGTAGCGAACCCCACCTTAGCTATTGAATTTTCGACATAATATTAATTTAATATAAATATTAATAAACAAAAATAACAAAATTCCCTCTTTCATATGTTATCCGATCCGGACCGTTCATTTTACATCAACGATAAAACGCAAAAAAAAAAAATATAAGGGGCCCATTTGTTTCTCTCTAGCATAAAGACAAAATAGTTGAGAGATGATTACACGAGGACGATGGAGGTGGTCTTATCTACGGTTGCTGTACATCCGGGGCAGAGGATCGTAGCCGCTTTGCAGACGGCTCGGCTTCTGCTTGATTACTGGAGCCGGGATTCACCGAGCGCGTGTCGCAACTACCACAAGCAGCAGCGTCCAGCACTCCAACTGGGCTTGGAGGCGCGACTTGCGGCGCGGCTCTCCGGTCCTTAAGTTGAGCTGATGGACACGTGTCAATCAGATACTCCTCCATTAGTTGGTGACAGCTTCTCGTCATTTCCTATCAAAAATTGCACCAATAGTGAGAGATTTTTTTACACAGCTTTCTATGCAATACTTCCCTAGAAATTCTCAAAAAAGAAAATAAAATAACTTTTTATATTTACAAAATAACCCCATAAAAATTAATATTTCCATTCAGGCCATAAAAATATACTCTGTTTACTCTCTGATGACAAATCGCCGGTGAGTCTAAACTTTCGCCGGCTGCACATAAAACCGCCGCCGCTGCTATCGTTGATGGTGCAAAACCCAAGAAATCAACAACTACAACGTTTTAAAAAAATCAAAACTAATTCCAAAAAAATAACATAAAAGCTGAAGAAAATGGGTCGGGTTCGGGTCAGTTAAAGTACCACGAATGGTTCTGATAATGAGATCCGAGGAAGCTGATAAAACCCGGGTAAACCAACCGGGTTCGGAGCTGGAAGCGGGTAGTTTTGAGATGTAGTAATGAAGATAATCAAATGGGGTGACAGAATTGAGTCTCCAGTTGAGAACGGACATGACTCGGAGCTCCATTCGTTGGACGGTTTTGGGTTCAAATACGAATCTCGGGTCGAATATTTGAAGATCCAATAACAAAGGGACTAGGGGTTCTTCCATTTTCGCCGCTAAAGACAAACACGCAACCGCCAGCAGCTGAAACGGCCACCCATTTGCTAGCTATAAACAAGAACAAATAAAAAATCAAAACTTTGTTAGCTTAATTTCATAAGCTCTGTTATTTTCTTTTTCCCCGGATAATAAGGCATTTTCTCGGGAAAGTGAAGGAATAAAAAAAACGAGGATTAATTACCGGGAGCGAATGAGAAGAAAGAAAACGGTCAAAGTAGTTGACTGACAGTAACGCCGTTACTGGCCTGAACTTGTAGTATCCATGCACCTACATTACAAATAATAATAATAATAATAATATCATTATATCAATCACATCATAAACACAAACATATAATTGAAAAAGAAAAAAATTATATACGTTGAGGATCCAGTTGATGGAATCTTGACGGGCGGTGACGGTAACGGAACAGTCACGAAAACGGTGGACATAATCGGAGTGAAGCACGTGGTGGGTCTCACAGTCAATGAGTCTTGAGATAACATCGTCGTCGTCGTCGTCATCATCAACATCATCGGACGGCGGAGATTGATTATGGGAGATCCAAGTGTCATAGGTATCACAAGATACCATGTCACTAGAATTATGGGCGTCATCGTCATCTTTAGCGCAGTGCAGCGAGCTACTGTGAGAATTATCAAGGGGCTCAGACATGACTATTGGTTTATTTTAACGGCGAGTTGACGGCATTGATGACGGCGTTAGGATGGTGGTGGTGGTGACGGAGGTGGGTGCTGCTCATTTGTTGTTGTGGTGTTGGGGTTTTATGAGAGCCAATGGTTTGGACATAAATAAATAAAAAGGGTTTGGACATAAATAAAAAAAAAAGGGTTTGGACATAAATAAAAACATTTTTTTTATATATAAATAATTTTAATTTGTTTGTTTTATTTCTCTCTCTTTTGTAGTTTTTGTTCTAGGGATAATATTCAAAATGATTTTTAATTATGTATTTATATTTTATTGGTATGGGTAATTTTTTATATATTTCTTATATAATTAAAACAAAATTCTTGAGGGAAACTTAAATATTTTTAGTATGGACATTTTATTTTATTTTTTCCTATGATTCAAAATTTCTTGCCTATTTTGCAACACTTTCTAAAAGAACTTCTACATTTGTTCTTTTTTGGAATTTTTTTTAATTACTTAAGTTTTAATAAATTTTAATACTCCATGTCCTCTTTAATATTAAAAATTTACAAACACACAGTCACAAACATTATTGAATTGGAATATGAAATTTTAATATACAAATTAATATTATAAAAATCATATTTATGTGATAGAATGTCACATTTATTTTATTATTATAATATTTTTTTGGTCACATTTTATTAAATATTTATAATGGACTGAGTAATTAAAAAAATACCGCAAAATTATCAATCTTCCTTATTTTTATTTAAAATAAATGAGAATAAATCTTAGTCAAGTAGAAAAATGTCAAAGATTTGCCATCATTATGTGGCCGAAATATTAGAGATTTGAAGTTTAAACAATTTACACCCACGTTCTTGAACACTTTTTATTTTGAAATTAACTTGATTTTACAATTTAATGAAATTAACTTGCCTAATATATGCTTGCTCTACTTAATATTCCACAAGTCAAATGAAAAAAAAAAAAAAACTAGTCAAATATAATTTTCAATCGACAAGTAAGTCCTAATTTAAAGATACGACCTACATTATGTAGAGAAGTGTAAAATTCTAAAAATTAAAATAGGAGAATTCCAATTATTGTGGCATAATAAAATTTTATAATTGAAATAAAATAAATGGTAGTATATGTAGGTCCGGCCACGGTTCGTTTCACCATAACCGTAAAAAAATAAATGGTTCAACAAAATATAAGAGAACTATATTAGCTTTGATTTCTCCGGACCCTGAAGGATATGTAGGCAGCTTTATTTCTTTTAAAAAAAAAAATTTAAGTCCAAGCGATTTTAATTCATTGATTTTTCAAATTAAAACTAATTTAAATCAAATTTAAATTATATTTAATTTTATTAAAAATTATGCGATTCGGAACCGAAATTAGAATCACTGGTTCCAAAACCAGAACCGAAACTAGAACTGGAACCACCCGTTCCAAAACCAAAACCGGAACCGAAACTGTAATTTTACGGGTCAGTTCCATTCCGAAATCGCGGAAACCCCTAAGTATATGACCTGAATAAAAGAATATGAGGACAATTCGCTAACCGTAAGTGGAGTAACAGATCAAGCCCATATTTTTTAGGGAAAAATAACAAATCCCCATTATATACGGTGAAATTAGGTGAAACTCTTCTAATATTTTAAAGCTAAGCAAAACCTCCTACATATGATTTTGCTTTTTATTTTTTGATTCTTAATATAAAACATGAGATAAGGATGACAATCAAGACAACATATTCCGAAATGATCTCGTCCCGTTCTATTTAGATTCGAGTCGAAAAATGATCCTAAATATTGACTGATTTTTTTCGAGATGAAAAATCATCCCAAATTTCGAACTTAATAATTATAAATCCTAAATTTTGATCGAGATTATTGATTTCTTATGCTAAAAATTCAGGATTTTTAAACATAAAAGGGATTTGCTTATTTCTAAAAGATATGGAATTTTCGCTTAATTTCACCAATCCATATGGATTTTGCTCAATCTCCATTTCTTTCAATGTTAATGGTCCACAAAATTTATTTTATCTCTGATTATGGAATAGTAAAAACGATTACATAATGTTTTTTTTTCCTAAAATCTATAAAAAAAAAAAAAAAAATTTATTTTATTTTTCAACCCTTGTGATGTTGTGACAATATGATGTGGAAATATTGAAAGAACCCTCTTTAAAAAGTTAGTGAAATATATAGAATGCATAAATTTGTTTGCTAAATTTAAATATTGTTTCAAGATGTTATTTGATTATATGTAATTTTTAGAAGCACATGAAAATGATGACATTTTATTTGTTGTTTTTCAATAATGGAAGAAGCTACTTTATCACCCGTGACAATCGATCGATCCATTCTTATGCTTTAATTACTCATTAACAAATAACATTCCACAGATGTGTGTGTCGACTCCACACTAGGAAATTTAGTGGGTACACAAAGAATACAAATTAATCACAACATGATGTGCTTTTATTTCGAGGAGAAAATTAAATACAATCAATTTATCTTATATAATAAGAAAAATATCTCATATCGATTAAGTATAATACCGAGTTAAAAATATAAGTTCGAGACATTCTTAATTTATTAAGTTTTTCAGGACCAATATGAATGGACCTACCTATGGTGTATGATTATGACCAAACAAAAGAATGGGTCATGAACCATCTATCTAGACTAAAGTCTAAACTCTAAAGCAATTCCAAAACTAGGGCTCAAATGATAATTTAGAGTAGCTTGTTCAAATTTTCAAGGCCCAATTGGACTCCAATCTGGAAGCATGATTGCTAATTATAGGACTGCTTCATTCTACATGGACAATCATTTAGCTGCATTAATATTATTTTGAATAGAATAATAATATTGGGGCCAAGAAAAAGATACTGGAAACGGGCAAAACCCATCATCTTGTCTAAGGGTGGAAACGGGCCAGCCCCCGGGCCCAGGCTTTTTTGGGCCCGAATTTTTAAAAAAAATTAAAAAAATTAAAATATAAATATAAAATACATTTACACTATATAAAAAAAAATTTATAAATAAATCACAAGTTTCATTGATAATTAACAATTTAAATGCTAAAAACAAATAAAAATGATATAAATATATATATATGTTTTTTTTAGGCCAAAATTGGAAAGTCCGGCCAGAGCCCGAGCCGGGCTTTCATTTGAAGGCCCGGCCCGGGCTTTTCCACCCCGGGCCGGGTCGGGCTTCGGGCTTTTCTGCCACCCCTAATCTTGTCAATTTGTTTTCTTTTTGGTACAATATTTTTATATACTAATTCTATTAATTCTACACTAGAATCATTTCATGTACACTCAATGTAGATTTTTGTGGTTTTTGTTTTTCAAAAAATAAAATAAAAGAAGACTTCAAGATCTACAAAGATATCTATTTATACATAATATTTATAGCACTTCAAAATATTCAAATAGCACTTATCAAATCTGGTTTAGGCCGTCAAGTTAGAGCCATCATTTCATTAAATGAAATAATCTATCAAAATAATAGTGTGATATGGTATTACATGTGTATTTTCAATACATCTTAATAACCTTTAATACAGACATGAGATCATAATGTGATACATGAATCAAGGAAAATTATATTTGAGATTCATGAATCAAGTAAAGTTATATTTGTGATTCATAAATCAATTAATGAATCAATTAAATAAAATTGGATTCATGATTCATGGATCAAGAAATAGATGAATGAATGAAATAAAAGCTTAGCACATATTTGAGATTCATGAATCAAGTAAAGTTATATTGAGATTCATGAATCAGGTAATAGATGAATGAATAAAGTACAAGCTTAGCATATATTTTAATATTCATATATTGAGTACTGAATGAATCAAGTCAAATATTTGAGATTCATGAATAAATTATAGTGGATAATTCTACTCATATCCTACGTAGTGCCAAATGACAGCATTGTATAAAAAGCATGTGTGCGTGTGTGTAAAATTTGGAATCTATTAGAAGTTTAGATACATACTATTATAGTACAACCCAATAATCTTACCAAAAATTAACTTAAGAATCTTTTCTCACACTAACATTCAGAAATATATCTTCCCTATATATTTTCAAAATAAATAAAATGCACCTCTTGAGGGCTCAAACCCATGCCTTCAGTGTTAAGGGCATGAGTTCACCACTCATAATTTTAAAAATAAACACTATATATTTTCAAAATAAATAAAACGCACCTCTTGAGGGCTCAAACCCGCGCCTTCAATGTTAAGTGCATGAGTTCACCACTTATAATTTTAAAAATAAACATTATGTGATCATATGCCTACATTGACAGACACCATATAACAGCTTCTAAGAAAAATTTATTATATCACATACTCTGACAGACTCTTTATAAAAATTTGTTTATCATAAAATTTATGACGGACTTATAATATAAATTTTGTTTATCTCGAAGTTTATGATGAAAATTAATTTTGACTCAATTGGAAATGTGTTTGATCGTATTGAGGTCAATGTGTCTGCGACATAGCTCAATGTGACTTAGGTAAAATATTACTATAACTGGACTTATTGTGACTATGACTAGTTTCAATGTGACTATGATTGAATTCAATGTGACTTAGGTAAAAAGTAATTATGACTGAACTCGAAGTGACTTTAATAAAATATGAAATTGACTAAGTTCAATGTAACTTAGGTAATTTGTGACCATGAATGAACTAACTAAAATATGATAGTTTAATAACAAATCACCATAGTACCTTTTAACATTGATGCTGAAGGTGATAAAAGTGGGTTAGAGAAAGAGTGACAATTACCTTCAATTTATTGGGCCTGGCTCTGGAGTCCAATTGAATCATGGGCTATGTTGGTGGTTGTCTTTAATATATGTCTGCACAAACGTAAAGTTTTGTTAGGGTTTTTCTTCTCCATTTGTATGGTTGTGACTTTGTTCTTAATTAGGATTTCCAGATGATTTTTCAGTTTTAATTGCTTTTGGACAATTATCGTTTTTTTCAACCCCCTCTCTTCTGGAAGCTTATTGGCTTATATATAGATTTTTTTAGGTGGAGGTGTCAATTGATGATCCGGTGAGTTATCTGCATGGTGTACACCTCTCTAGCACAGGCTGGAACATTAGGTGTTAGGATACCTGTCGTTATGCATGTGAATTAACCTTGCATGCTAGGTTAAGTGGATTGTTATTAAAGTTCACTAATCTCGGGCAGATATATATGTGACATCATGTTTTCTAGGGTATTTTGGGATATTTCAATATATTTCAGAACTTTTCAAAGTTCTCCAACGCGTGGTTGTCGAGGTCAGAATATTTTCGGTGATTTTTGAAGTAGACTATTTATGGAACTAATTCGAATAAGATAACATTTGAGTATTTAGAGTTTTTTTAATCCGGAGTATATTGATCTAGGACTGATGTTACTTCAGAGCAACATCACTATGAGATAATACCACTCCAAAATAACTCTACTTCAGAATAACGTTACTCCAAGGTAGTTTTAGTCAGGGGTAACATCATTCTGTGGTGGCACTATTCTGGAGTAATATCACTCCAGAGTAGTCATACTTCATAAGTGATCCCTAACTCCTCTAGTCTACTAGTACAATTGTACCATGACATGTGTCATCTTCCTAGTGGTCATTTGCATGTGTACAACCGTTCCACTAAGGAAGCGTGTTGAGAAAGATTCTCTTGTGTTTTGACACATGTCCTTGGTGGAAGGGCTAAGTACCTACATCCATCCCCCCATCAGACAATTTATTTGAAATAAATAGTGCTTAAGAGGAGTACATGTGTCTCGATGTAGGAAACGCTTTCTCTCTCGTAGTGGAAACCCCTTAGGCTCCGAGACCGACCTTGAAAAATTTCTGCCATCTTCTTTATGAAAATTGAATCCGAGCAGCCCTTTGACGACTTGATTTGTTTATGTTTTGAATAAGTTTCCCTGAGATCTGAAGGGGTTATTTATGGGGTGAATCCGGTAACGCAGCGGAAGCGGTGAAAATCCGATTTTCAGATTTCAAAACTTTTTCTCGGATAAATTAAATAAACATATTTATTTAATATTCCAATAATCAAATTATGAAAATAAATTCAATAAAACAATTTTAAGTGAATTTACCGAAATACCCTTGCTTTGTATTTTTGTCCGTTTTAGTCCGAAATTGATCCAATCAATTTTGAATGATTCTAAATCATCTCTAAGATGAACTTATGATGTCCAAAACATCAAAACACCAAAGCAACCAAAATCCCCAAATTTCCTTATCTTGGCCGAATGCACCATTTGGTGCCCAAGTTGACCATTTGGTCATTTCATGCTTCAAAACTCATCCAAATGAAATCCAATCAACATGAAACTTTGCATGCATCATATAAACACCCAAATGCTCAACATATATGAAAACCCCCAAATTTGGAATTAGTTAGAAACCCTAATTTTTCAATTTCCACAAATTGGACAAATTAGGCTAATTACATTAAATCAAATGTTTCAATCATCAATCTTTCATCCAATCCAAGTCTCAACACAATGAAACAACTCAAGATCAAATCTAGGTCATTTAAGAGTGGGTCAACAACTCTAGAATAGCAACATGGTTTCAAAAACCTTAAAAGAATGTTTACAACTACAATAGTTACATACTTCCATCATCATACATGCTTTACAATTTCACCAAAGCTTCCATCAACAAAAACCACAAAGAACAAAGAAAGAAATAACCTAAAGATATCATATATTGAAGCCTAGATCCTAAGGAACAATTTCCTTACTAATAGTAAGTTGGAAAAAACTTACTAAAATCAAGCTTCCTTTGGATTTTTCTTTCTTTCTCAAGCTTTCTTTAAGTTCCTTCAATGGTGTTTTTGCTTTTTGTGAAATGTGTATTAGGTTATGAAATGAAGATGAAATGAAAACAATATATACTTGTAATAAATAAGCCTTGGCCGAAATTACAAGCATTATTTACAATTTTTCATTTCAATTTCATTTAACTAAAGTTAGTCAACTTGATTAAATATCTAAAAACAACTTTATTAGATATTTATTTAAGTCAACAATTGCAACTAACATCATTTACTTTAATTATCCTAACATAAGATATTTATATTTTAATTAATTTAATCATTTAACAATTAAATAATTAATTAATTAATCAAATACAAATATATTAAATATATGTATAATATTTACATTAAATATTAAAAACATATATTCATTTAGGAAAAAGTCAAATAACTCATTTTGACTATTAATTAATGTGTATTTAAATTAATCAAGTATTAAATGTAAATACAAACAATTAAAGAAATGACTATCTAGTCTCTTTAGCATGTATCTTGCGTTTAACTATTAAACGACTTTATAAATAATCAATATTATTTATTTATGTTGCTCTAGTGCTCAACGAGTATGTTTCATTATTGAGACTCTCTAGGTTCAGGTATATCCGTCACAAAATCTAATTTCGTGTCCATAATCTATCCACCCGTAGATTATGACGATCACGGATAATCTCGCTAAACCATACAGGTCGAGGTCATCGCAAATGTATAATTCCACCGTCACAGGTATCCGGATAAATCCCAGAGATACAGATGTAAACGTCAAATCTCTATGGGGATTATCCAGTCGACTATTCTATTAGCAATCTCAAAAAGAATGTTTAGAACTAGCTTCTAAACTTACCACGGGCCCATGGTTTTATCTGATTGCTAATCATATGGACTACCTATGCTCTGGTACACAGAACTGACGGATCCTATCTTGATACACATAGGACACCCTGAGGATCTATCTACACCCAACGAACAGGCGGAGGTCTGATCTAAATAGATCGGTGACGTGACTGCCGTCTAAGTGTAGAAGATGTCTCATGTGCCCACAATGGCATCTCAAGTCTAAGAATCACAAGTGCTACTCAACCCAAGAAGATTCTTATTGACGCTGGTGTACCATCCATTAAGAATCTTCGGTGAGTCGTTCAGTGTATCCGCTATAAACACCTACACGTCTATACTAGTCTCCAAGACTAATGGTTCATTGAGAAACCATTGGAATCATATATTCCAGTATACGACATGTACCGGTCTCAACGGGTTTACTATACTGACCAAGTAGTGTAAACCTCGACCAGGAACTGTCTGAGAATGACAACGTCATGATACGACTCAATGTCCGTTGCGACGCTTTTGCAACTGTATCATGACTAATCATTCTCTGGTCATTACGTCTTTACCATATAAAAGATAATTATATTATAGAAACTGCATATATTATTACTAATAATAATGTTTTACAGAAGTATTTAACAAAATACAACGGGAATTGGCGCTCTGAGCACCAACCCCTACAAGATCTGTTACAAGAATCTACCACTCGATCTCCCACGCTATGACTCGTTACCAAAAAATCGAAGTGTAGACTTCACTCACAAAATTAATTCTCTAAACTCTTTAGAGAAAATTGTTGTCACAAATTTTTTTTTCTTTCAACACTTGAGAGAAAATTAAATCACTTGAGAATTGGAAGAAGCTCTCTCCTTATTCTTTTTTTACCTTTGAAAGAAAGAATGAGGAAGATGATGTTCATTCTCACTCTTTTTTCTCTCCTCTCAACACTTGAGAAAAATTTCAGGTTTTGATTTTTCTTTTAAAGCCAACACACGTCTTATCTTTTAAACCACTAATGTCTTTCAATTATATGGCAAAACATAATCAAGTGGTGTGTCATACAAATACATGTGAAGTGGACCTAAAGATAGGGCAATAAGGTATGTCCTAATAGACAAACATGTTGGAGATTAAAAAAAAAGCCACTTGGGTTTGTCTATTTGATAATGAAAATAACATTATCCTAATGATGATATAATTATCTCATATTTATAAATACTTGATTATCTCATAATCAAAAATTCTTGAAAACATTATATTAAACTTATTTAATATAGTTTTCATTCATGACAAAGTATATTATTAATTCGATTAATAATATATAAATATATATGTGAGTATATAATTAGACTATCCAATTATACTTAATTTGCTACAATATATCGAGCTAGCACGGGGACCAAATGGACCTACAGTTCCGAGCTCCAATAATCTTGGAATATTAATTTAACTCTTTAATTAAATATTCTTAATTATTAACTTCTGATTATTCCACTAAAAACCTGAAGCTGCATTACCGTTGTCGTAGATGGAAAATATAAGTCGAACAACTTCGGTGTCTATCGATATAGTCATTGCATATGGATTGGCCCTGCACGAGTATCTCATAATTATAGCCGGATCATAAAGTCTGTTATACCTCTCTAATTATTTTCTACCTTAAGTATCATTGATTCTCTAATGAATAATTTATTCATAATCATTATGAATGTTAATATTCCTATTCGTAATAAAAAGACTTGAGCACTCTAATCGTTCAAGTACCAAATCAACCCTTAAGGAATATACTCATATATTTCTCTCAAGAATAAGTGAACTTTATATCTATGCAAAACGTTCCTAGCTACACATTAAACTATGTCCCCAAAGTACGTAGCTATTGTTCGGGACTGCTACACCAACCTCACCTTAGTAGATCAAAAGACATAGTCTACCATGCAGGAGTTTACAGTACACTCAAGATACAGATCAGTCCATATATGACTATCTAGTATATTGAAATGAATTTTCTTATTTAACATATATAATAAGAAATTCATGTCTATCTAGGTCCAGTCCTATATGATCGTATCATACAAGGTGTCTTCATTCTCATGTCATTACATGGGCAATCTCGAATCAAGGTCGCTATACAAGTATAAAATGGACCGCAACTATAGATAAACCATAAATAAAGTACATGTTTTGTTTGCTCTCTATAGACTATTTTAGATTACTAACTTCAGACTTAAATCCTCTTGTGTATAACATTCATACACTAAGTCTGAAGGCACATGAGTAATCAATGATAAACAAGATAATTTACAATATGTGATTTAAATCAAACATTTTGATAAATGAATAATGCATCTTTTATTTCATAATAAATAATTTTATTTACTATACATGAATCTCTAGGACATATATCCCAACACTCGACACTTTGTATCTCGGGCTTACAGCCATTTATGGTTAGATATCTTATAAATGTAAGAGATGTCTAATGATGATGAAATTTAAATGACTTGCATATTTTTAGAATAGTTTTCACCTAAAAGAACCTATAAAAATAGGCTTAAGGATTTCGTTGAGCCTTTATTGTCCCATTGATTTCGTGTTTAAGAGAAATTTCTTACTTCTTCAGCTTTATCATTTCTCTCTTGTAAAAGGCTTCAAATATTTTTGTGAAAATGATGTCTCTCGTGTTAGAAATAAAATCGTTGGAAGAAGTGTTCGATCAATTAAACTTTTCCAATAAAGTGGAGGTGGATGAGTATCATGGGGACCTCTATAATCCCCAAGATATTAGGGAAGATGAGATCTTGATATTTAGGCAACAGATACAGTACCTGACCTTTCATATTCACCCATTGGTTCTTGATTTTTTGTCTATGGTGAATGTGTCTCCCCTGCAAATGAACCCATCTATATTGTTGGGGTTACAAGCTTTATGGACCCTCAATATGTTGTTCACATACAAACACATTTTTACATTTTTTGATTTTCTTTCCTCTGCGCAGAAGGGAAACACTTCATTACTCTATTCCATAAGGAATTTATGCCTGAGATGGAGTTCAGAGAATGAGGATTTTCTTATCCATCGAAGGTTACTGATGTATGGAGGAGGCCAAAACACCAATCTTATTAGATTTCTCACACCTTCAGTAAAGACATAAGTAAGTATTATTGTTGCTATTTTTTCCTTGGTTTATGTGTTTCGATACTGATGGTTTTTTTGTGCTTTTGCAACTGGAGGTATTATAGGGCATGTTTCCTCTCATTTGAGGGTTAAATACTATGAAAAAGTATGTATAGCCTTTTGAGAAGGATTTCCCTGATCCGAAGTGCCTATGTGGGAAGATCTTTTAGGAGTTGATAGGGCAGATGGTCGTAGTGAGGCATGTCGACTCCGAGATGGAGTTGGATAAAGCCTAATTATTGGAATTCCCAAGGCGTCTTTGGTATCAGTTGGAAGCATGGGTATATTACAGGCCAAACATCAATTAAGGAATGATCAAAAGCTATTCAATTGAAGGGATCATTCCTCCAGGGTTAATGGACATGAGCCCAACTGAATATTGCAGGGTGATTTCGGCCATTCGACCTCTTCATTAGGGGAATTTTTCCTGAGAAGCCACAACTACTACCAGAGCATGAGGGAAAAAGCTTTGGGGTTCCCCAATGCCTCTTTGTGTGCTAGGGTGGCTTCTAAATCAGAAAAATGAGGAGCATGAAGCTCAAATGCGTCTCCGGAGCTCAAGAAGAAAAAGAGCATCGCTTCGGAGAGGAAATGAGGAACAATAAAAGTTCGTCAACCTTCCCATATCAGTCTTAACCTGGACGGAGACCCCGTTGAAGGTAATCTTGGTAGGTGAAAACTTATATAAATATAACTGGACTTATTATTTTTTTTGAAAGACTAATACATTCATTTTTCCTTTGTAGTGACTCGGAAGGAAAAACACAAGAAGGATCTCAGCCTGTTAACTATTAGGAGGGAAGCAATGAAGAAGTCAAAAGAAGAACTTTCTAAGGCAATGCCTTCCTTCCCCATAGTGTTGGTTGTAATTCCGGTATTTGATGCTCCGATCCAGAGTATTCTGGAGCTTCAATGTGACTTTCTGATGTCAAGAATCTTTTCGAAGTGCCTATGTGGGAAGACCCTTTAGGAGTTGATAGGGCAGATGGTCGTAGTAAGGCATGTCGACTCCGAGGTGAAGTTGGAGAAGGCCTAATTGTTGGAATTCCCAAGGCGTCTTTGGTATCAGTTGGAGGCATGGGTATATTACAAGCCAGACATCAATTGGGGAATGGTCAAGAGCTATTCAACTGAAGGGATCGTTCCTATGAGGTTAATGGACTTGACCCTAACTGAATATTGCACGATGATTCCGGTAATTTAATGAAGGCGATAAAAGTGGGTTAGAGAAAGAGTGCCAATTACCTTCAATTTGTTAGGCCTGGCTTTGAAATTCAATTGAATCTTGGGCTATGCTTGTGGCTGTCATTAATATGGGCCTGTACAAACGTAAAGTTCTGTTAGGGTTTTTCTCCCATTTGTATGTTTGTGACTTTATTTTTAATTAGGGTTTCTAAATAATTTTTCAGTTGTAATTGCTTTTGGACAATTGTCTTTTTTCCAACCCACTCTCTTCTGGAAGCTTATTGGCTTATATAGAGGATGTTTAGGTGAGTGTGTCCATTGATGGTCCGGTGAGTTATCTGCATGGTGTACACCTCTCTTAGAACATGCTGGAACATTAGGTGTCAAGACACTTATCGTTATGAATGTGAATTAACATTGCATGCTAGGTTATGTGAATTGTTATTAAAGTTTAATAATCTCGGACAGAGATATATGTGACACTATGCTTTATAGGGTATTCTGGGAAATTCTAATGTGTTTCGAAACTTTCCAAAATTTTCGCGAGCGTTGTTGTCGAGGTCAAAATATTTCTGGTGTCTTCCGAATTAGACTATCTTCATAAATAAATCGAATCGAATAGCGTTTGAGTCTTTGGAGTTCTTTTTACTCTGGAGTGTATTGATCTGTAAATGATGTTACTTCGTAACAACATCACTCCGGGATAATGTTACTCCATGGTAGTTTTAGTCAATGGTAACATCATTATGTGGTGGCACTACTTCATAATACTATCACTCTGCTTCGGTAGTGATCTCTAACTCCTCCGGCCTGCTGGAATAATTGTACCATGACATGTGTCATCCTCCTAGTGGACATTTTCCTGTACACAACAATTCCACTAAGGAAGTGTGTTGAGAAAGATTCTCTTGTGTTTTGATACGTGTCTCTAGTGGAAGGGCTTAATCTGAGCACCTACATCCATCCCCCCATCAGACAATTTATTTGAAAGAAACGGTGCTTAAGCTGAGGACATGACATTTTTCGAACATTTTTCACCCAAATGAACCTATAAAAATAGCCCCAAGGATTTCATTTTGCCTTTATTGTCCATTTGCTTTCGTATTTAAGAGAAATTTCTTACATCTTTTTTTTTCCTTTCTCTCTTGTAAAAAGTCTTCAAACTTTTCTGTGAAAATGGTGTTTCCCATGTTAGAAATAAAACCGTTGGAAGAAGTGCTATATCAATTAAACCTCTTCGATAAAGTGAAAGTGGAGGAGTATCATATGGACCTCTATAATCACCAAGATATTAGGGAAGACGAGATCTTATTATTCAAGCAATAAATACAATTTCTGACATTTCACATTCACCCCTTGGTTCTAGATTTTTTGTCTATGGTGAATGTGTCTCCCCTGTAAATGAACCCATCAATATTGCTTGGGTTACAAGCTTTAAGGCCCCTCGATATGTTGTTGACAGACAGACACATTTTTACCATTTTTGATTTCTTTTCCCTATACTACTTGAAGTCTGTAGTCAAAAGATTCTATTTTTTCCAGGTCGCAGAAAGGAAGTGCTTCATTACTCCATTCCATAGGGCATTTGTGCCCGAGATGGAGTTCAGAGAATGAGAAGACCCTTCAGGAGTTTATATGGCAGATGGCCATGGTGAGGCATGTCGACTCTAAGGTGAAGTTTGAGAAGGCCTAGTTGTTGGAGTTCTCAAGGTGTCTTCGATATCAATTAAAGGTATGAGTAGATGACTGACCAAGCATCAAATGTTAAATGGTCAAGAGTTATTCAACTGAAGGGATCATTCGTCCAGGGATAATGGAACTGAGTCCATATGAATATTGCAGGGTGATTCCGGCCATTCAAACTCTTCATTAAGGGAAGTTTTCCCGAGAAGCCACAGACTACCACCAAAGCATAAGGGAAAAAGCTTTGGGGTTCCCCAAGTTCTCTTCGGGTGCTAGGGTAGCTTCTAAATCGGAGAAAGGAGGAAAAGAAATCTCAAAGGCATCTCCGAAGCCCGAGAAGAAGAGCATCGCTCCAGAGAGGAAAAAAAGGAACGATAAAGAGTCATCAACCTTCCCATATCCATCTTGACCTAGAGGGATACCCCGTTGAAGGTGTTCATTGATGGTCTGGTGAGTTGTCTGCATGATGTACACCTCTCTTAGCACATGTTGGAACATTAGATGTCGGAAACCTGTCGTTATGCATGTGAATTAACTTTGCATGCTAACTAAGTTAAGTGGATTGTTATTAAAGTTCACTAATCTCATGCAGATATATATGTGACATCATGTTTTCTAAGATATTTTGGGATATTCTAATGTATTTTGGAACTTTTCGAAGTTCTCCAAGGCCTTGTTGTTGAGGTCGGAATATTTTCGATGTGTTCCATAGTAGACTATCTTCGAAACTAATTCGAACCGAATAGCGTTTGAGTCTTTGAAATTCTTTTTACTCCGAAGTGCATTGATATGGGAATGATGTTATTTCAGAACATCATCACTCAGGATAATACCACTCCGGAATAACGCTACTTCGGAATAATGTTACTATGTGATAGCTTTAGTCTAGGGTAACATCATTATGTGGTAGCACTACTCTGGAGTAATATCACTCCGGACTAGTCAGACTTCAGAAGTGATCCCTAACAATTTCTTTTAAAATAAATTATTTTCTTAAATAACTGTTTACACCCCAAACCTTACGTATTTTAACAAAATTAAAAAACCCAACAATAAGATTCTGAGTGATTGATATAAATTTATTAAATATTTTTTACATAACAATTTTGAAATTTTAAAATATTGTATATATATCATGTTAATAAAAAGCACAACCTTTGAGCTTAGAATCTTATTTTCAATGTCAATATCAATTTACCCACGCATCTATCGGTGTATACACACATCCATATCAGAGGTCAAAGATATGGATGACGTGAGACTTCTTTGATATTGAAAAAAAAAGGAGAGACAAAAAAAAATCCAATCACCTTTGATGGTAGCGGCGGCGTGGGGCTGGTGCTTGAGGTGGCAGGCGGTCGGAACCGAACCGAACTGTTACCGGTTCCATCCGTTCGGTTCCGGTTCCAGTTCCATTCGTTTTTTTAAATAAAAAATTGAGATAAATATAAAGCACTCGTACCTTTACTAGATGATGCGTACCTGACCATTTCAGTTTGCGTCGTATCAAGTCCAAGTTCAACCGGATGATGTCTTTCCAGGTGCTTGATCATATTGCCGTATCCACTACAAATTTATAAGAAACCCCACAATGGTTGCATACTGCTCTTGAACCTTCATCAACAACGTCTAAATGAAAATGAATTTTGAAAACATCCGAGGAACGAGACTTAACTTCTCTTCTCCGTGAACCGATACTAGAGTCGTTCTCTTGGGTTGGCACATTTGACATTGTGTTCTCAGATGAGCTTGTCATTAGAGAATTGAGAATGATAAATTGTAATTTGTAATTTGTAAATGAGAGAATTGAGAATAAGAAAATTGTAAGAATTGAGAATTGAGAAATTGGTGTGTTGAAATAATGAAAAATCACCAATATTATACATTTTTAGAATACATTTGTGATACCTAAATTGCCCCTAAAATTAACCGTTTTATTACCGTTATTAGGGGTAATTTAGGAAATCCCAAATTATTTTTTTTTGGACTTTGGGGCATGGAGCAAGCCCTAGCCGTTGGGCTGGTGATGTCCCCCAACGGTTAGTAGCTGTTAGAGGACGTTGGAACCCTAGGGTTTCATCCGGTTCCAATCGGAACCGTACGGTTTTGGTTGGAACCGCTGAAATTGTTCGATTCCAGCAGTTCCAACTAGTTCGGTAAGGGTAAGAACCCTAACTAAACGGATCAGGTTCCGGTTCCGATTGGAACCGGAACTGATTGGAACCGGAATCGTCCGGTTCCAACCGGTTCGGTTTCAGTTCCGAATTGGAGCGTCTAGGTGGTGCATGGTGCACTGTGGTGGTGTTGCTGTTAGTGGCTGTGGTGGGGCTGACGATTGGGGCTTGGGGGATGGCTGTGGCGTTAAATTTTTAAATGAAACAATATGAAATTGAAAATATTGTCAGTATACAACAAATATGAATACAAACAATTGATTCAATTTTTTTTTTCATTCTAGAAATTATTACCAATTTACCACATATGAATTTCATTGAAATACGATTTCGAATTCATCACAATTTACCAATGCTTCCAGCAACAGGAATTACATAAGTTCAGATTCTTTCTTCACAATTGCCCATCATCAATAGCACCAGATTGCAAATCAATCAAGGATGCGAAACCCTAATTTCGAGATAAAATTACAAATCAATCAAGACTGCGAAGCATCCAAAAACTCTAATTTCGGCAACCATACATACGATTTATTCAATAAAATTATAAATTAAAAACCTCCATAACTTAATTTTTCATCGCCGGTTTCCTCGTTATGATGATCACCTTTTCGGTATTTCCGGTATTCTCACCATTCTTCCTTTTAACAATTAAAACCTTCTTGATCCCATGAAGCAAACGCGATGGCGATGTCGACGGCGACGGCGAAGATGACGCCGACTCCGGCCTTGAATTTCCCCGTATCCTCTCTGCTATCGAAAGCCTATCACAATTTTCCATATTCTGATCCTCTAACTTAACAACAACTTTGTTATGATTAAGATTCCGATTCTCCGATTGAACATTATAACCCATCAACATATCATAAGCTTCCCTTCTTTTCGGATCTGAAAGAACCCCCCATGCCTCGTTTATGAGCTTAATCGCACTCTCCGCCCCCACCGACGAACAATTACTCGGTTGAAGCAGTTTGTACATACCTTCATAACGATTCTCGATGACGTCGACGGCGACGCCGTGGTCCCTGATCCCTAGAACCGCGTACCAACTTCTCTTCTCCGATGCGAACTTGTGCACAACGTAACACACGAATTGGCTATTCAGATCCATGCGACTAGGGTTTTTTAACCGCGCTCTATCAATTACACTAAGCGCCGATCCAATTTTGTTTTCTTTAAATAATTTTTCTGCAAAGAGTTTGCTGATCTCGGCTTCCATGTTTACGATCGTAGAGAGCGGAGACGACGCCGCTTTGACTACTTTGGCTTTGATATTTGGAGAAGAAGATGATGATGATGATGCTTCAGCAGCAGCCTCTTTGTTTGACAGTTTGGAGAACGACATCGTTTTTGACAGATTGGGGATAGAGAGACACAAAGCAGATAGAGAATTAATTTACTGTGAAATTTGTGGGAGCGTTTGTGAGCTTTTATAGCGTTGATAACTGACACGACATCGTTTGGTTTCCGCTTTCGAGTAGGAAATGTTACTATGACACGTTTGATATTTTCTTGACCGTTAAGAAAATCGCCAATCCTAAATGGACTCGGATAGATTTAATTTAATTAAATCGAAAGAATCTTTTATTTTTCCCATATGGTCCTTATAATTTGTTGAATAGCATTAGCGACCAATAGTTTGAGAATATGTATTACCTAAGTCCTATATATTTCAAAATTCTTTCATTTAGGTCCTTGGAACTATATTGAAGGAAAATACCATCCAATTAAATTGGCAAAAAGTGGACCGGGCTGGGCTTAGCATGTGCCACTCCCTGGCTTGGTCTGGGCTTTTTAGAGCCCATATGGGTAGTAAATTTTGCAAATGTGATTTGAGAAGTTGGAATCACATTTCATATATATTTGAATTATTTATTATGATCTAGAGATTTATTACAATTTTCGTTTTATCTCCATGTACAACATTTTTGGATTCCATCACCCTTCTTTTTTTTCTTTTTTTTTTCCAATCCTACTCTTATTCTCTCTTTCTTTTCTTTTCTTTTCTTTTTCTTTTTTTTTTCCAATCAAGAAAAAAATGACCATGGAATTTCCCACTTACAAGTTCAAATATTAACATATTGCTAATGTAATAACTCTAATTGCTTTACATATTGCTAAGTTAAGACTTTAACATGTAGACTTATAAATCAATTTTTAAGCTCAGTGTGCGCGTAATAATTGATATCAAAGTAAATATTAATTGAGAAAAATCTGTATCACGGACGAAGTAAATTAAGAAGTGACATTTAAATATATGCACGATTCATAAAATCATATAACCCAACCATATAAACCTTGAGATAAATTGTAATAACTCTAATTACATCTCACATTGCTAAGTTAATACTTACTTATAAACTTATGAGCACTCGAACTACCTTTTCTTATAAGTTGATTTTTAAAATTGAATTATGTCCGATATAAGTGTAAATATGAAAATCCTATGTTAAATAAGAATATTTTGAAATTAAGATGTATCCTCCTATATGGGATAGCACAATAAATAATAATCCGATTTGATAAAGGAATAGCAATATATCTTCCATATCAAAAGACAGAATTATTAAGGAAATTTTGTTAAAAAGAAAAAATTTAAGATTTATTAACTAATTAAGTGTTCGTTTGTGTAGTTTTTCTACGGACCAAAATAATAATAATAATAATATATAAATAATATTTTTAAGCTTCCCTATCGCGTCACGTGGCGGTTCTCTATTAAATTATATTAAATAGATATCTATCAAAATAAGAATGTATTAAATTGTAAAATTATATTTTTTAAATAAATCTTATTAATAAAAATTAAATAAGAAACCTATAATAAAATAAAAACATAATCTTCTATTAAAATAAGAAACATATTAGTTTAATACGCGTCACTTAATCTTTACAATAATTTTTTACTATTAAATTATAAAATTAAAATATCTTTAAAGTTAATTTTTATTTTAAAATTATAAAATTAAAATAATAAATTATTAAATAAGAAACTTATTGTTATATAAAAATAGAATCTCCTATTTATTATTAAATTATAATATAAAAATATCTTTATAATAATAATTATTAAATTGTATAATTAAAATATAAAAATAAAGTATCTGATTAAAATAAGAAACCTGTTACTTTAATTAATTAATTAATTAATAATAATAAATAAGAAACCTATTATAAAATTAAAACATAATCTTTTTTATTAAAATAAGAAATCTATTAATTTAATACATGGTACCTAATTTGTAAAATTATTTTTTATTAAATTAAAAAATTAAAAAATATCTAAAATTAAATTTTTATTTTGAGACATCCTCGTCAACAATGCTTGAGCAGAGGTCCCATGGACGTTCTTCAATTCTCGCCTTACAATATCTCGGAGCGATATTTTGATTCAGGAATATAATACTTCTGGGGTGACTAAAGTTGATTGAGGTGCGATTATCTATACTGCTGGATCTACTGGAACTCCTGAAACCGCAATCCTTATCGTACCATCAATTTGTCTACTAATTTCTACCTCCGGTCGTTTCCCTTCTAGCATCCTGACTCTTTCAACTAGCATTTGATTTTCCAAAATTGTTTATCCTAGGGCTAAAATTGCTCTTTGCACCCATTGCTCTAGAGTTTCACGTAACTCAGAATTAGTATTCATCTCGAGCTCCTCAACTTGCCTTTGATTATTCATCTCTACCTTGTCTTTTTGAATTCTCCCTCCACCTTGAGTTCCTTCCACTAATTAGTTTTCTTTCGGTTCCGTGGCAATGAGTTTTCTTCTCATCACTCACGTACAATTTTTATATAGCTTAAAAAGGTTATAGAAGTATTCAAAACCAATCCTATATTTCTTTAGGCGTGGTATAGCCATTTTTGTATTAATTATTCATGTTCTATATTAATATAACACGTATATCGAGATTTAATTATACTAATCTCATATTTAGTTGTATGTAGTCTTGTGCTTGAGTTTAGGCTCCCTACTAAGTCACCAACTTTAGGCTATTGTGAATTCACCCTCTTGTTGCTCACTCACTGTATCCATACATATTTTTGTTGATGATATATAAGGTGGAACTTGAGTGCAATGAGCCCATGTTTTTTCAGCTGCAGACTGTTTGTGCTAACCATTTATTCATTGCATGTGCTTATTTATTAGGTCACTGCTAATACACATACTTCTCATGCAAATATGACATGAATTCAATTTTTATTCAAACATTTTGTGTTTGTATCATTTCTCATCCAGATTTCATCCTTATTTCTCTCTTTATGTAAATTTTTTATTGGTAAAAACAAAGCAAACCCTATGTTCTCCTCACATACGTGCCAATTTTATGTGTGTGAAAACGAAACGTGATATTACAAATAAAATATTACTTTTAGTTCATTGGGCTCGGTTTGGTCACAGTTCGGATTTCTGTTTTAGGCTTGATTCTGAAGTCTTTTTTCTTCTCTTTGGGCCTGCACACAAGGGTTCCTTCTTAGTTCTTTCTTTCTCTTTTTATTCTTTTTTGTTTGTTTTTTTTTTTGTCTTTTTTTTTAAAAAAAAAATTCATTGTCTCTTCATGTTCAACGGTTTATATAGGGAATTTTTAGGTGGAGATGTCACGGATGAGTTGATTTATTAATCTTCATGGTTTACACCTATTATGATGTATCTTTAGGTGGCAATACACTTATCGGTTTGCATGTTTAATTAACTCCTCATGCTGAGGTAAGCGGATTACTATTATGGTTTCTTAATCTTGGGCAGAGATATACATCATAGAAATATTGGACAAAGATATACATGTATTATGACTGATGTTGGGGAGAGAGATTTGGGACATCATGTCCTTTGGCGTATTATAGGTTCCGGTTCCGGAGTATTCCGGAGTCCTTGAGAGTGTTTTAGCTAATGTGTCAGATATTTTCGGTGTGCTATATAAATTTTAGGCGTAATTCTATTTCGGTCCGCCTGGGTTTCGGAGTGATGCTACCCAAGAATAACATTCTTATAAGGTCTTCATGGACTTTTTTAAATAGGTCATTCTCGTATCATACCCTTAATGTGAAGATAATCCAGTACGTGTTGCAAAATACGTGTCGCATTCCTAATGGAATTACAACTATTTGCAACAGTTCCACTAAGGAGGTGTGTGAGAGAAGAGTTTCCTTACTTGTTGACATATGTCCCTTGTAGCATCGCCAATTTTAAGCATCTACAATAATAATAATTAAAAAATCTCTTGGTAATCCAGAAACAGAGCGTGTGTATATATATTAGGCTGGCTAAATCGGGAAAACAGAGGATATAATGAGGCTGACTATTGCAATAGTTTTGGAGCAATTTTTCTTGTAATTGAGAGAGAATCAAGAAAATCCATAAGCATAAAATTTGTTCTGCAATGTAATCTACGTGCTGTCTTCGAGAACCGTTATCTATAAAAAAGCTTACTTAATGTTGCTTCTTGATGTAGAATTAGGCAAATTCTTAAAGTTCTGTTTTCTTATTGTACATGATTTTTTTTCCCAAAAAGTTAAAAGGAAGGTATAAGTCTTATATATATATATATAATTATTTCATTATGATGAAAATATAATCTAAAGGAACATGTTAAACATTAATTTTTACTTGGCAGATAACTATTGATTATTCTTCAAAAAAATTGAGAATAAGGCACAAAAACTACAAGAACAAGACATAAAGTTAAAGTTATGAGAACAAAACTCATAAATTAATAAAACTAAACTCTAAGATTAATAATTACATGAGTTATTTAGTCAGTCCAGCCAACCAAATACCTAATTTATGGAGTAGGAATATATTGATAAAGTGAGCTGACATTTGCTATACATGGATTCTTTGTGCATCAAGCCATCAAGTTGTTCTAATTAGGTTAAATCACAAGTGATTTATCATTGAAGTTTGTTAATCAACTAGTTTAATTGGATCATAACATTACATAACCTTAGATCTAATAGATAACATTAGATAACCTTAGATCTAACACCATATTAAAACCTTAGATCTAACACCATATTAAAACAACATTCATATGAGCAACATAACTTGAGCTAAATAATGAAATAAATGCGAAGTACAGCTAAACCAATCCAAACAAAAAAAATTCGCTAGCAGGTAAGCTCTCTCAAGAAACGCACTTCCTAAATTTGAATCTAGAATTTGAAGGTGAGATCATGAGCCCTACATCACCAAGCCATGCCGATTGGGATAAGAAAACACACATAACATGTACTTCAATAATTTTTTATTCATATAAAAATCATGAAATTGTTCTTTTGAATCACATTAAAAAATCTACACAAGGAACTTCTCTAAACTCTTGCTAGTATGATGGTCACAACACGACGGCGGCTGAAAATTATTATAACCCATGAGAATGTCATAAGCCTGCCTCCGTTTTGCATTTGAAAGAACCTCCCAAGCTTCATCAATAAGCAAATTAGCAGTCACAGCGGCAACAGAAGAGCATTGATCCGGATGAAACAACTCTGCCAAGCGTTCATAACTCTGCTTGATTTCGTCGACACCAGCGTCACAGTTTTCGATACCAAGAACCAAGTACCAGCTTTTGGTTTGGACTGCAACTTTGTGCAGCATGTAAGAGCTTAAGTAGTTTTGGAGGCCAGGAAGATTTGGGTTTTTTGTCAGAGCTGTTTTAATGGCGTAGAGAGCAGCATCGATGTTTTGGTTTGTGAAGAAGTCTTCAGCCATGTCTCTGCAGGTTTCAGCTTCTGCGTTCACGAGCTTGGAGACGAGAGCCTCTGCGGCTACTGGGTTGTTAAACTGAGACGCCATTGTTTGAAGGGTAATGTGTGTTGTGTTTATAATTTATATATATATATTAGTGGTATGAACCGACGTCGTTTTGGTTTTCTATTGATGGTGGAAAATTAAAATAAGAAAGCGTAGAAACTAAGGTATTATCCACCATGGAGAATTCGATTCGATGAAGGAATGGCAATATAAAGATTCAAGGATAAAAGTATGATCGAATTCTGGCCAATGTAAAGCTTGCTCTAAATCATAACTTATAATTAAATATTAATGTAATATTTATAACAATATAAAATATTATGACATCTAATACGATCAGGAAAACTCACACAGATGGCCGGTTGTGACCCTAAATTTCGACCAAAATTAGGGACTTTCAGTTCTAAGAAAATTTAATATACATTATAATAAACAAGTCAAGAATAGTAGAATACTACTCTTTTATTTATAGGGGCCCGCATATTTTAGAATTCATTTATGGCTCAAAAAAAACTAGTGGCTGCCCCTGAATACAATACATACTAATAACTTCTCTAATTTCTATTTTTACTGGTTTAGAAGTTTTTATGTATATTAACTGTATTAATTCTAAAATTACTTTCTTACTAGGAAATCTGCTAACTTCACTCATAAAATTTAATAATAATTCTTTTATGAAGTCTAAATTATTTCTTAAAATGTTAATAGTACTATTTTCAAAGACATCTACTAATTTTCTTATTAATTTGTTTGTATTACTTATATTAATTTATAAAATTTATCCTAAATTTATTAATCAGTCTATTATAAAATTTTGTTGATTAATATTAATATGTGGAAATGTTTATATTGATTTTCTAATTGATCTATATTACAAACTATTTTAAACTTATCAAATAAGCTTATTTACCTAATATGATATTGTTAGGGTTTTCATAGGGCCATAATGTGGAAGCGCGTCGGTGGACGAATCGAATTTTAAAATATTTTTAATCCGGATAAATTAACTGGCATCATATATCTATAATTTATCCATATTTTACCATAATCACTCATTAATATCAAATATTGGGAGTGATTGCGCACAAAAACTCGAGATAAAATTTTCGAAAACGTTTTCTGTGGTTACACGTAATCGATTTATCAGTTCATCGAATCTGACGACTGGGATAATTGGACAACCAAACCAGTCGTGGAATTGGACCAGCCCTACCCCTAGTGTGGATTTTACTGAAAATTCTCAAAACGCTTCCGGAATAATTTTGAAAATCCCGGGAATTTTCCTATGCATCATAAGACATTCAAATTCATCCACAACATGTCAATTTCACAAATTAATCCATAATTGAATTAATTACATAATTAATCAAATTGATCACGTAACTAATTCAAAATTATGCAAATTCAAATCTATAATTACCAATTGAGAGTAAACCACCATAAAACAATTCAATAACGATTTTAGGTCACTAAGGAGTGGCTGAAGCAACTCTAAATTGGCAATTTGTATCCTACACCATAATTTGATCTAATTACACTTAATTAGTCAAATTAACTTTACACATGTAATAAGGCTATCTTATTAGAGATTCTATATATCAATTGATACCAAATGATGAAAAAACTTCAATTATATCAAATATAATTAATTGAAAATATATAAAAAACAAAAACAAAATCAACCAAATAAAATTAGAAATTACATTAATTCCCTGATTTAGGCTTTGGTTACTTCTAATTGTTCTTCCACCTTCTCTAATTTTAGTGAATTGATTAAACCTTAATAAAGCCCTAATTTTGCTCTCTCTCAAATGAACTGTTGTTAAATAATGTGTCATCAAACAGTAATATAACTTGCAATCAAACAGATCAAAACAACAAAAGTAGATCTAGATGCATGAAACCCTAAAACCAGAAAACCATTAAAACAAACCAGAAAATGGAGATCACAGAATTGTCCAAGTCGAGATGATCTCTGTCCTTAAGAACTTATTGGCTCCGTCACGGGTGCTTTACGGATTCGTTTTGCCAACGTTCTCCCAGGATTACTTGGATCTTCTTGTTCAAGGAGCACTCCTTAACAAGTGTATGAACTTGGATCCAAATGGTGGATATCTCTCTCAAAACAAAGAAAACCAACACAATGCCTCTTGAATTCTTGGATATAAATTGTTATATTTGTATTATTGTATGGAATAAAAGCCTTCTTATATAAGGCATGGAGGGATGCCAATAGGGCACCCCTTGGGGTGGGTTGCAACCCTCCAAGGATTGCAACCTCCCATACACCCCTGGAATTCCAATGGTACATATATACATATACATATCATATTTAATGAATTTGAGGAATTTACAACAATCCCCCACAATTCTTCAAATATTCATTCAGGCACGTGAGAGAGATACCGTGAGCTAAAGCTGCATCGAAATAGGTAGCTTTCGCCTTGAACCTTTCCTAGTGAGTGACAATCGGATTTACTTGGCAAACCAGTGACCCATAGTCTTGAACTGTTCTGCCGTTGGTGTAAACCAAGACAATTGCCAACACACAGCTTTAATTCGACCATTTACCCGTTCTACGGTTGTGTTCATTTTGGCCCTGAACAACGGTCCTGGATTCATCAAGCACTTTAGGGTAACCCGCCTTTAAAGGTTCCCATGGAAGCGGCCTCACTTCTTACTTGAAATAGGTGATCTACTATGAAGAGGTAATCTGTCTTTACCCCCATTAGGACTCATCTCCTAATATAGTGATCATTAAAAGCCTTAGCTTATCCTAACCAATGACAGACAGCACTCAGCGTCATTATCGGAATGGGAAAGAGTACGAAACTCTTCAGTGCTCGTTTTGAATTGCACAAAGTTTCTGTTGTCCCTTTTGAACCTAGATCTTGGGATCTCCAGTCAACTAGGTTGGGTTTCCACAGTGACAATTCTTAGATTATAGGCTTCAAGCCCATTCCCCTCGATGACTTCTCAACTTGCTCTCGAGGTAAACCTTTAGTTAGTGGATCCGCTAGGTTTCCTTCGACTCAACATAATCGATCGATATTATGCTACTTGAGAGCAGTTGACCTATGGTATTGTGTCTCCGACGTATGTGTCGAGACTTACCATTATACATGTGTTTTTGGGCTCTCCCAATAGCCGATAGGCTTTCACAATGTATGCTAATCGTTGGCACCGGTTTGGCCCAACTAGGAATATCCTCCAGGAAGTTTCTAAGCCATTCTGCTTCTTCCGCTGTTTTGTCTAATGCTATGAACTCTGATTTCATAGTAGACCGGGCAACACATGTTTGCCTCGAGGATTTCCATGACACGGCTGCATTACCAAGTGTGAAAACAAATCCAACCGTAGATTTGGAATCCACTATATCAGATATCCAGCATCGCTGTTATCCCTCTAGAACAGCATGATATCTCTCGTAATGTAGCCCATATTTTGAAGTTTCTTATACCTCAAAACACTTACTATGGCTTTTCCAGTGGTTATGTCCTGGATTGCTAGTATATCTGCTAAGCCTATTCACAGCTTGAGCGATATCAGTTCGTGTGCAATTCGTGAGATACATCAGACTTCCGATGATCCTTGAATACTCTAATTGCGATATGCTTAAGCCAGTATTCTTTGATAGAGGAAAAGTTAGGTTAGCTACTCCCAAATCTTTCATATCAAATTTGCTGGTTAACACTTTCTTGGTAAACTGAATCAATTCATGATTATTACCAATTATCAGCATATCGTCTACATAGAGACATACAATGACATATCATTTTTGAGTTGATTTGGTGTATATACACTTATCACACTCATCGGTTTTAAACCCACTTGACAACATCTCTTTGTCAATGTTCTCATGTCATTGTCTAGGTGCTTGTTTTAATCCGTACAAGAATTTTACAAGTTTGCACACCTTCTGTTCTTTTCCAGGAACATTAAACCCTTCTGGTTGTTCCATGTAAGTCTCTTCATCCAATTCACCATTCAAGAATGACGTCTTTACATCCTTTTGATGTATTTCAAGACCAAATATAGCTGCTATAGCTATAAGCATTCTACTAATGTGATACGAATCACTGGTGGATAGGTGTCAAAGTAAACAAGGCATTCTTTCTGTCTATAATCTTTTATGACAAACCTCGCCTTGTACTTATCTATTGATCCATCCATTTTCATCTTTCCAATTGTAGCCCAGTGGCTTACAACCTGGAGAAGATCAACCAACTCCCAAGTATGGTTCTGTAGGATTGAATCAATCTCACTGATAATCGCCTCTTTCCACAGAGGTGCCCCAAAGAAGACATTGCTTCTTTATAGCTTCGAGGCTCATTTTCTAACAAATATGTCAGAAAATCGGATCTGACTCTTGGTCAACATGATCACTGTCCTTGACAGTATCAACAGCTCTTTTGAGAGACTCTCTTTTTGTCTTTCCTTACAAGGAAATGTCTCTTCAAAATATTGCATTCCTTGACTCAATCATCACATTCAGATTGATGTCAGGAATCTCATACTTGTGTACCAAGAATCGATACGCACTACTGTTGCAAGCATATCCGAAGAATATACAGTCAACAGTTTTGGGTCCTATTCCACCTTCTTAGGTTTAGGAGCCATCACCTTGGCAATTGGCAAGACACCCCCACATTTTCAGATATTTGTAGGAAGGTACATAACCTTTCCACAACTCATATGGTGTCTTGTCCAATCTTCTGTGAGGAAGCTTGTTCAGAACGTAGTTCGCGGAAAGCAGGGCTTTCCCCCACAAGTTCTGAGGTAAACCAGAACTAGTCAACATGGCATTCATCATTTCCTTCAACGTTCGGTCTTTGCACTCAGCAATCCCATTTTGTTGAGGAGAATACGGAGCAATGGTTTCGTGAATAATTCCGTGCACAGAACAATATTCACCGAATGATGAAACGTATTCACCACTTCTATCACTCCTGATTCTTTTGATTTCCTTGCCAAGTTGATTTGCAACTTCGTTCTCAGTGTATAAAGCTCTCAATAGCTTCAGCTATGCTCCTCAGCAAATACACTTAACTGAATCTTGTGCTTTCATCGATAAAAGTGACAAAGTACTTTTTACCGCCTCTTGTTTGCACAAAATTCATGTCACATACGTCAATGTGTACAAGTTCCAAGGGTTCAGAACTTCGTTCTATGAAGTTCTATGTATTTTTGCTTCAACACATGCCTCACACTCATGTTGGCTATCAATGCAAATTTAGGTATAAGGTCCATGTTAATTAATGTATCATAATTAACATGTCCTAACCTCTCATGCCATACATTTTGTGACTCAATAATATAAGCAGAAGTTTCAGCTTTATTAATAGCACAATTGACAGTCATTGAAAAGACCCTCAGCGAGGTATCATTATTATATGTCAGAAACAAATACAAACCCGAGACCGAGTTCTTCCGAATATCTGGAACATGCAAACATTATTATATGTAAGCTCCGTTCCGGATATCGTTTTCAGAACTACTGTGCCTTGTCCAACCACTCTAGAGGTAGACGAGTTTCCCATTGTCAGATGATCGCCGCCATCGACCTTTCTGATACGAGGAAAACATCTTGCTATCAGCACAGATATGACGAGTAGCCCCAGAGTCTACCCATCATTCTCTCGAATTCCCAACCAAGTTGGCCTCAGTTACCACTGTTGAGAGATTCATTTCTGAAATCTCATCAGTTAACTGTTTATCTTCAGTGACATAGGCCTCATATATCCTGCCATTGTCCTGAGATATCTTGTTTCTGCAGTCCTTTGTCATATGACCGCTCTTTTCACAGTTGTAGCACTTCCCATTGAACTTCTTGTTCGCTTAGGAAGAATCAGCTTCACTGTTCTTTCTTTTCTTGCTACCATTTACATCCTCAAAGATGTTGGCCTTAGACTCCATAGTCTTGTAGCTGGCCTTCTCGGACATCATGTTGTCCTGTTCGATTCTCAATCGAACTCCAAGGTCTTCAAGGCTCATCTGCTTCTTTTCTGTGTTGCAGATAGCTCCTGAAATCCTCCATGATGGAGGCAACTCTTCAATTATAGTGGCAACTTGAAACGTCTCACATAGTTTCATCCTTCATCCATATTTCATGAATGATCTATTGTTGTTCACCCAACTGAGACATCACCGTCCTTGAAACTACCATCTTGTAGTCCAGGAACCTACCCACGACAAATTTCTTTTGTCCGGCATCTTCGGTTTTGTACTTCTTCTCGAGAGATTCCCAGAGAACCTTCGCAGAAGTCATGCCTTGGTACACATTGTACAGGGTATTGTCAAGACCACCCAAATGTAGTTCTTGCATAAGAAGTCTCCAGACATCCAAGTCTGTTCTCGCTCTTCCTTGGCCAATTCAGATTCACCCTCCACAGGACCCGGAGGATCTTTGGAGATTTAGCCAACTGGAGAGTTGTCAGGTAGAACAGCATTTTGTTCTGCCACTGTTTGAAGTTTGCCCTACCAAACTTCTCCGGTTTTTCTCCATGAGAGACCGGTACTGTGATGTTTCCGCTAATCATGTAACTGGAAACAAACAGAGTTCACTATGTCTCAAAAGACAAATTGTTCAACGACCAACAAATGATCTTGTCTCAAGTGATATACCAAATATCCACTTGTTGTTATATTGGACAGTAATACCAATACACACAAGTCCTTGAATTTCCAACCAAGAATTCTTATGAAAAGTAAATAAAGGAATATCCTTTAACTACTTTCTCAATAGACCTCTTAGCAATTCAATCTCAATATTCTCAATTTTCCAATAGCACAATTAATACGATAAGTGTAGATATATAAATGTCAATCAAGATTGGATGGAATTACTTGTGTATTATTACACTTTAAATTCTCAACCAATTATGCAACAACCAATCAAATTCAACTTTATCACTATGTGTATGCTTGTGATAATTGAACAACTAATAATAACTTAAATCTATACTACCAAGATTAATGTATTACAGTATATGACTAACCAAGTTAATATTAATTAAAGTTTGCAGTTTGTTATACTTACAGGACAAAGTCGTTAGTGTCACGTTCGTATCTACGTTCGAACGAGACTGTCCAGTGTGTGTGCGTTCGTGTTGCGTTTGATAACGCGTTCGAACGGTGTGATTCCAGAGAGTTCACGTTCGTATAGCGTTCGTGAACGCGTTCGAACGGAACGATTCCAGAAAGTTTACGTTCGAGTTGCGTTTAGGACGCGTTCGAACGTTCTAAGGCAGAAGGCTTGCGTTCGAGTTGCGTTTGAAGACGCGTTCGAACGTTCTAACGAAAGTTCAAATATTTAGCCTTCGCGTGCGTCGGGCGTTCGAACGCCCTACGGGTTTTTCATGCACAGTTCGTATTTTCCAGAAAATATTCAAACCCTAACATGCGAATTACTATCTAATAACATTAAAGCAATAAGTTCTTAAGATTGTTGTTAAATAATGTGTCATCAAACAGTAATATAACTTGCAATCAAACAGATCAAAACAACAAAAGTAGATCTAGATGCATGAAACCCTAAAACCAGAAAACCATTAAAACAAACCAGAAAATGGAGATCACAGAATTGTCCAAGTCGAGATGATCTCTGTCCTTAAGAACTTATTGGCTCCGTCACGGGTGCTTTACGGATTCGTTTTGCCAACGTTCTCCCAGGATTACTTGGAATCTTCTTGTTCAAGGAGCACTCCTTAACAAGTGTATGAACTTGGATCCAAATGGTGGATCTCTCTCTCAAAACAAAGAAAACACAAACAATGCCTCTTGAATTCTTGGATATTAAATTGTATATCTTGTGTATCTATTGTATGGAATAAAAGCCTTCTTATATAAGGCATGGAGGGATGCCAATAGGGCACCCCTTGGGGTGGGTTGCAACCCTCCAAGGATTGCAACCTCCCATACACCCCTTGGGAATTCCAATGGTACATATATACATATACATATCATATTTAATGAATTTGAGGAATTTACAACATGAACAAATTCATTAACAAAATTTCCAAGCTTTAATTTTGCTCTAATGGCCGGAAATTCCATGTATATAAGGGGTGGATATTTTGGTCAATTTGACCAGTTAAAAAGCTTGGCAAAATAATGCCAAATATGACAAAATATATGGTAATTATTTTGCCAAGAATCAACCTTATCTTATAAATTTTGAATATTTCAAGAATATTCAAAAATAAATAATTATTAAATTAATTAAATAATTATTTTTTAACAAATGTCAGAATTCAATTGGATCTAATATGTATCATCTAATCAAATAATATATTATATACATATACACATTAAATATAAAAATATTCAGACTTTTGTATAATTACGAATAATCCATATTATTCGTAATTAATGGTCGAGAAACACATTTTAATTAAACTTGAAGAAACAGAAACAAAACTTGAACAAAAAAGAAAGCATAAAAAGAAAAACAAAGGATACATGCAATGCATAATACACATATATAAACATGAAACATATAAAGAAAAATAGAATAATTACACCAAGTGAAGTGAATGAGCTGGAGACACAAAAGTCGATAACAGGAAGCTGATCTTTAACAGGATGATGCTGAACTTTTGCTGCCATTTTGATCTCAACTCAATCAATTCCACAGCACTTTGTTGTTACTGTTTTAAGAGTTTCAAATATAGAAGAAGAAGAAGAAGAAGAGAGCAAAAAGGGAAATCACTTGTGCAAATATAGGAATATTTAGTCCCAAATGGACGTGGCTTGGTGATGTAGGGTTTAGAATCTCACCTTGAGGTCCTGGGTTTAAATCCAGGGAGTACGTTTCTTGTGAGAGCCTGAGACAGCCTGGAGTTTTACCTGCTCCGTTTAAGTCCGAAATGGGTGGTTTAGCGGTGAGGTTTACAAAGGGTGTTTTTGTAAGTATGATTTTTTTGTAAGAAATAATATCCGCATACGTCAAAGATCGGGAAAGACATAAATTGACATGGATAAAAATCATAAAAAAAAAACTTATATTTTATTTTATTTAATGAGATAATAATTTCGAATAAAGAATAATAACGAATAATAATATCAAAAGATTATGTAACTAAACAAGTTCGGTGGATGTTACCATGAACTTCATAGATTCAAATGCTACAATGATCATTACAACTTGCAAAGATAGTAATTAAGTATATCACCACAAAGATTACTTCTTAAAAGGGTAACCGGATTCGATTCAACCTTATTTTCTTTAGGGCAAATATAAGGATTGTCAAATGGTAAATACTTTCAGATCCTTTACTAGAACCTGGAATGGCAAATTCTTAAGCACCTAAAAAAAAAAAAAACTGTAGTTATAAGCTTGGCAGCAGCTCAAGTTTGTGTACAAGTTCAAATACTTTCTATACAAATTCTTCTTGTCCCCTCTCTCTTTATATCCTTGATTTGATAAAGCAACATCATCTCTGTTAAGGTTCATTGCAAAAACTCAGAACCTAGAATGAAGGGAAGAACCTGTTAAGGTTCCATGGCAGTGAATAGAACTCTTCGCTCCGAGTATCACATTCAAAGTAGGTGAACTTTTCCCACCAGTGCCTGCCGCTATCTCGCCTAGTTGCACTGTGCCCATGACTGTGAGTGCAATCCAAGAAGTAAGCAACAATGGTTGCCACTGTCGCAGGGGACGAGAAAATCACTTGAATTATGTTGTTGAACTGTAAACGTTGAAGAGAAAACAGAATTAACAACTTGATGAATCTAAACAGACAATGTTGAGGCTAGGAAATTATACTTACTGATGTTGAACCAGTGTGCACGGGGCCATGTCCGGAATTGAGTAGATACTCATTGAAGTACTGTGTCACGGAAAGGCCCATGAAGAGGGAGAAGCCTAAAATGAACTTTGACCTGAAGCTATTGAGGTTGCAGAATTGTAGGAACCCCAATCCTGCTGAAGCTGCTCAACCGCAGTACAAAATCAGAAGTCAGAAGTAATACTTGTTTGTTCTTCATATCCAAGTTGAATTTCGGTTGTGTAAGAATCAAGAATTAAATAGTCGATCACATTGAAGAATACAGAGAAAAAAATTTAGCTATGGCAAGCGTGAAAGCATAAATTTCAATCAATTTTAACAACAGTAGAGGGAACCAATCGTAAACTGCAATGACAGCAGAAAAGGTCATTTGGTTCTTGTACTCGGAGACTTATTCATTCTGCCTGTTTATTTATAAAGATGTCGACAAGGGATACATACCTACGTAGGCGAAGAGAACACAGTACAGAGCTGCAACAATAGGTAATGGAATAGAAGCAAGAACAGCCCCGAATTTTCCTGTTAAAGACATGAATTATGTCACCATCACACTCATGAGTTACTCTTTTACGATATTGTATAGCGAAAATAATGCTCAATAGTGTATAGGTTAAGCTTCTATTAAGCTAAATTCTCAGTGGAAATGTTACATGTGATCAGTAAACTCAATAGAAATATCATGTGGAGAACCACACCTAATATAGAGAAGAAAAGCATAAATCCTGCTGATATCTGAACAACTCTCCGGCTTCCACTCCGTGTTAATCCCAAAAGACCTGCGTTTTCTCTAAAATAGCAACAAACTTATTAGATCACAGCTATGGGAGTTTAAAATGCTAGGATAGAGACATGCACAGGCTTATACCTCAACATATACTGAGTTGTGTGATTCTTTTATAAATAAATAACATTCTTCAAAAGCAATTGCAGCTGCGACTGCGTATTTGAATAAACACATTTTTGTTTTCATTTTTCTTTTTCCACATAATGACAGCACGTGGAAGTGTTGAGATTATATATTCAATTTTATATACACAGAATGACACATTAAATCTGGATAAAGTATGCTGTCTAGTTTATACAGACAGAGGTCAGAGTGGAGACACTCTCATCTAAAAGTGTTATAGAGCAAAAGCAATTAACCTACTTCAACGTTAAAATTTGCTTACACTGAAGCAGTGCAGCCACTTCCTGTACCTAAAGCGCCATCCAACAATAAACCTATTCCCTGGATTTCAAAATATCAAACCTGTGATCTTGATTCAAGGACACTCAGTTATGGAGCATACGTAATAAAGGTGGAATTGAAGAATCCCTTATTACCTGCCAACCAATACCGCGGCTGAGTACAGAAGGTGGCATAGGAGTGGCACTCCCATATCTTGATGCTGCAATAAAAGTACCAGTAGACTGCCCAAGGAAGGAAGGAAAAAAGTTCATCTCATTAGAATCGTAATGGAGATTCCCATTATATAAGCTTAGAAATGAAGAATGATAACTTAGTTCACGATGGAAGATGGAAAGCCAAACAATGTTCACACTAGCAAGCATTCCAGCTGATGTTCATTTAAGGGTGTTCACGTTTAAAAAAAATTGTCAAAAAGGTGTTTTTATGATTCACATCAAGACGTGACTAGCACATAGTAACAACAATTACAGATTAGTCGTCCTCATTTATGATTTAAAACTTGCAGCACCATTCTTAATGCCCCTAATGCAAATCCACAAGGTAAAAAGAAAAAAGAGCTTGCAGCATCTCATCCTCTTCACTTTCAGTAAGAGGTGATCACAAATTAAGAATTGCTCTTTATAAATCAAACCTCAATAATAGCAACCAAAGAAGCAGCCATCATGGAAAAAGCATCACCCGCATTGAAACTGGGGCTTCCATACTGAAATGGATATGGAACCCTTATCCTACATCAGAGAAACAAAATTAAATGTCATAATGATGACAATACTCCTCGAGGAATCATTTGCACTAGCTAATATCAGATAAATTTCCTTCAAGCAAAATTAAAAGAATAATTCTACATGAGTTTTGATAAGGCTGTTATGCATAATCTCACCACGGAGCGGCTTTAAGAAGTCCAGAACGATCAGTACGACAGCTAATTTGAGTGCTTCGAGATTTTTTATCATATGCACCAGCTAGAGTCAAAACTTCAGCATATCCCCATATAATTGCAATAGTGAATAGAACTGCAAATCGATCAAATATGCCTCTTTTGCATCGCATCATATGCGGAAGATACTGCAAATTAACAATCAGCTATCCACAAGATTAGACAAATCAAAATAAATATGGGTTAAATTCCACTAAGCGGGATCATTCTTTTAAAAATTTTATTGATTGAAAGACAAACAAATAAGAATAGATCTGACCTGAGATATAACAACCAATATTATTAATGCTGGGAGTCCAACTTCAATGCATTTTGCCAGCTACAAGAATTCACCAAAGAGAAGAAAATTCCATTTTGAGAAACAAAAGGATAATTATACAGATGAAAATGCAATTCAACAAAAGACTTTCCCGCCGTATCTCTTGTAATGTAAATGAGACACAAAACCATGAAGATTACTCAGTCTAAGTTTCATTACAACTAAGAGCCAGAGCTGGTATTTTAAGATTTATAATCTAATGGTTCTCCAGAAAACTATTCAGAGATACTAATCAGTGACTCAGCGTTGAATTCATTGACCAGTTCCCCGTGACATTTTGCAGCAACTAAGCATGGTAGGAACAGATAAAACAAGGAAGCTATTCAAATAGTATGAAAAGTTCTCCTTGAAAATCCAGAAGCTGACTACTGAATAACGGTCACAAAAGTAATAGTCCTGGCCTGATGAAAATTATGAAAATTGCTTATTTACAAGGGAATTGGGTCCAAACGTTTGGAAGCGGAGAAGCTTAATTAATGGTGGCAAATAGGGTCATTGAAATTGAACCAAATTTCCCAATCCGGAACAAGATGAAAAGGAATAATAAGCTTTCAATTTCTATTTTTACTAAAGGTGAAGCAAAATCCTTAGCATTGAACAACAGCTATGAATGGTCAGCAGTCATACCTTTGGGAAACCTTGCGCATATAGCCCTAGTCCAGTAAGAGTGACCAGAGGAACCGCAGCAAGAGGGGTAAGAAATCTGCATCACAAGAAACCGAATCAAGGCCACTATAATATTAGTATCATCTCAAGATAAGAAATCAACAAATCCAATATTGCAGTTTCGAACATCCTACCTTCCAAATATTCTCCAGAAGCCGAAAAAACCAATTACCACGTTGAAGAGTGATGCCATAAGGATTGCCCCTTGCAAGGCTCTCATGGATTCTTTGAACCTCTGAAAAGTTGATTCAAAAGTCCACAAAAGGAAAATAATAAGTATGCAAAATTCATCATATTACTTCACCACCAACTCATTCTATTGACAAACCAAATCACGGAGAGGCATAACAAAAAAAAAGTAGACCTACCCGATGGGGATCAGTATACTTCTTGAATCTGTCAGAGACAGCAATGGACACGGCAAGGATAATGAAAGCATAGGAACCCCTCATAACCACTGGAAGCCGAGTTCCAAACAAAGTCTGCAAGAGTGTGTTTATGCCCGAAACAAAGAGCAAAGTGTTGATGACTTCAGCCTTCTCTGCCTATTGATCAAACATCATTACAGAAGCATTTGATTAAACAGAAATTGTAAACATGAACAAAATAATACGAAATTATTCATAGAACTTCCTCAAAACAATTCTTACATTGCCTCCGCCCATTAAAGGGACAAGCATAGTTGAAATGATCACAGTTGTTCCAAGTACTACTAGATAGTGTTGAAATCCCAGAATTATTGCTTCGGCTGCAAATCCAATAACCATGTATGAAGAAATCAATTATTATTGTTATCCAAATTTCCACATTCTAAGACACTAAAACATGCACATTCCAATTGCTATTGCTGTTTGGGTTTCAATTGAGGAGAATTTTCTATTAGAAAAACACACAAAACATTTCTAAAAAATTATATCTTTCAGCAAGCAATATACAGTAATTGATTGATAATTACTAATCTGTAAATATAATTTCGAATCCCTTTGAAGCACTGACTCATTACTACAGCTACTTCAGAAATTAAAGAAATGAGATTGCTTCTTCAGCTGAGAGTATCAATTAACACATAAATAAATGAACCGAAAAATGAAAAACAGAATAATATTCTATTTTCCTTTGTCATTTTATCTTAGTTTCCTTTCTTTCCTTCAGTTATCATTTATCGGATAATTTTTTTATATATATATTTTAACACACGTGGAAAATATTATTGGATGATTAGTAAAATTAAAATAAGACAAAAAACAAAACAATGCATTATGAATGCACATCTTATATGATTAAAAATCTAAATAAAGAAAGAAATAGAGGAGAAGTTACGCCAAGGAGGAGAGCTAGAGACGCAAAAGTCGACGCCGGGAAGCTGATCCTTAACCGGAAACGGCTGAAACTCATCATTCTTCGACGCTCCTCCTCCTCCGGCCATTGTGTCGTGTCGTTCTAAGAAGCAAGAGGCAAGGGCTTGTTCATCAGTTCAGATATATAGATAGATATAGAGATATAGAACAAGAAAGCGTGTCGTACAAGAAAGAGCCAATCAGCCAAAGCACTCTTGTCATGATCACAGGTGAAGGTTAGGCGACGTCGTTGTGACTTTCAAATGCCACCATTTCTATTTCTTGTTTTTCTATTTTTTTTTTAAATAAAGTTTAGAATTGTCGGTTGATGTTTCTGGCTCACCAACTGCAGCTGCCTGAGGGTGACATGACATATCACTAAGCTTTTAGCCTTCTGACAATCCACTTCAGGATTTTGTTGAGCAATTACTACATGCGTTTTCAGCTAGCTTGTATTGATCTCACTTGGCGGAGTTCGCCTCCAACTTCTATTCAGAAAATATTATTTGAGGATGATTGGAGATATCTCAAGTATAAATTTGCTTCATAACTATTTAGCATTTTGTAATTTTCATCTCTTTTTCATATTAATCAGAAAATATAGGGTAATGTATGTCAGTATGTCATTAACAAGAAACAAAAACATATAGAAATTGAAATTATTCATCAAATTCAATAATGGGGTTGTTGGTTTATTCAAAACTAATGAGATTTCTTATATACTAATTCAATTGAATAATTGTGAAAATGTTTCAGCCCTCTTCGATATTCGTGGGAGTAGAGTTTTTCCTCATATTTAAGTGGGAGTAAATATCTCATCTCTATAAATATTTATATTCAATATATTAATAGAAAAAATTGTGAAAAACTTATTGTTACTATTGTGGATGCCGATTTTCACCAGAGGTCCACAATCGAGAATCTGATTTGAAGGGCACTAGCGAACCTGCGAAACAAGGGTAGTATGAACGGGGAGTACTGCCCACCGGTGTGGTGGAAGCCGTAGGCTCTCCGACGCTCAAGTCAGTAAATGTGTTTAATGGTAATGGGGAGAATAAGGCTTAGAGTTACCTCAATCTCGGTTTGTTTGCCGTGGGGGCGGGGTTTTAGTATTTCTTGGGCGGTATGCTGTGCTATTGTATGATGTTCGCCCCACCTCCATGCCAGGATCCTTCCCTTTTATAAGTCTTCTGATATGATGTCGTTTATCTCCTGACCGTTGGGACCTCTGTAACTGTAGATTTGATTTGATAGTGGTGTTTAAGGCTATCTCCAAAACTGCTGACTTAATTGGTAGTATTTATGGGTTCAGACGTTTTTCTGAACTGGTTATTGATGGGCGATGGGTAATAGGAGATGGGCTTTGGGTCTCTGGTTTCATGGTGAGCCTAGGGGTGAAAATGTCGATCTTGTCCTCGGGCCTAATTTTGGCTTGTATAGTTTGTCCCCTACTCTCTAAGTTTAGAAGCCCTTGACTTGGAGAGTATTACTGACGGACGGACGGACTAGGTTGTGGAGCGCTTTTATCGGCCCTGCCAGAGGCCCTAAGCTGTTGACCCGGTATGATTGCTCGGGAAAATGTCATTGATTTAACTGAACTTGATGGGGGTTCCGTGGCCATGTTTTTCGACATTGTCGTATGATCCGTGGGAGGATCAAATCTCCAATTGGGTTGGCATGAGTTTCGACATGTCGTATGGATTGAGGAGAGTCCATATATTCTTTTGACTCGACGGGAATCCGTGGGGAATGTCCCTGGTCGACTGTACCAGATGAGGGTTCAACAGTCACAGTTCATATATTCATTTGACACGACATGTCGTATGGACTGAATGAAGTTCATATCTTCTCTTGACTCGACGAGAGTCTATGGGGGATTTCCCCGGTCAACTGAACCAGATGAGGGTTCATGAGTCACTTTCATTCGACATGTCGTATGGACTGAGGGAAGTCCGTATATTCATTTGACACGACATGTCGTATGGACTGAATGAAGTCCATATCTTCTCTTGACTCGGCGAGAGTCTATGGGGGAAGTCCCCGGTCAACTAAACCAGATGAGGGTTCAGGAGTCACTTTCATTCGACATGTCGTATGGACTGAGGGAAGTCTGTATATTCATTCGACATGACATGTCGTATGGATTGAATGAAGTCCATATCTTCTCTTGACTCGACGAGAGTCTATAGGGGATATCCCTGGTCGACTGAACCAGATGAGGGTTCATGAGTCACTTTTATTCGACATGTCGTATGGACTGAGGGAAGTCCGTATATTCATTTGACACGACATGTCGTATGGACTGAATGAAGTCCATATCTTCATTTGACTCGACGAGAGTCTATGGGGGATGTCCCCGGTCGACTGAACCAGATGAGGGTTCATGAGTCACTTTCATTCGACATGTCATATGGTCTAAGGGAAGTCTGTATATTTATTGGACACGACATGTCGTATGGACTGAATGAAGTCCATATCTTCTCTTGACTCGACGAGAGTTTATGGGGGATTTCCCCGGTCGACTGAACCAGATGAAGGTTCATGAGTCACTTTCATTCGACATGTCGTATGGACTGAGGGAAGTCCGTATATTCATTCGACATGTCGTATGGACTAAATGAAGTCCATATCTTCTATTGACTCGACGAGAGTCTATGGGGGATGTCCCCGGTCGACTGAACTAGATGAGGGTTCATGAGTCACTTTCATTCGACATGTCGTATGGACTGAGGGAAGTCTGTATATTCATTCGACACGACATGTCGTATGGACTGAATGAAGTCCATATCTTATTTTGACTCGACGAGAGTCTATGGGGGATGTCCCCGGACCCCGGTCGACTGAACCAGATAAGGGTTCAGAAGTCACTTTCATTCAACATGTCATATGGACTGAGGGAAGTCCGTATATTCATTTTACACGACATGTCGTATGGACTGAATGAAGTCCATACTTTCTCTTGACTCGACGAGAGTCTATGGGGGATTTCCTTGGTCGACTGAACCAGATGAGGGTTCATGAGTCACTTTCATTCGACATGTCGTATGGACTGAGGGAAGTCCGTATATTGATTTGACACGACATGTCGTATGGACTAAATGAAGTCCATATCTTCATTTGACTCGACGAGAGTCTATGGGGGATGTCCCCAGTCGACTGAACCAGATGAGGGTTCATGAGTCACTTTCATTCGACATGTCGTATGGACTGAGGGAATTCCATATATTCATTCGACACGACATGTCGTATGGACTGAATAAAGTCCATATCATCTCTTGACTCGACGAGAGTCTATGGGGGATGTCCTCGGTTGAATGAACCAGATGAGGGTTCAGGAGTCACTTTCATTCGACATGTCGTATGGACTGAGGGAAGTCTGTATATTCATTTGACACGACATGTCGTATTGACTGAATGAAGTCTATTTCTTCTCTTGACTCGACGAGAGTCTATGGGGGATGTCCCCGATTGACTGAATCAGATGAGGGTTCATGAGTCACTTTCATTCGACATGTCATATAGTCTGAGGGAAGTCCATATATTCATTTGACAAGACATGTCGTATGAACTGAATGAAGTCCATATCTTTTCTTGACTTGACGAGAGTCTATGGGGAATGTCCCCGGTCGACTGAACTAGATGAGGGTTCATGAGTCATTTTCATTCGACATGTCATATGGTCTCAGGGAAGCCTGTATATTCATTTGACACGATATATCGTATGGAATGAATGAAGTCTATACCTTCTCTTGACTCGACGAGAGTCTATGGGGAACGTCCCTGGTCGACTGAACCAATTGAGGATTCAGAAGTCATTTTCACTTGACACGTTGTATAATTAGGATGTTCTTTAAGCTAAGACTTTCGAGTGTATTATGTCGAGTGAGCATTCTTCTTGCTAGGCTTTTTATGTTGTTTCTCATTCGAAACTAGGACCGCTTCTAGGTTTTTCTCTTGTCTTCTGATATAACCTTAGCGTTATTTACGAGGAGTTTTGGCGGGAATTTGAGGCGTCAAAACGGAAGGATATATAAGAGAGCTCTGAATGTTCATTTGCCTCATTCTCAAAATTTCTCTTCAGAGACCAAGTTGGGAGAGCTCTCAAGCCTTCAAGGTATTATTCACAAACCCATCTCTTGTTCTTCATTAATCTTTAAACATTCATAGTGTAGATTCAAACTGTTATTAGGCAAATAAGTTGTTTGATCTTTCGAACCATAGACTTATTTTCGAATTTGTGTTTGAGGATTTTGATCTTTATGGAGTAGTTTTCTAAGGAATTTAGTGTTTATATGCTTTTTGTTTGGAGGATGTCGAGTGAAGAATCCTTAGGCAGCTTATGTGCTAAGATTGATGAATTTTTCGAATCATCCTCAAGTGAGACGGAGGCGGATGAAGTATGTAGGGATTGGTCGTACCAGGATCTGATTGAAGTTGGGTTAATAACCGTAGCTGAGTTATCCCAAGAAGTCCATACCGAAGCTATTCCACTAAGGGTTTTACCAGCCATTGTAGAGTCAAATGAACTACCTAATACAAGTGAACCGACTAATCTGTTATCGAAAAACCCTGCTAGTCGAATGACTGGGAAACTATTGAGGGAACTCGGGTGCAAGTTTAGGTTTTCTGATACATTGGAACTGAGGATACCTTTTTCGAGTGAAAGGATTGACTATAAAGTTCCGGGGTGGATGGGATTCTATTGAAATCGCTAGTCGAATAACTGGGAAGTCCTGGATCATTTTGAAATCGCTCATTCTCAGCTGAAGCCCAATACTTAGAGGATTCTGTTGTCGATTGAATGCATGGCCTTCGAACTAGGAGTGTTTTTTGAAGTGAAGGATGTTCTGGCCACTTACTACTTAAAGGAGCATTTGAAGGAGAATGGAAGATATACCTTGTTTATTCGCCAGAGGAAGAAACATTTAGTTACCGATTTACCGACTAATGACATGGGAAATTGGAAATCTGATTATTTCTTTGTAAGGGGGTGATGGTATATTCGGGTCGGCTGGATCTGGTCGTATCCCAGAACATTGGAGTTTGTCGAGTGAGTTGTGTTTTTTTTAATCTTCGAATTTACTTATGTGTAGGAATAATCGTGAACTTTGTCATTGCAGACCCTCTACGAAATAAGTCGTTTGACCCTACTAGTCGAACCATTTCAAACACAAAGACGATTTTAGCTCTGCCGGCTGAGGAAAAAGATTGGAAAGTCATCTTGGTAGAGGAGAGGTTAAGGGCGACTCTGTTGTGGAAGGATATTTACAGTCGAGAAGGTATCCCTCTGGCCTTTTGTAAAGGCGTATTGCCCGTGATATCTAGTCGTTGGTCGTGTCAAGAATTATACGGAGAGTTTATCATTTTAAAGCCTCTAACTCCTAAGGAACTTTTATGCGCAGAGGACATGATGTCTAGGCCATTCAAAGTAGCTTCTCTCGACGAAATGAAGAACCAGAGGAAGGTCAAGAAGTTGACGGTGAAAGAACATGAGTTGGAGAAGGTAGCGGAGCCTCAGCCCAAAGATGTCGTACCAAGTGAGGCTGTTGCGGAGAAATGGAAATCGATTGAAATGATTTCTGTTAGGAAGAAAAGGAAAGTTATCACGGATGCGGAAGAAGACATTGACAATGTTATCTTAAAGGTTCCTCGCGAGTCGACTGCGATTTCAGATCCTTCAAGCATAAACTCATTTGTGGATGGGCTTCTCTTGGAAGGGGATGAAGAGAGGCTAATGCAAATTGGTCCAGTGGAAGCCATCACCGGATGAATCGCCTGATATGGACGGCGTTCCAACTATTTCAGATGGGAGTTCCTTCCTCGGTCTGTAGTTTGTAAGCTCCTCTCCCAACAATTTTTGTTACGAGGTATGGGCCCTCCCAATTTGGTCCAAGTTTTCCATCTCCAACCTCCTTTGTGTTCTGAAAAACTCTGCGTATGACCCAATCTCATTCCTTAAAAGTTTTGCTCCTGACATTTTTGTTGAAGTATCTGGCCATCCTTTGTTGATGGGCGGCTAGTCGAATGGAAGCTCGGTCCCTCACTTCGTCAATTATGTCGAGGCTGAAGTTCATGAGCTGTTGATTCGTTTCCTCATCGAGCCAATGGTAGCGTAGGGATGGGATAACTTCTTCAGTCGGAATTACTACTTCCGTTCCAAATGCCAGTGAGAATGAGGTTTCACCTGTTGAAGAACGAGGTGTCGTCCTGTAAGACCATAACACCCCCGGGAGTTCATCCGCCCATGCACCTTTTTCTTTTTCTAATCTCTTCTTCAAAGTATTCAGAATCGTTTTGTTAGACGACTCGGCTTCGTTGTTTGCTTGTGGGAAGCGCGGGGTCGAGAAGCTTAACTTTATGCCCCAATTTCTGCAGAAGTCTTGGAAGTGATGGCTGATGAATTGCGAACCGTTGTCAGACACGATTTCCCTTGGTATGCCGAACCTACAATGATATTCTTACAAACGAATGTTTGAGCCTCTTTGTCGCGTATCTTAGCGAATGATTTGGCTTCGATCCACTTCGAGTAGTAATCCGTCAACACAAGCATGTAGACTCGCTGGCCTGGGGCGGCTGGGAGTTTCTCAACGATGTCCATTCCCCACTTCATGAACGACCAATGAGATAAGATGGGATTGAGTCTTCCTGCTGGGAGGTGTGTGACTGGAGCAAACCTTTGGTATTTTTCACACTTCTTAGTGAATTCGGCTGAGTCGGACCTCATTGTAGGCTAGTAGTAGCCTGTCGAATGGGCTCGAAGTGCTAGGCTCCTACCTCCGGAGTGATTCCCACATTCTCCCTCATGTAGTTCTGCCAATACATGTTGCGCCTCGTAGTGTGTGAGGCATGTCAGGTAGGGTCCTGAAAATGACCTTTTTAGCAGCTGACCGTCGAATATGGTGAATCTTGCGGTCTGTCTCCGGATTCTTCTGGCTTGGATTTTGTCGTTTGACAGCAAGCCTTCTTGCAGATATTGGATAATAGGTGTCATCCTAGTGTCGAATGAATTCACTGAAGTGACTACCCTTTCTTTTTTCCAAATAACTGGCCAGTTCAAGTATACTACCGGTATTGAACGTGGTTTGTCTCCCTCCATTGTTGAACCAAGGGTACTAGCCAGTTCAAGTATACTACTCAGTACATGTGTTTAATGGTAATGGGGAGAATAAGGCTTAGAGTTACCTCAATCTCGGTTTAATTACCGTGGGGGCGGGGTTTTAGTATTTCTTGGGCGGTATGTTGTGGTATTGTATGATGTTCGCCCCACCTCCATGCCAGGATCCTTCCCTTTTATAAGTCTTCTGATGTGGTGTCGTTTATCTCCTGACCGTTGGGACCTCTGTAACTGTAGATTTGATTTGATAGTGGTGTTTAAGGCTATCTCCGAAACTGCTGACTTAATTGGTAGTATTTATGGGTTCAGACGTTTTTCTGAACTGGTTATTGATGGGCGATGGTTGATGGGCAATGGGTAATGGGAGATGGGCTTTGGGTCCCTGGTTTCATGGTGAGCCCAAAGGTGAAAATATCGATCTTGTCCTCGGGCCTAATTTTGGCCCATACAACTATAACAACCTAAAAAAAGTAAAGACACGCGGACTAATAAGAAACAACCGCGTGTTAAGTACATTGATTTAAATAAATGCATTCTAGTAATTGAGAAAATCTATAATACAACGGAGGTATCACGTCATCCGTGTAAAAATCTAATAATCAATTGTCACGCGTACAAACAACTAAAAAGATGGATATTAAATCATGCATGTCATTTACTAATTTATTGGTGATACCACGTCACTCATGTCTCCGTTATACTAAAGAATTACTCCTAGTAATTAGTAAATATATAAAAGAACCAGGCTTTGAAATAGAGACTTAAAACCCCAAGTTTTGTATTGGTTGAACAAATTACAATTATTCAAAACAAAATTATAAAAGTATTTTCACTTTCCCCTCACATTTTTAACAACCAAACAAGGTAAAGCTACCAGATGTAATTCTAGGGGATAAACTTTGACATTACTGAAGATTCTCATTTCTAAAAGATGTTTGTAAAGAATTTTCTTTCAGAATATAATGGAGTTTATTGATTTGGTTGCAAATGAACCAAAATAACCAAAGAATTCTCTCTTAATATAATCTGATGATGCAATGCAGGAAGAAGAAGAATAAAATATTGATGTCTCTTTCAACAAAACGCACAGGGGCATATATAGATATAGATGATTGTCAATGAAGGGATATCTTTACACTAAATAGTTGAAACTCTTAGGAAGATCACATCATTTTTTAAACCGAAATATCATAGCATTGAATTCATACCCTTTCATGTTATTTTGCAAGTTAATCGAAATAACTGATTTCGTATTCTCTGAAATGAAAAAGTCATTATGTCTTATATTGTCCAACAATGGGTAATCATTAGCGCGACAATGAGATACAGACTAATATTGTCGCGACAATGGTTACTCATTAGCACGACAATGAGACACTGATGCAAAAAGGGCTATCTGACCTATATTATCACGCCAATAATAACTCATTGTCGCGACAATATGAAGCCCGTATATATTGTCGCGACAATGGTTGGTCATTGACACGACAATGAGATGCTGATTCAGAAAAACATGATTAAAAAATATGTTTTTTTAGGCAAATCTTAGTTGTCTGTCTATATATAGAATACAGAAATGATTCATCATATATAACAATTTTCATATAAAAAGTTCTCAAGTCGAGATTCAACAAGTGTTGTATTGCAACTCTAAGTTTTGTTATATCTTAAAATATATTTATCCTGCAACTATTACAAAATATAATGAATGTAAATATTACTTTAAGAAAATATCATACACGCCTCAACAATTAGATTCTTTACTGCATTCCCGACACAAGTTTAGTTAACCAAACTTTGGTGCTCATATACGCTACCTCTAGACACGTGGGGACTACCGAATTCAAAATTCAGTTCACTGATCTTTCTATATTGCTTATTTCTAATAATTACACAAAGTGCACTTTACCAAAGTCAAAATTTGACCCCTCATTTTTTTTTTTTTTTTTTTTTAGGAAACAATGGAACCCCGCCACCAAACCACCCATTCTGTGCCGCGGCGCAGGTAAAACCACCGGCTGTCCCAGGCTCTTACAAGAAGTTCACCTCCTGGATTCGAACCCAGAATCTCAAGGTGAGATCCTGTACCCTACACTACCAAGCCACACCCCTTGGGGACAAGTCTTTTTGCAGGTAAAACCACTGGCTGTCCCAAGCTCTTACAAGAAGTGCACCCCCTGGATTCGAACCCAGAACCTCAAGGTGAGATCCTGAACCCACACCACCAAAATTTGACCCCTCATGCGTCAGTGTAAGAAATAAATTTTAAAATAAATGATTTGAAAAATACCAAGAATAGATATATTTATATGTGTTTTTTGTTCTAGCTATATATGTACTTTAACTAGTTTGAATTCACCCCGTGTCTTGATTGAATGGAAGGATCTTTAAATATATATATATATATATATATTTTCAAATAGAAAGAAAAGTCCAATTGTGTAATATTGTAAAATTATCAAGGTTAATAGTCGCTTGATTAGGTAATTAGCTGTTGGTAGATTCACCAAATTAACTCCCACTCCATATTAGATTTTCTTCCAAGGCATGGTTTTCAAATTGTGAAGCTAATCCAAATTAAGTAAATATTAACCATTTATGATTAAAGTTATAAAGTGAATTTACATTCATCGGAATACAATATGATCCCATTCATAAACTATTGTGAGTCATAGACTATTTGCTTTCTCCATAAAAAAGTTATTTGCTTAAATTTAATGACATGCTTATTATGGATTCTTAAGTTTCTTAATTGACACTTCCAAGTAATCAAATGGTGATTCATTAGAAGAAACTTAGAGAAGAAGTAGAAATTAGCCAACCATTTTACTTTTTCTTGATTAGTTTATCTATCTATTTATCTATATTTATTAAATTTCTAAATCATTCCTAAATTTTTCTTCATTCTCAACCTTCCCAAGAACGCCTCCTTAATCCACTTGTTAATGATGTTTTCAGGCACTATGATATTTAAAGCAGCACGACGAGGACAGAAGGGTAATTCCCTGACTGGTTGAGATCATCAAAACCGACCCGACCACAACATGTAGAGACCGACCACTTTGGTTCGGATGATCGAGCACTATAAGGTCGGCAGAAACACTCACAGCATAAAAGATTGCCCTGACCGACCTCATGAAGACCGACCAGATGGCGAGACATGTTCAAGATGACAACACCCTATTCTTGCGGATAAGATAAAACGAGTTATCATACTCTCACAAGGAAATAAAGTCAGAATCCGAAAAGGAATGAGAAAAGAGAAGGCAATATCAGAGTATGAATCCTTGCAAGAAGAGAAGATTAAGTTCAACTAGGATTTCTTATACAAATTGGAGTCTGATTTCTGTGTTATTATAAATAGGAGGGCATAGTATGTGTAAAAGACATCATCATAAAAGATTAGTGATCAGAATCATCAAGCTCTGATTTGTAAAAACAAAGAAGAGACCTGAGAAGCATATTTGAGTAATAAAAGTGCCACCCTGTTCTTGTCCGTGGACGTAGGTCGGATCCAAAATCCACCGAACCACGTTAAATCTCTTTGTTGATTGGTGTGTTTATCTGTCTCTCGCTAAATTTACTTTTGGTCCCCCATAACCAAACAAATTCACCGTTGAATGAGGATTCCCTCGGAGGTGATATTCCCGTATTACCCTGAGACCAAAATCCAGCGTCAACACCACTCATTATTTGAGCTCTTCCTTTATTTAGTGGAAGTGCAATACATGTGGAAATAAATTTAGTTATCTTGTGTGTGTGCAATGTATGTGCCAGATGTTGAGAGACTATCGAAAGTGTTTGGAAAATAAAAAGATGGATTCACTTCTGATAGAGAATGCATAGAGAATTTTTAGAGATAACAGAGTTGAAGAAATGAGATTTTACTTAATGCACGACTCTATTCAATTGCATTTAAATGATAAATTACAATACATATTTATAGACCCAAAAAATGAAATCACTACTACTTAATTTTAAGCCACTAACTTTTTTTTGAAACGTTGGAAATTCTGCCGTCAAACCATCTGACCCGGGCTTAAGCGTAGCAGATAAAATCTTCGGTTGTCTCAGACTCTTACAAGAAACGCACCATCTGAATTCTAATATAGGACCTGAAGACCGGATCCTGAACCCTACACCACAAAACCACGCCAATTGGGAACTAAGACACTAACTTGTGGCATATAAACTGAAAAAACAAATGGGATATGGCCTACATGGAAGTAGAAACTGATACATGAATTGCTTGAAAATAGAGTTTCACTGGCCATGATCTACCGTGACTTGAGTAGATAGTTTTGAATCATCCACTGACAGTCCTCCTTGATTCAAAATTACACATTCTCAGCTTTTCTCTTAAATAGATTAACTTGACAAGAGGGATTGATTTTATCAGCACATCTGCAAGTTGCTGATTGGTGTTACAGTATTTCAATTTGATTGTACCATCTGCAAATTATTTCACGGATGAAATGAGACATATGTCAATGTGCTTCGTTCTTCCATGAAAAACTGGATTCTTCATCATTGCTATTGCAGCTTTGTTGTCACAAAAAAACTTTGTAGCTTCCTTTTGGTCTTGAAGAAAATAAGCTAGCAAGTGTCGAAGCCAAATTGCTTGGCAAACAACAGAGGTGGCAGCAACATATTCAACTTCAGTCGAGGAAAGTGCGGTTGATATTTGCTTCTTTGAACTCTATGTTAGAACAATTTGCACAAATAAGAAATATATTATGAGTTAGAGCAATATTACCATTCACCAAATTGCTTGGCAAACAACAGAGGTGACAGCAACATATTCAACTTCAGTCGAGGAAAGTGCGGTTGATATTTGCTTCTTGAACTCTATGTTAGAACAATTTGCACAATAAGAAACATATTATGAGTTAGAGCAATATTACTGTTGGAAGACAGCATGAAGCAGCTAGCAAGCATGAGCACCGAAAGCATGCTGCCAGCTGCTTCATGCAACAAGTCTGCAAGTTGGCAAAGTTGCCAACTGCCCAAACCGCGTGTTACTGTAGCACACGGTTTGGCACTATAAAATGGAGCTCTGAGGATCATTAATTGGTATCCCAAAAACGTGAGGAAAGATAGAGAGTAAAGTGTTTGAGAGTTTTTTGTAAATCTTGGATTATAAGCTTTGTAATTCTTTTGTGGGTATATATAAAAGAATAGTTTTCTCTCAATTCACCTCTATTATTGTGTGTTTATTCACAACAAGTGGTATCAGAGCTACGGTTCCACGGAGGGATCCCGAAATTCAGAAACGAAGTTTCGGTTCGGAAATCGATTCCGACGAAAGTTGTCGAAAATCGATTTTGAGCATAGCATCGGACTTTTCACGGCGAGACGAGCACGGTGGTATTTTCCGGCGATCAAACGGAGGTCCCAGCACGCCTCACGCGCCGCACGCGCCGTCCAGAGAGAAGCCCACGCGCCCGACGCGCAACATCCACCGCGCTCCACGCGCCAGCTTGAGGTTGAAGACGACGCCACGTCAGCCGCCACGTGTCGCCCAGTCAGCGCCAGTCAGCGCCACGTCAGCGCACAGTCAGCAGCCCAGTCATCCGCCACGTCAGCGCACAGTCAGCGCCACGTCAGCGCACAGTCAGCGCCCAGTCAGCTGCCACGTCAGCGGTGCCTGGTAAATTTCAGATAGGTCGCTGAACTTTCTGGAAATTACAATTTAGCCCCTATACTTTCAGAAATTTTCAATTTAGTCCCTGAACTTTTTGGAAATGCAATATAGTCCCTGAACTTTTCCGTAATTGCATTTTGGCCCCTGAACTTTCGGAAATTGCATTTTGACCCCTGTAATTTCTGGAATTTGTAATTTGGTCCCTGTGTCGGATTTTGACAAACGAAGTGTCATTTCCACCATTTTCGACCATTTCGGACGCAACGGTGAGGTCCGTTTTTTGAAATTCTGCTTAGAATTTTTATGATGGAGGGGAGCAACGGAAAAATGGTTTTGTTAACCAGTACCAATTATTTCACATGGAGAGGAAGGATGAAAGACCTTCTGTATGTGAAGGACTATGATGGATCGGTATTTCTGGAGCAGAAACCAGAAGGAATGACCGATGGAAAGTGGGCTAATCTTCACCAGAAAACATGCAGTACTATTCGTCAGTGGATCGACGACAGTATCGTGAACCATGTCAGTGAAGAGATAAATGCACGTGTCTTATGGAGAAAGCTGGAGGAGCTTTTCCGAGCAAAGACTGGAAACAACAAGCTGTACTACATCAAGAAGATGATGGGGTTGAAATACCAAGAAGGTACAGCTGTGGCAGATCACATCAACGATTTCCTCGGAACAATGAAAGAGTTGTCTGGATTGGGCATAGACTTCGGAGATGAGGTAAATGGCTTAATACTCCTTAATACGTTACCAGAATCTTGGGAAACGTTCAGATCTACGGTGATCAATTCAGCCGCAGATGGGAAAGTACTATGGAGATGGCAAGACCAGGATCTTCGAGAGAAAAGAGGACGAGAATGCAGAAGTCAGCATCAGCCTCAACCTCAGAAGCTCTAATGACAGAAAAGAACACCAGAAGGGGGAGGAGTAAAAGCCGAGGCCCAGGGAGATCAGACAAGAACCGAGGGAATCAAGAACGAGGGATATTGAGTGCTATCACTGTAGAAAGAAAGGCCATATGAAGCGGGATTGCTACAAACTGAAGAACGAGCAGTCCAGGAGAGATGGTGACTCTAATCAAGAAAGAGTTGCTACAACCACCGAGAAAACCTCCAAAGACTTCTGCATAATGTATGAAAAATGTTGTGAATCTTGCCAGCCACGAGACCAGTTGGGTGATAGATAGTGGCGCATCCATACACGCCACATCTCGCAGAGACTTCTTTTCATCTTACACACCAGGGGACTACGGTGCTGTAAGGATGGGGAATGACGGACAGTCCAAAGCCGTCGGTATTGGAGACATATGCCTTGAAACAGAGAACGGGACAGGCTAGTGTTGAAGGGAGTCAAGCACATCCCAGATATCCGGTTAACCTGATCTCAACTGGCAAGCTGGATGATGAAGGTTTCTGCAGCACCTTTAGTGATGGATGCTGGAAGCTCACTAAAGGGTCAATGGTCGTGGCACGAGGTAAGAAAGACTCAACTCTGTATTTGATGCATGCTAAGCTTTCAAATAGTAGCATAAATACAGTTAACAGTAATGAGGCAGCCGAGCTGTGGCATAAAAAGCTCGGTCACATGAGCCAAACAGGGATGGAGATACTACGCAGGCGGAATGTTCTTCCGGAATTGAAGAACTCACACTTACGGAAGTGTGAACACTGCATGGCTGGAAAGCAGAACAGAGTATCCTTCCAGAGCTCCCCGCCTCAACGGAAACCGGAGGTACTAGATCTCATACATTCAGATGTATGCGGTCCGATGCAGACACGAACACTTGGTGGGTCACTGTATTTTGTGACATTCATTGATGATCATTCAAGAGGATATGGGCATACACCTGAAGAGAAAAGACCAAGTGCTTGGAGTGTTCAAGGAGTTTCATGCTTTGGTGGAGAGAGAAACCGGCAAGAAACTGAAGTGCATCAGAACAGACAACGGTGGAGAATACAGAGGTCCGTTTGATCAGTACTGCAAGACGCAAGGATCTGACATCAAACGACACCTCCGAAGACACCTCAGCTGAATGGCCTAGCTGAGAGGATGAACAGAACCTTGTGCGAGAGGATCATAAGCTTGCTGTCACAAGCCAAGCTGCCGAAGACATTTTGGGGAGAAGCACTCATCACACAGCAGTTCATGTTTTGAACATGTCCCCAGCGGTCGCACTGAAAGGTAATGTTCCTAACCAAGCTTGGACAGGTAAAGAAGTGTCATACGAGCACTTACATGTCTTTGGGTGCAAAGCATTTGTACACATCCCAAAGGACGAGAGATCCAAGCTTGATGCAAAGACGCGACAGTGTGTCTTTATTGGCTATGGTCAGGATGATTTCGGCTACAAACTGTATGATCCATTTGAGAAGAAGATTGTCAGAAGCCGAGATGTTGTCTTTGTTGAAGACCAGACCATAGAAGATATCAGAAAGGAGATAAAGACAATGCCCCAGCAATACAGAAATGTGAATCCAGAACCTCATACACCGGTGCCAGTACGAGTTGAAGATGAGGTTCCCAGACAGGAGGGTACAGGTGATGAAGCTCCAAGAGATGATGATCATGATCAACCACCAGTACCAGAAGTTCCACCAACAGTTCCACAGAGAAGGTCTGACAGAGACTCGACCTTCAACTAGATACTCTGCATATGAGTATGTGCTGCTTACTGACGGGGGAGAACCCGAGAGCTACAAGGAGGCTGTGGAAACAGAAGACAGTGAAAAGTGGGGAAGAGGCCATGCAAGATGAGATGAAATCTTTGCATGACAATCACACTTTTGAGTTGGTGAATTGCCAAGAGGCAAACGGGCTTTGAAGAACAAATGGGTGTACAGAGTGAAGCAACAGAGCATACTTCACAACCCCGGTACAAAGCCAGACTAGTCGTCAAGGGATTCAATCAGAGGAAAGGCATTGACTTCGATGAAATCTTCTCTCCAGTTGTGAAGATGTCATCCATCAGAGTGGTACTCAGCTTAGCAGCAAGCCTCGACCTGGAAGTTGAGCAATGGATGTCAAGACCGCATTTCTTCACGGGGATCGGTGGAAGAAGAAATTTACATGGAGCAACCAGAAGGCTTCAGAGTCAGCGGGAATAGGACTTTGTGTGCAGACTCAGGAAAAGCCTATAGGTTTTGAAACAGGCACCGAGACAGTGGTACGTGAAGTTTGAGTCAGTTATGGGGGAGCAGAGATACAAGAAGACCACTTCAGACCATTGTGTATTCGTTCAGAAGTTTTCTGACGATGACTTTATCATCTTACTGTTGTATGTAGATGATATGTTGATAGTTGGCCGGAATCAATCGAGGATTGATAATTTGACTAAGCAGCAACTGAGTAAGTCTTTTGAGATGAAAGACTTGGGGCCAGCTAAACAGATTCTTGGCATCAGGATCGGACGTGATCGGAAAGCCAGGAGGTTATACTTGTCACATGAGGAGTACATCGAGAAGGTACTTCAGAGATTCCAGATGGACAAGGCTAAAGCGGTTAGCATTCCTCTTGCTACCCACTTTAGATTGAGTACGCAGCAGAGTCCCTCTACTGAGACAGGGAAGGAGGAAATGAAACAGGTTCCATACACCTCAGCAGTGGGAAGTCTTATGTATGCCATGGTGTGCACGAGGCCAGACTTAGCACACGCAGTTGGATTGGTCAGCCGGTTTATGTCAAACCCAGGCGGACGGAACAATGGAATGCTGTCAAATGGATTATGCGGTATCTTCGAGGCACATCCATATGAGATTATGTTTTGGAAGCAGCGACAAGCCAGTGTTGATGGGCTACACCGATTCAGATATGGCAGGAGATGTGGATACCCGAAAGTCTACTTCGGGGTATCTGATTACTCTCTCAGGAGGAGCTGTTGCATGGAAGTCAAGGTTGCAGAGATGTGTTGCACTTTCTACAACAGAGGCAGAAATTATTGCAAGCGACAGAAGCTTGCAAGGAATTGCTGTGGATGAAGACATTCGTCCAAGAATTGGGTTTCAAGCAGGAGAAGTACATTTTGTACTGCGATAGCCAGAGCGCTATCTATCTCGGTAAAAATTCCACCTTTCATTCGAGGTCAAAACATATCGATGTGAGGTATCACTGGATACGGGACGTCCTGAGCTCAAGGCTGTTAGAACTCAGGAAAATTCACACCGACGACAACGGTGCCGATATGTTCACGAAGGTCTTACCGAATGAGAAGCTTGAAATCTGTCGTGCCATAGCCGGGATGACAAAACTCTCCACATAGTCAGAGTGGGGAGATTCAGAGAACTACGATTGGCTTGATCCCTTCTCAGGGTACGTAGGCAGTCACACAAATGCAGCCAGGGGAGGATCCTTTGGAGGATCCGATTTGGATGATTGATGGTCGGCTCAGATTTTGGGAAATCTTCACCGAGGGGGAGATTTGTTGGAAGACAGCATGAAGCAGCTAGCAAGCATGAGCACCGAAAGCATGCTGCCAGCTGCTTCATGCAACAAGTCTCCAAGTTGGCAAAGTTGCCAACTGCCCAAACCGCGTGTTACTGTAGCACGCGGTTTGGCACTATAAAATGGAGCTCTGAGGATCATTAATTGGTATCCCAAAAACGTGAGGAAAGATAGAGAGTAAAGTGTTTGAGAGTTTTTTGTAAAGCTTGGATTATAAGCTTTGTAATTCTTTTGTGGGTATATATAAAAGAAGAGTTTTCTCTCAATTCACCTCTATTATTGTGTGTTTATTCACAACAATTACCGTTCACCAAGATACAAAAAGTGAATCTGGGTTGAGTCGCGGACTAGGTCGCTCTCTTTAAGACGTTTCGCGGCTCTGCCAAGAATTTGTGCTAGCAGTAATCGGCCCCGACGTCTCCAGGATAAAACAGCCCAGATTAACACTGTCTCAATCGATTTTGCACAAAACCGATTGGTATACTCACACCCAACTCTCGAATATTATGCTCGGTATCAAACGAAAACAAGAAAACAGTATCCACGAAAATTCAAGTCTTATGATGCTCGGTTTTTTCAAGAAAACAGAAAGAAGTTTGATTGTTCTCGCAAAGGCCATGCACGAAAACAGTGGCTTGAAAGTAGCAAAAATATTGCTCATTTTTTTTTGTTTTTTTTTTCCGTTTGTCTCCTCTACTTTTTCAAAAAAGGAAAAAATTATGTATATATAATAAAAATTTGACGTTGGCAATAATGCTTTTGAACGTATGTAATCAATATTACCTTCAGATTTTTTTTTTTTTTAAAACGTTGGGGCAATAATTCTTTAAGGTTGAAATTAAAGAGAAAACCGTTTACATATTAAAGAATCAGTTTAATTCCAAACATTAGATAGACATGTAATTAAAATAAACTAAACACAAAAAACATATTTTGAATAAAAAATTAATGAATAGACTGTTAAGAATTAAAAGGAATTAAAACTTTTTATTTACTCTTGTAACTCCCCAACTTAAAACATTCTAACAACTATTTTTTTTTAAATTTCAAAACATGTAACTCCATTTTTATTTAAATTCACATTTACAACACTCCAGGTAATTACTCCAAATCCAAGGCTGAAAAAATTACCTGAAGTACTTCGTCATTCATCTACACAACCAATGAAGCAAATCAATTTAAAACTTGCAACATGATTGTATCATAGACCATGGTCTTTTGTCCTCAAGATTTTTTTTGCAACCCCATAATGATGCTTTGTCGGATTCTGTATGTACCTGGAAACAACACCAACAGAAAAAATAATATCTAATCGAGTATGGGTTAACCAATTAATTGATATTTTGATTGCATGGTGTAGAGTAAAATTCTCAACGAAATGTCTTTAAAATTATTCTTGTTTTTATTTTTTTTTTAATAGTTTAATAGCAATTCAATTTCCTTCCCAACATTAGTTCAACCAATTTGCCACTGCCGTGACAACATGGTTCCACACATTCCATCGATAGATTGTTGCATGAGGAACTTAATTAGGACCTACAATAGCTACGAAATGATTATCAACAGCTGCTTTCAAACTTGAATGAAGAACAAATGCTTACACACAATGCAGTTTTAAACTCAGTTGAAAACCATGAGGGGAAAATGTTGTTTGTTTATGGATACAGGAAAAACATTCCTTGTTGGCTGTTGCATCCTCTTTACTCCTCCCTGGAGGCAGAACAGAACAGCCCATTCAAGATTTAAAATCCCTTTAGCAGTGGATACCACTTCAACTTGTGCAATCAGCAAATGAACCCAACTAGCAAGATTAGTTAAAGCTAGCAAATGGTAGACCGCAACTGTTTTGAAGCATTAGACAAGTCTCTCAAAGATATCATGTCTGATTTAGACCCTAAATCTTCAGCCAAAGCATTTGGTGGTAAGACAGTGCTGCTTGGTGGTGATTTTAGACAAGTTTTTCTTATGAAACCACTGTAAAATTCACCAACTGACAATCAACATTGAGACTATTACAGGAAACTATGCCAGATGTGGACTGAATAGCAACAGACAAATTTGCACAGTGGTTACTGAATGTTGGTGATGATAACATAAATATGAGATCTAACCCCAGGGACCGTGAATCACAATTGATATAAATTCCAAAGGAAAATCTGTTCCCGTTTGAAACTAAAATATCTCTATGTTCAAGAGTGGCTTCTTTCAATGGCCTCAAAATTTTGGCCATGGTGACTATGGGCAAACCAGTGACACGACGACAAATGTAGTTTACCTATAAATTTTTGAGGATCTGCTCGCAGGTGCTCGCAATACAACTGTACTATTATTACTATTACTGCTCCAAAATCTGACTATATTTTCATGCCAGAGAAAAAAACCCACTAACTAAATTTCTACACTTGCAGCAGTTTAAACTCTCAAATATCTCTATGTTCATAGCCACAAACCACACCAGGTACTATAATATAACTACTCTTTTATTTCACCAATTTCTATTCTAGCTACTGAACCAAACTAATTTCATACTCAAAAAATGACTTTTACAACCTAATGAACCATCAACAGTTTCTTCCCAATTTATTATTGCAGTGTCATTCCAGTTGAGGATAAAAAGAAGAGCATGACTTCACAGACATTGCAATAGTATCAGATGATTATTCCAAACCATATTTTATTTACAGACACACATACATATATTTTAAAAAGGTGTTGACCGCAAATAATTGGTTGTTATATTTGTTCTAAAATTTGTTTTACTGTTGAAGTTGAGACCCAACTTTGGAAAATTTTGAACACCTTGAACGAATCTTCCAGATTGAACATATTGCAAAAAAATCAAGCATTTTATAATATGCTTGATTTTGGAACTGTTTGTTGTAGAATTTGGTGAGCATATAAGCTAGCGTATAAGCTCTATACTAAACAAATAATTAACGTTTGTTTATACTCTCATAAAATTATAATATCACAACATGAGATTTTTTTTTATACTAACTTATACTGCATGTGAGAGCCTAATATGTGATAACCAGGCTTTAATATATATATATATATAATGGTTTAACATTTTACCCCTTGTTAAGATATAAAAATATACTCTCTTTTTTAATCCCATATGACTTTAAAGGTTTTATATTTTAGCCTCAAAATAATTTCCACTTTTTTTTAGACTTTGGGCTCACAAATTTCCAATTCTAGCTCTCATCAAAATTTGATGTTAAAAGAAATAGAGGGTTTGTTTAGATTCAATTGCCACAATATTCCATGAAAGAAAATCAAATAAAGAATCCATGATAAACAATTTCACTTCAACATTTCTTTTTCCTTTACAGCAACAAAAATAAAGATTGTAACATGGGAATTTCTTAGCACCTTTAAAGAGTGTAGCTACAAAAAGCTTAACTAACAAGTAGAACAAGTTTGCGTACCAAAATGATAATTTCTTTTTGGACATTTCTAAACCATTGATTAGATAAAGCAGCATCACCAACAATTTCAATATCCCTGTTTCTACTCATTTCCAAAGCTATGTTGAAGGGAAGAACCTGCTGAGTCTCCAGGGCAGTGAATAGAAGTCACTAGTCCTGGGATCTCCACCAAAATACTGGAACTTCCCCCACCAATGCTTGCCGCAGTCTTGCCGCGTGGCGCTGTGTCCCCGACTATGAGTGCAATCCAGGAAGTAAGCAACAATGGTTGCCACAGTTGCGGGAGAGGAGAAAATCACTTGCACTATGTTGTTGAACTGTAAGCATATTAGCATCCGGAAAGAGCAGAATTAACAACAACATTGTCGCATATGTAGTAACGATACGAGTTAACTATACGTACTGATGTTGAAGCAGTGTACACAGGGCCATGTCCGGAAATGTAAAGGTACTCGTTGAAGTACTTTGTCACAGAAAGGCCTGTGAAGAGGGAGAAGCCTAAAATGAACTTTGACCGGAAGCTGTTGAGGTTGCAGAACTGAAGGAAGCCTAAACCTGATGAAGCTGCACATTCCACAGTTCATGGTTATCAAAAGTCGAGTTTAAATGTTATGTGTCAATGCAGATCAATTACAACAAATATATGTACACACACACCTACATAGGCGAAGAGGACACAGTGCAAAGCTGCCATGATTGGTAATGGAATAGAAGCAAGAATAGCCCCGAATTTGCCTGTTAGCGACATAAATTATGACGCCATTAGACTCGTAAGTGCACAAAAACAATAGACAAATTCCAGCATAGTTGCAATATGGAGTATCAGACCTAGTACTGAGAAGAAAAGCATAAATACAGCTGATATCTGAACAACTCTGCGACTTCCATTTCGTGTTAATCCCAAAAGACCTGTATTTTCACTGAAATAGCAACAAGACTTATTATAACATGGAGTCTATTGTTTTGGAGATCATTTTGCTAGAATTGAGACGTGCACTAGCTGAAACACTTAAGTGCGGCAATCACAACTATTCAAATGTTAAAGTTTCCTTACACGGAAGCAGTGCAGCCACTTCCTGTACCAAAAGCACCATCCAGCAATAAACCTACTCCCTGGAATTCAAAAAAATAAAACAATGATCTTGATACCAGAACCCACAAATATGGAGCATACGTGATTAAAGTGAAAATTTCAGAATCCTTTGCTACCTGCCAGCCAATACCGCGGCTGAGAACAGAAGGCGGCAATGGAGTAGCACTACCATATCTTGATGCTGCAATAAATGTACCTGTAGACTGCCCAGAAGAAAGAAATAGGTTGTTGCAGCACCAAGCTTAGCACCCAAAAAGCCACAAATATAAAAGTAAAAATGAAAAGCTTGCATTATTTCATCATCTTCACTTCCAGTAAGACACAAAAAGATTTGCCCTTTATAAATCTAACCTCGATTATAGCTACAAAAGAAGCAGCCATCATGGCAAAAGCATCACCAGGATTGAAAAGGGGGGTCCCCCATTGAAATGGATATGGAATCATTATCCTGTTATGTAGGAGAAACAAAACATTACTAAAGGTTATACTGATGCAACCAGTCCTCAAGGAATCTTTTGCATAGGCTAATATCGTACAAATCTTTATCAAGCAAAAAGTAAATAGAATAGTTCAACATGAATTTCAATGATGTTGTTATGTATAAGATCACCATGGAGCAGCGCTAATCAGCCCAGAACGATCAGTGCGACAACTGGTTTGAGTGCTTGATGGTCTATCATCATATACTCCAGCTAGAGTTAAAACTTCAGCATATCCCCATACAACAGCAATGGTGAACAGGACTGCAAATCGGTCAACTATGGCTTTTTTGGATTTCATCATATGAGGAACATACTGCAAAGAAGCGACTATCCACAGAGTTAGACAAAATGACACCAGCTACAGAAAGAGTGCATAAAGAGGACAATAGGCAGAAGATATGGCTTTACAAGTGAAAATAAAATTTCAGTTGACTGAAACGCAAGAACAATTAAGAACAGATCCGACCTGAGATAGAAGAATCAATATTATTAATGCTGGGAGTCCAACTTCAATGCATTTTGCCAGCTACATACATAAAACAAATAATAAGCTAACTTCTTCTGTATTTGCTTTGAAGAAAAAACACAACTCTATAACCGATTAGTCCTCGAGCTCTTACCTGTGGGAAACCATGCTCATATAGCCCCAGTCCAGTAAGAGTTACCAGAGGAACCGCGGCGAGAGGACTAAGAAATCTACATCACAAGAAACCGAACCAAGTCCACAATTTAACTTCAGTATCATGACAAGAATTGAAATTACCTAACCCAATAAGACAGTTCCGTAACATCTTACCTTCCAAATATCGTTCCAAAGCCGAAAAAACCAATTACAATGTTGAAAAGTGATGCCATAATGAGTGCACCTTGCATAGTTTTCATGGATTCTGTGAACCTCTGAGAAAAAAAGAGTTGTCAAGTCAGTTACAAGCATGTTCTTAACAATCTATGGGCTTAAGAAAATGGAAACCAACCTGTTGGGGGTCAGCGTATATGTTGAATCTATTGGAAACAGCAATGGACATAGCAGTGATATTGAAAGCATAGGAACCACCCATCACCACTGGCAGCCGAGTTCCAAAAAAAGTCTGCAAGAGTGTGTTTATGCCCGCGACAAAAAGCAAAGTGTTGATGACTTCAGCCTTCTCTACCTATTATTATCAACAAAGTTATATAAAATGGAAGAATGATACGAAATTATGCATCCAATTTAACCAACAACAAAAAAAAACTTACATTTCCACCACCCATTAAAGGAACAAGTATGGTCGGAATGATCACAGTGGTTCCAAGCATTACTACATAATGCTGAAATCCTAGAGTAATCGCTTCAGCTGTAACCAATGTTACAAATATTAGCACTTAATTTGTTAATGTCACATAAAAACAAGCACATTCTAATTAAACTTGAAGCAACAGAATCAAAACTTAACAAAAAAGAATGCACAAAAAGAAAAACAGAGGATACATGCAATGCATACACATATGTTACATAAACATGAAACATATAATGAAAAATAGAATAATTACACCAAGTGGGTGAGCTGGAGACACAAAAGTCGACACCAGGAAGCTGATCTTTAACAGGATGAGGCTGAAACTCCTCAGGTTTTGCTGCCATTTTGCTCTCAACTCAATCACTTCCACAACACTTTGATTCACTTTATTGTTTCCTTTTAGAAAATTCAAATATAGAAGAAGAAGAAGAAGAAGAAGAAAGCAAAAAGGGAAAGCACTAGTGCAAATATAGGAATAATTTACTGCTATATATAAAAATCTTTCAAAATATCTGACAATAATTTGTGTAAGTTACAGAATATAAATTACAATAATTACATAGTTATTACTAATTTTTTATGATCAAAACTAGCCATTATTTTTTAATAGTTTATTACTAGTTTAATCACAAATACTTTCACATCATATAAACTTTATCACTTTCAAAGGTTATCAGCATTCAAAAGCATTATTTTCAGAATTTTCCTTAGACGTTTCCACCTCATAACCTTCAAACGAACATGCATTCACTATGCAATTAGACATTTTCAACCTTAGAATCAGGAGAAAATCTACAATACAACGGAGGTATCATGTCATCCGTGCAACAATTCAATAATCCATTGCCACGCATGCTAAAATATTAAAAATAATTACTCTAGAATCAGATGATAATAATGACTTATTGCTCATGTTATAATTGCTGTTATAATTCGTATCCGTATGTAATTTCACAAGATATATAAAGTGAATGATTTGTTTACTTGTTTACTATATCATTTCTATGCAATATATATATATATATATATATATATATATATCAAAGAAAGAGAAACACTCATTTGATAAATAACGGCTAGTTTTGATCATAAAATATCAGTAATAACTACGTAATTTTTGTAATTTATATTCTGTAACTAAGAAATTAGACATTTTCAACCTTAGAATCCGATGATAATAATGACTTATTGCTCATGTTATAATCGATAATATAAATCGTATCCCTATAAACAGTGGCGGAGCCACTTAAGGACCAGTGGGGGAAGTTGCCCCCACTAGTCCCACTAGTTTTTTTTTTTTTAATAATTATATATATATATATATTAATATTAGAAAATATACATAATTAAACAACATTCACACATACATTATTTTTTAATTTTTTAAATTGTATTTTTTTAATATAATATGTAGGCCAAAGCTCAAATTAATTAAAAAAAATTCAAATACGCTTTTGTATCAATCTTATTTCTTAAACATATCTAAAATAATTATATTTAATTTATATGTGTATAGATAATTGACTATTTTTCATTTTAAATCCACTCATTTATGTGTTTTTCCATTTGCAAAAGAATAGGGATTCCATTACATTTAAATAAAAATAAAAATAAAAATAATTCTGTTTATACTTAGGTTTGGTTATTGATCTTCTAATTTATTGATGTATTTGTATTGATTCTTTTACTGAACACGTCGTGTATAATTGTTATGTATAAAATATTCACATATTAATATAAATATAATTTTTTTTGTATATTTATATTTTATTTATAGCTGTTCAAAACACAAATGTTGCATTTTAACACTAGGCTTTTAATAATTTAATTAAAAAAGTGATTAAATCTATAATAAATTAGTGGAAATTTAGTATATAAATACTACATAAACTTAAATTACATAATTCTAAAAATAATTTCTTACTTAAATGTTTAGGGTAAATTGATATTTTTAGAAATTATGGATAAAAATATAATTCTGAAAATTTTTGGTTAATTTATAAGTTTAGAAACTAAGGGCTATTTCATAATTTTCTAAAGTATAGGGATCATCTTATAATTTCAAAAAATAGGTATGAATTCATTATATATTATTTTTGTAAGAAAAATTTTTTGCCCCCACTGACTGAAATTTCTGGATACGCCACTACCTATAAAATTTCTTAAGATATATATAATGGATGATTTGTTTACTTGTTTGCTATATATAACAGCTCATCTCCCTAAACCTCAAACCTAATAGAAACAAACATGACGTACATGTCCCCTAAAAATCGGACATCTTGAAACACAGTCCAACACCATAACGACCTGTCACAAGTATCAGATACACTAAAAGGACATCCGGTCCAAATCCAAAACATAAAATTCTCAGTATCAAAATTCAAGGGCTCCATGGCTAAAACTATATGTGCAAATCAAAACTTTATTTACATACATATAATTACTTGCATTGCACTATCCAACAAAAACCAAACAAACATATTGTTATACACATAGACATTTCCTCAGGACTCTAGAATAGGTGACTGCAGCTTGGGTGGTCCTTCATCTCGAGCTTGAGCATCCAAAACTTGATGGCTGATCAATCTGGTTGTCAACCTACAAAACTAGTAAACTGAGGTAGTGTGAGTTATAAAATTCAGTAAGTAACCAGACACATCAAGAAAAACGAAAATAAATTTCAAAATAATATGAATAAATACATATATATATATATATATATATATACACACACACATATGAAATTATCTGTCGAAAAACCTTTAAACTTTGTATTATTCTTTACCCTTCTTAATCATAACGTCTTTCAAGAAGACATGCATATTTCTGATCCATAAACTGAGTTCACAGAACTTCTTTAATACACAATCAAAAGTTTAAAACAAAAGTTTAATATCTCAAAATATTTAAAAATCATCAAATCGGAAAGTCTTAAATATCTTCTTTAACAATAAATCAAGCACTAAAGTCTTTATACGAATAATATTTCGAATGATTGAAATTTATGTCACATATACATACTCAGAAACATACATGATATGAATCAAAAACCTTACTCTCAAACTCATTTGAATGTTCAAACCTCGATACACATATGCATATATACACATACACATTCAAAAACATATTGCACATAGATTTCCAAATCTTCTTCCAAGCAAACATACCATAACCTTCAAGCAAACGGATCACACACACATGTCCCACACAATTATCACAAATTCAGTCTCATCCACCCAACAGGATCAGGACACACACAAGAATTCTTTATACAGTCAAATGAAACTCATTATCAGAAATGGAACACAATACAGAGTCTTTTCACACAAACGCATACATTATCATGAACGAAAATACACTACAAGATCCATACAACCAAATTCATTCACAATCAAAAACAGAAATCAGAATGCGAATTCCTTACAGAAAAACATACACATAATCATAAATGAAAAACGTATTATAAATTCTTTACAGGTAATTTTATCCATTACCATAAACATAAATCACACTACAAAATCGATATAGTCAACTCAAAAGTCACAATATAGGATAATCATCTTTTTAAAATCTGAATTATTCAAAAACGGATCTTTATAAAGTCAGAACCTTCTAAAATCCAGAATCATAAAAAAAACTATTTAGGCATCCATTGCTCGAGTACGCTCAAGAACCGGGTAATGTCTGAACAGTACCATGTCGACAGAGGGAAACAGAATGACCGTTTTCAGATGGGCAAAGCCCTATAAAATAGAGGATGTACATTGTGGCGAAATCATTTCACATAAAAAACGAAGTCAAAATATTTATTATTTATTTGGAATTTTTTTTCAAAAATCACATGCAGATCACTTATTACAAAAGACACACATTCAAAGTCATTCATTCACATGTCAAGTATATTACAAAACACATATTTATCTGTCATCGTTTGACAAGAACCACATCACACAACACATTTCACAATCATCAAGTATTGTCAAATGACTCGTTCATTGGAATACATTATCACAATATCACATAATATCAATGACATACTACTAACTCAATATACATTTTGGTTATTGATGGCTTCCTGATTCTCAATGAATGCATGCAAGGTATCCACAAGGATTTTCCTATGCGGTGGGACATATGGTGCATAATTCTGAAGATTTTGGAAATTTTGGTGCACTTGGGGAGGTTGTTGCGATGATTATGTTTGGTTATCATTCCTTCAATTGCAGTTTGGGTGGTTTCTCCAACCGGAGTGTAGGTTTGGCAGTATGGGTTTGGATTTAACCTCTTGAATGTGTTTATGGAACTGATTTAGTCATGGAGACATTCTTGCAAAGCTTGCAAGGTTGGGCAAACTTGTGCGACATGTTCATTTGAATTATATATATGACATGTAACTTCTTGAATTGACTTGCATAATCACTCTTCCTCATTTCTAATGCCTCAACTTTTTTAGCTATAGATGCATATTTAGCATAAAGGTCGTGGTCTTCTTTAAGGTTAAACATGTCTCTACTAGATGCCAATGGTTTAACATATGACTCATAAGTGCCACTGTGTCCCAGTATTGTGCATTCTCTGCTATGTGTTCTAGATAATCTAGTGCATCTTCAGACTTTTGTCCCTAAATTCATCATTACACATCATTTCCACTACTTATCTAATTTGGGGTGTTAAACCCCCATAAAAGTAGGAAATCGGCCTCCATGTTTCAAACCCGTGATGTGGACAAACATTTGACATTTCTTTAAATCTCTCCAAATATTGGTAAAGTATTTCCTCCGACTCTTGTGTGAAAGTTATGATTCTCCTCTTAAAGAAGTTTGTCATATAAAGGGAAATAATTTTTTCAGAAATTACTCATGCAAATCATTTCATATTTTGATGGATCCTAACCTAATATTTTACAGCCAAATTTTAGCTTTATCCTTTAAAAATGAAAAAACTTGAGTCGAATTATATTCATACTGTAATTTTAGTATGTGCAAGTATTACATACCTCTTCGAATTCCATTAAGTGTTGATAAGGGCATTATGATTCTAGACCGTGGAATATGGGTAAAAATTGGATAACACCCGATTTGAAATTGAAACGTGATGCATCTGGGGGAATAATGTAAGATGGTGATCATGTCCTAGTGAGATTCATGTATTCTCTGTGTGTCCTAAGATGATTAAGATCGTCATATTGTGACTCATATGTTGGAAAAATGCTTATGAGTAGGCATTTTGAGGCTCAATTTTAAGCATGATCCACTTCGTTTTAGTGGTTGTTATTGAATGATTCAGATACTCCTCCGTGAGTAGTTCGGAATGGTATATTCATATGCTTAAAATGGTGCTTGGGTGAATGAGAAATTGTTGCTCAAAGTTCACCCATTGACTAACGGTGAAGGTGATGGAGACTCTCTATTTAATCTATCACTAGATGATTGAGACCAATGTCTCATGCAACCTAAATGCAAACTTTATGTTAAAATTTAAATAAGTAAATGTAATACTTACAAAAAATAAAAAAATAATAAACAAGTGAAAAATAAAAAGAAAATAGAAAATAACACAAATGTAGTGATTAGATCCTAAAAAAAACTAACATGCCTTGACTCAGAATTCATTTAGGATCAATCACGATATCTTGGGATCCACACAAATGCAAATAAGGAAAGTAAATAAAAAAACATGAGATGCAGAAAATAAAATAAAAATAAAAAATAAAACAAAATGTAAGTATATTAAGTTATTATTTTATTTACTAAATTATATTATCTGGCAATAGCGCCAAAAACTTGACACACTCATAAAGTGGTTCTTCACTCCCAAGTATAAGAGTGTCGAAGTAATAAAATAACCCGGTGAGTCCGGAGTCGATCCATAGGGTATAGATTTAGTAAAATAAAATAAAAATTAATGAAATAAAATAAAGTAGTGATTTGATTGAAGAGATGAATAATTTTAAATTGTGTTACAATAATAAAATAAAATAATGGGATTATGGGATTTACTCTTAATACTTCAAATTTAAAATTATTTTTACTTTTATAAAATATAAATTATAATTATTTCCCAATTAATTTATTTCGTGATTATCATGTATTAATTATGTCAACACATGCAATTCGCTTTATTTATAATTAGTCCATCTCAAGATACTAAATTAAGTCAAAACATATAAAATCATATGTAAATGTAGTAACAATGTTTGTCAATAATTATTCAGATTTTTAATAGTTCACTCTTTTGCATTTATGGGATTCAAGTATTATTTGTGTCAAAGATTACAACTAGTTAAGAGTCATAAATAAACTGAAAAGAGTTCAAATTTTATTTGAGAAATAGTCACAATTTATATATCAAATAAAAATAAAAATTACCTAAATTTTCATACTAATAGCTTCACCCTTCACCATAGCGGGATGCAAATTAACTAATCATGCTTTGAATAAAAACACAGAGAATTTTATTAATGAAAGAAAAAGAAATTATAACAAAGACCGAAATATATAAGAGCTTAAACTCTACAAATTTTCAAAAAAAAAAAAAATTATGGAATCAAGCTCAAGAAAATGAGATGTTGAACACATTTATTTATAAAGATATTCTTACACACCTCTTCTTGCAAGTTACAAAGAAAGTGCATTTTCTTATTATTTTTTATTTTAAAAATATTATTATATTATAATATATATATATATATACTAGTTTTTGCCCGTGCCTACGGCACGGTGTTACAGAATTAAATGATTTTATTTTTTAATTAAATGATGCCCGTGCCGTAGGCACGGCACGGTGTTACAGAATTAAATGATTTTATTTTTTAATTAAATGATGACCGTGCCTATGGCACGGTGCACGGTGTTACAGTATTTGGCCCGTGCCAACGACACGGTGTTACAGAATTAAATGATTTTATTTTTTAATTAAGTGATGCTCGTGCCTACGGCACGGCACGATGTTACAGAATTAGATGATTTTATTTTTTAATTAAATGATGCCCGTGCCTACGGCACGGTGTTACAGTATTTGGCCCGTGCCTACGGCACAGTGTTATAGAATTAAATGATTTTATTTTAACTTTCTATTTTTTAATTTAAAAATTTGAAAATTTTGACCCTTTCCACCAATCAATTCACTCTCTTTCCTCCAATTACCAATGAAATAATCTGATCCGTTAATTAAGCCACATAAAGAGAGCCGTTGGATGCACTCTCTTTCCTCCAACATCATTCTCCTTTATTATATAGATATAATCTTGATGAGACATATATATATATAATACATGTATGACTAAATACATTATAAGTTCATTTTGTTGTCAATCTAAAAACAGTGAATATTTTCAAAGTCTGATTTGAATCTAGTTGTCACACTTTTTTAGGTTTTCTCGTTTCTGGAATTCAGATTTCATATTCATTTTTTTTCTGATGAGCATCCAAAGTAGTATTTTACCTACACAAGAAATAAAAATTACAATAAAAATATATATAACGTAAATTTAATTATTATTTCGAATTTGTACTAAGTTATTAGGGTTAATAAATTACAAACGTAAAATGATTAATTTCTTTTTATTAAATATATACAATTTTTTATTGTTCATCAACCCGAAAATTATGCAAAAAATATATTTTACACTCAAATTACTATTTTTTTGGGTTTGAAATGTCATTTTCGTAAATAATTTTAAGATGCTAATTCTATAGTTCAATATTTCAAAAATAAAAATAAACAAAATAAAAACATTTTTTTTTCAAAATAAATATCAACAACAACATTTCCAATCAATAAGATCCATTATGTGATGGAACGACATCATATGTGCTCACATTAGAGATTGTAAGATTTTGAAGAACGGTATTTGTTGACGGCTGATTTTGGTCTCAGGGCAATGTGAGAATATTACTCCCGAGACAATCCTCCCTCAATAGTGAATTTGTTTGGTTATGGGGGACCAAAAGCAAACTTAGCAAAAGACAGATAAATACGCCAATCGACAAAGAGATTTAACGTGGTTCGACGGATCTTGGTCCGACCTACGTCCACGGGCACAAAAATGATGATACTTTTATTACTCAAACACGCTTCTCAGCTCTGCTTCTTATTTTTTACAAGTCTGATGGTAATGATTCCGATCTCAACTCCTTGCTCTCAATAATCTTCATGATCTCTCCACTTCCAACTTCTTCTCCCCTTATGCACACTCTACCCTTCTATTTATAATAGTGTAGAAATCATATTCCTATTTGTACAAGAACTTCCTAGTTGAAACAATTTCTCTTTCCCATAAGGATTCCTAGTCAAAAACTATATTCACTTCCCCATACCCTATTAGAATATGATACTTATCTCCTTAACCCATAAGAATATGATAACTTATCTTTTTATCCTATAAGAATATGCTAACTTATCCCCTTACCCCATAAGAATATGATAACTTATCTCTGGAGCATATCTCGCTATCTGGTCGGTCTTCATGATGTCGGTCATGATGGTCCTTTGAGATAAGAATGCTGCTACCGATCTGATAATTGCCCGGTCATCTGAACCCAAGTGCTCGGTTTACCGATCGTAAAGTGCTCGGCCCCTCACTTATGTGGTCGGGTCGGTATTTAATGGTCTCGATCAAGAAGTGAATTACCCTTTTACCCATACAGTGCTGCTTAAATATCATAGTGCTTAAAAAACACCATCAACATCTATCCCCTAGTTCTCGGTAACAACGAGTTTGCGAGTTGATGCCAGGAACTATAAAAAAAGATGGTGTGTCGATGAATCCGTCGGTGGTCACTCCAGGAACCGCAGAGAAAAACGCATTGGCTGCAAATCTGGTCCTTCCTGCCACCTTCATGTGCTCAGTCAACGAGGATCCCGATATCTACCCGTGGAGAAAATGCTTTGCCCTTATGCTGATGACGACCGACTCGGTGGGACGTAACCCGACCCCGAGCTGAGAAGAACATTTGGTTCTGGGGGAATGTCACCTCCCCAGACCAATAGAAGGCCGACCATGGGGGAGATGCTCCGATCCCATGACGATGATAAGTCTCTCGGTGGGACGTATCCCGACCCCGAGCTGAAGAAAGACTTGGCTCTGGGGGAATATTACATCCCCAGTCCAAAGAAGCCGACTCAGTGGGACATAACCCGACCCCGAGCTAAAAGAAAGACTTGGCTCTAGGGGAATATTACATCCCCAGTCCAAAGAAGCCGACTCGGTGGGACGTAACCCGACCCCGAGCTGAAAGAACATTTGGCTCTGGGGTAATGTCACCTCCCCAGACCAATAGAGCCGACTCGGTGGGACGTAACCGACCCCGAGATGAAAGAAAGACTTGACTCTGGGGGAATGTTACATCCCCAGTCCAAAGAAGTCGACTCGGTGGGACGTAACCCGACCCCGAGCTAAAAGAAAGACTTGGCTCTGGGGGAATGTTACATCCCCAGTCCAAAGAAGCCGACTCGGTGGGACGTAACCCGACCCCGAGCTGAAAGAACATTTGGCTCTGGGGGAATGTCACCTCCCCAGACCAATAGAGCCGACTCGGTGGGACGTAACCCTACCCCAAGCTGAAAGAAAGACTTGGCTCTGGGGGAATGTTACATCCCCAGTCCAAAGAAGCCGACTCGGTGGGACGTAAACCGACCCCGAGCTGAAAGAACATTTGGCTATGGGGGAATGTCACCTCCCCAGACCAATAGAGCCGACTCGGTGGGACGTAACCCGACCCCGAGCTGAAAGAAAGACTTGGCTCTGGGGGAATGTTATATCCCCAGTCCAAAAAGCCGACTCGGTGGGACGTAACCCGGCCCCGAGCTAAAAGAAAGACTTGGCTCTGGGGGAATGTTACATCCCCAGTCCATAGAAGCCGACTCGGTGGGACATAACCCGACCCCGAGCTAAAAGAAAGATTTGGCTCTGGAGGAATGTTACATCCCCAGTCCAAAGAAGCTGACTCGTCTTAATACTCCATCCATTCTGCTGTTGAACTCCCCGACGACTGGCGATTTCCACCTCCTGCCATCGTCTTAATACTCGAGCTACTTTTTGTTGGAGTCCCCACAGACGGCGCCAACTGTTGACGGCTGATTTTGGTCTCAGGGCAATGTGAGAATATTACTCCCGAGACAATCTTCATTCAATAGTGAATTTGTTTGGTTATGGGGGACCAAAAGCAAACTTAGCAAAAGACAGATAAATACGCCAATCGACAAAGAGATTTAACGTGGTTCGGCGGATCTTGGTCCGACCTACGTCCACGGGCACAAGAATGATGATACTTTTATTACTCAAACACGTTTCTCAGCTCTGCTTCTTGTTTTTTACAAGTCTGATGGTAATGATTCCGATCTCAACTCCTTGCTCTCAATAATCTCCATGATCTCTCCACTTCCAACTTCTTCTTCCCTTATGCACACTCTACCCTTCTATTTATAATAGTGTAGAAATCATATTCCTATTTGTACAAGAACTTCCTAGTTGAAACAATTTCTCTTTCCTATAAGGATTCCTAGTCAAAACTATATTCACTTCCCCATACCCTATTAGAATATGATAACTTATCTCCTTACCCCATAAGAATATGATAACTTATCTTTTTATCCCATAAGAATAGGATAACTTATCCCCTTACCCCATAAGGATATGATAACTTATCTATGGAGCATATCTCGCTATCTGGTCGGTCTTCATGAGGCGGTCATGATGGTCCTTTGAGATGAGAATGCTGCTACCGATCTGATAATTGCCCGGTCATCTGAACCCAAGTGCTCGGTTTACCGATCGTAAAGTGCTCGGCCCCTCACTTATGTGGTCGGGTCGGTATTTAATGGTTTCGATCAAGAAGTGAATTACCCCTTTACCCCCTACCGTGCTGCTTAAATATCATAGTGCTTAAAAAAACACCATCAACAGTATTAACATTGCGTTTTGGATGTAATATTAAATTTTTATTGAGAAACTTTATTTATATGAAATAATCGGTTGTTATTTTCCTTACAACTAATTTTTTCTGATATTTTTTTTATATAAATTATGCAATGATATTTGGTTTAGTTACTTTAGAAATTATTTTATTTATCAACTGTATTTAGTAAAAATTAATCTAGTATTTATATAAGTTTAATTTTATATATGATATTATGCATTTCATTGGAAATAATTGGCCGTCATTGATCTTGAACAAAATTAATACCATCTGCAAGGTAAACATATCTCTCTATAATTTATTTATTTATCTTTAATATTTGATAATTGGAATTTTTTTAAGTAATTATTAGGTGTAAAATATATTTTTCATAATTTAGGGTGCACATATGAATTTTTTTTTAAATTTAAATATTTTACCGATTTAAACTTATTTAAACGGTTAATTAACGGTATTAAATTTTAGATAGATATTATTCCTTTTTAACAGCATGATCACTAATAATTTTCTTAAAAAATAAACCATTTAAAAAAAAATCGATAAAGATCGAAAGGGAACACAAAATTAGGGGTATTCACGGTACGGTTCGGGTCGATTTTTTCGTTTTTCACTTTAAAATGTGCGGGTTGGCGGTTTGAGAAATTAGGAACCGAAACCGCAAATTTGATAAGGAAAACCGCGGAGATTCGGGTTGGCGGTTTAGCGGTTTGGGCGGTTTGGGTCGGTGGTTTGGATTATAAATTTTTAAAGGAAATTTTGTGTGTTTTCACATAATAATTGAAGAGAAAAAATACCTAATTTTTATCTATACATTGCATAGTCATATGATCATTAAATATCTTAAATTTTAAAGAAGAAGAAAAAGAAAAAAATAAAATAATATCTAATTAAATGCATGGGTGGCAGTTTTAGGCGGTTCGGGTCGCGGTTTGAGTCAAAATTTGTGATTTTTGGGCGGTTCGGGTCGTAGTTGGGTCAAAACCGCACACTGATCCGAAATTTACGGTTCAGTTTCGATTGACCCGAAATCATTTTTAAATTTTTTTCAAAAACCGCGCGGTGCGATTCGGGTTGGGTTGCGGTTCGATCCGAAACCGTGATCACCCCTGCACACAAAATTACATTTATAAAAATGTTTTTTGTATCTACACGTTTTGAGCTCGTTTTGAAACCGTGATCACCCCAAAGGGTGTGGCTTGGTGGTGGTATAAGGTCCAGAATCTCACCTTGAGGTTATGGGTTCGAATCCAGGAGGTGCACTTCTTGTAAGAGCCTGGGACAGCGGGTGATTTTTACCTGCGCCGCGGCCCAGAATGGGTGGCTTGGTGGCGGGGTTTTCCAACGTTTCCAAAAAAAAAAAAAAAAAAAATTGAGCTCGTACTTGCCTCAAATTACATTAATGGCCCAACTGTATGAAATCATATTTCGCCACGTCATCACCTCCTACTAACCCCCATTATTTTAAAAACTATTAAAGAAAAATATCGTCTTCCTTCCTCGTGTAAAACTCTCAACAGCAACACATTTCGTTCTCATCAACTTCTTCTCATTCAATACTTAGCTCCTCAATCAAAGCAAAAAGGAAAAAGAAAAAATCAAATCTTAAGCAAAGCTTCATCAGAAACAATGAGTTACTACAATCAGAATCAGCCCCCTGTTGGTGCCCCCCCTCCTCAAGGTCAGCCCTCACATTCTTCATTTCATTCATTTTGTTTATCTGGGTTTTTGTCAAGTTCAGATTTCTTTTTTTAAAACTGGATCTGGGAATTTTTTTTCTTTTTAAACTTTGGTTCTTGTTTTGACTTTTTTTTTCTATTATGGGTATGTTTGGAAACGGGTGATAGGTTATCCGGCAGAGGGATATCCGGCGAAGGACGCTTATCCTCCACCTGGATATCCTCCTCAGCAAGGGTACCCTCCTCCACAACACGGGTACCCTCCCCAGGGGGGGTACCCCGCTCCTCAGTATGCTCCTCAATACCCCCAGCCTCCTCCTCCTCAACAAAAACAAAACGTCGGTTGCATGGAAGGATGGTAGTTTCTCTCTCTCTCTCTCTCTCTGTATACGTATATATTTTTTTATACATGTATTACCGAACCAGTTTTGGTTCGAAGGATCATAGGGGAGAACCAACAAACTAGAGGAGTCTGTAACATAAAAAATTGTAAATTTGAGGATCAATACGTAATATTTACATGTACATATAAAACTGAAATTTTGTCTCATAAGTCGTGATTAGGTGAATTATATTGTTAAAACCCTTCAGGTTCTCTCTAAATATGATAAGGCCGTGTAAGGTTTGTTAAGTTAACATTGACACCCCCGTTGAAACAAATGTGCAGACCTATGTGACGCGCCACTGGCGAGGAGTGAAAGTGTGAAACTTGTTAGATCTGACTTTCAGTGATGCGTACGTTAGCTAACGTGCGCAGTTTTGGGGTTGCGACTCGTCTCTGTCCTAATTGAACGTTTATTGTTTGTATTCAGATTTAGTTGTCTGTTGGAGGGTGTTTTAGACATTTTACCAAGTTGAAAACATCTATATCCAGGCGACAGTTTTTGTTTTGATTGTTTCAAAGGTTTTGTTTCCACAGATAAAACCTGTGTTTTGGGATAAAATAGTAATTAGGTTAATTAAGGCTCACAAATTAACGACTTTGTTAATTGTAAGTTTGTAACTAATAGTCGTCGTGACTGGTTGGTGTAGTGTTCAGAATCTCAACTTGAGGTCTTGGGTTCGAATTTAAGGAGTGTGTTTCTTGTAAGAGTCTGGGATAGTCGAGGGTTTACCTGTTCCGCTTAATCCCGGAATGAGTGGTTTGGCGGCGGAGTTTCCAACGATTCCAAAAATAAAATAAAAATGGTTTGTAACTAATAATTATCTTTACAATATACTACTTACCAGAGAAAATAATTAGTTATATAATAAATGATAATAAAGTAATTAATTTGGGAGCTGAAATTACTATTCTGTACATATAAATGTTATTATTGGTACTATATCAAACTTAAATCCAAATTTAGCAGAAGCATAATGCATACTAATGTCCCGAGTAGGCGTGACTTGGTGGTGTAGGGTTCAGGATCTCACCTTGAGGTCCTGGGTTCGAATCCAGGGAGTGCGTTTCTTGTAAGAGCCTGGGACAATCGGAGGTTTTACTGTTCCTTTTAAATCCGGAAAGGGTGATTTGACGGTGGGGTTTCCAACAATTTCAAAAAAAAAAATAATAATAATAATAATGCATACTAATTACAAAGGAGTCATTGGACTAAGTTTGAAGCATTTATCATGAAACTTGGTTATAATTTTGGTTTCATATTGTTATAAACTATGCAGTTTGGCTGCTCTGTGCTGCTGCTGTTTGCTGGATGCTTGCTTCTGATAATTGAGTGGATTGCTTGATTGAAGTTTGGTACTAAGCCGAATTATAATTCAATTGTTTACTTTCGAATGCTCTCTTTGTTACTTGTATTTAGTTTCTTCTATGTGTGTGTGTTTTTTTTTAATATCCTTTATGCCCTTTATTTTCATTAATAAGATTTGAGACATTTGCTTTGAAAATTCTGTTTCTGTTACTATTGTTGGTCATATGATCACAAGGGCAGCTCACATTTATGTAAATAGCCATTGGAGTTTCATATGAAAGTAAGCTGGACAATTATAATCTCTATATTGTTATCTTTGTTTTCATTTTTTCTATAGTAGTGTTTTTTTTTCAACTGTCAAAAATTTCTAATTAGGTGGGGTGGTATATGTATTCTTTGACGCCATCGTGCTCTATGAGAAACTATTATCCCATTAAGTTTAGTAAAATCTGATGATCTCTTTATGATTTTTGTTCATGTCAACTTAGGTCTTTTTTGGTCTCGGTAATAGCAAATTATTTGTATATTTTAATTAATTAATTAATTGATTATTAAATGGGCATATTATGGGTTGCTGCTTGGCTGGATAAAAGGAACATATGCTTTTTAGGTTATGGAAGAAGACAGAAGAATGCCTTGTTGGACTTTGATTTGTTTTTTTGGATTTTTGTGTTTAGTTGGATAGAATCAATGATACATTGCTTACATTTCAAGGAAAATTCTGGGAGGGAATAGAAATCAAGAAAGCGAAAGCACAACAATCAGAATTTGTGGATCATTTTTAGAATATATTTTTTAAAGTAGGATCAAATTATTGTCCCAGAAAATCATAAATATGTTTGTTTTTTTTTTAAAGGATTAGGTTATTGATTTTATTTAATTTAATGGTGGATAAATTTATATCCTTAGAAGTTATCACGAGACTTCTCACTATAAGTTTTAAGAAGTATTCAATGTACGCAGTTTTTTTTTTATTATTATTTTTTTCGAAAGAGGTTATTTTCGTAATTTGAACTTATTACCTTCAAGTCAAGATGGAGTCTCATTGAGGGTGGTAGAAAAGCCCGAGCCTCAGCTTGGCCCGGGCCAAAACATATATATATATATATATGTTTGTATCATTTTTATTTGTTTGTAGCATTTAAGTTGTTAATTTATCGTTGAAACTTTCGATTTATTTGTGAATTGTCTTTGCATATAGTGTGAATGTATTTTGTATTTGTATGTTTTTAATTTTTTTTTTTAAAATGGGCCGGATAAAGTCCGAGCCCGTGCTTTTTTTTCTTTGCCGGGCTCGGGCCGGGTTTATCAAAGCCCGGGTCTGGCCCGGCCCATGACCACCCTTATCTCATCCTCAATTTGGAAAGGTAAGAATAAAATAAAATAAAATTCATTTCTCAAAATCCCGTGAAATTCATAAACATATTCATATATAATGAAAAAAAGAATAAACAATTATAAAATTGAAAGTGATGATTAAAATTTCTAAATATGAATGAAGAAAAGAAGAATAATATGAGTTTTTTTTTTGGGGTCTAAAACTATATTCCGATTATCCGAATATCGATTTCCAATCCTGATTTTCCACTATATTTGTTTGAGCTAAAGTCTTTACATTTTTTTTTTTAAAGTCCAAATATTTTTTTTGTTGCTTATGAAAAAGTTGAGAATCTTTTCAAGCAAACGTATACGACTCTAGTTTGTGATGGTCTAAAATTCTTGCATTTTCAAATTCATTTAATCTTGTGTGGTTTAGTGATGCAAATATGATTAAACCAGACAAAATTAAATGAATTTGGAAATGCAAGTATTTAATCATATGATAGATTAAATAAAAATATCACATAACCCACATAATTTATATTTATTATCAATAATCATATATGAACTTAATAGATAATTATGAAAAAAATTAAGGATCTAATAGATAATTATGAAAAATTAGGAATTTGACATTCTTTTTTATTAGATATTTATATTTAACTTGATATTCGATTAAATTACAGACTATTCTGTAAATTTGTAAATCAATTATTATTATAAAAAAAAAATTATATATATAGTTAAATACTTTTAAGTCTTGTTATTACGCCATATGACGGTTTAATTCTGAATTATAAAATTAAATTAACATTCTATTACAATAAAATATATATAGTAATTTCATAAAATCTATGTTGACGGCTGATTTTGGTCTTAGGGCAATATTGGAATATTACTCCCGAGACAATCCTCCCTCAATAGTAAATTTGTTCGGTTATGGAGGAACCAAAAGCAAACTTAGCAAAAGACAGATAAATACGCCAATCGACAAAGAGATTTAACGTGGTTCGGCGGATCAGATCCAACATACGTCCACGGGCATAGAACGGGTGATACTTTATTACTGAAATAAGCTTCTCTGCTCTGTTTTTGTGTTTACAAGTCTGGTGGTAATGATATTGATACATTTACTTACACTTTCCCCTCTTATTTATAATAGTGAAGAAATCGGATTCCTTTTCTTACAAGGATTCCTTAGTTGAAACTACATTCACTTCTTATATCCTATTAGGACACTGATTTATCAACATTTCCCCATGACAGTATGATAACTTATCTTCTTATCCGTAAGAATATGATGTCTTACCTTCTGGAGCGTATCCCGTCATATTCCTGGTCTTCATGAGGTCGGTCATTATGGTCTTTTGAACTGAGAATGATGTTGTCGATCTTATAATGTCCGGTCATCCGATCTTAAGTGGTCGGTTACCGCTCATAAGTGCTCGGACCCAAACTAATGTGGTCGGGTCGGTATTTAATGATCTTGTCCAAGAAGGGAATTACATTTTTACCCCCGCCGTACTGCTTAAATATCATAGGACCTGAAAATACCATTAACATATGTCCCCTAGTTCTCGGTTCCAACAAGTGTACGAGTTGGTGCCGGGAACTATATAAAAAGAGTGGTATTCGCTGGTGAACTGGTGGCCAATCTTTGAAGGAGAAAATTTCGTCGGCCTATACTTATCTCATCCTCGGTTTGACTCAGGTGTTCAGCTTGTCTTTCTTTCCGCCAACGCAAAATTCCTTTATTACCCTTCTGTAAATCGTCCCTCGAGACGCGTAACCGTCACATCCTCTTAAATGCCCATCGGATCACTTTCTAGGGTTTAACGGGAGCCTGCCACTTGTCAACCATCTGTCGTTCTCCCTCCAGAAAGTAAAATAATCTGACCGCTATTGTCAATTCAAAAGACGCTCAATCTCAGCCGTCCATACAATTCTGAAAGATCATTTTAAAAAGTGACACGTGGTGTGTATCTAGCGCTTTCGTTCAATCCAACAGCCACAAATGCACCGAACAGACTATAACAAAACGGAGTAGACACTGTTGCATTTTTTCTCAATTTCTTCGATCTTCCCAACCGTGAGAACTCTTACCTTTTAGCTGTGACCAGTGAACTTAAAGAACAACCAAGTCGTAGCGAGCAATCTTCAATCCCTCTGAAAGAAACAAGTAATTTTTCTGAACGACCTCATTGTTTTGCTTTTCATGTGTTGCGAATCATGCTCCCTTTTTTTTTCAGGTATGTCAAGAAGGCCAAAATACCTTGATCAACTGGCTGGCGCAACAAAGAAAACCGGCCAGGTTGGGGCCGGGCCCTCTCGAAAACGGCCAGCGACTGCTGAGGCCAGAGGAGTGACTGAAGAGGCGGCCCCGTTAGCTATCCAAAGCTTATCTCCCCCTACTAGGGTATCGCCAACAGTCCCCGCTCGTCCTGCCAGCCCATCGAAACCCACCAGAAAAGGAGGCGTCTGTTCGGGGCAGAGGAGGCCGAGCTGACTCGGGAGGTGGAGGAGGAACGGGTCCTGAGCAAGAGGCAGCCCGTTCGGAAAAAGAAGAGAGCGCCGGAGGGTTCCTCTAAAAAACAGAAAGGCGCCGTGATTCTTGGCGTAGAAGACCTCGGTCAGGATATTCGGGAGGCCACTTCTCATCTGGTGCCGGCAATCAACGAACTGGCCGAGGCAGTCCCTCCGGCAAAGATTCTGAGATACGAAGATCTCTCTCCCGAGGATGTGGTTACATTATTGTGTTCCCAGATGGCGAAGGTAGTTACTCTTCCCTTATTCCCGCTGTGAGTTTGTAACTTAGTTCGATTTATGATTTTCTGTTTCTTCTCGGCATGCGACCTATCTTACGGCCAAGAATAAGGATCTTCTCCTGAGCCTTTTATCCGAGGGTGGCCAAGCCCAGAGGCTCCAGAACCGGCTTAGTGAAGTGGAGGCCGAGCTGCCCCGTAAAGAATAAAACATAAAGAATCTGGAGCTGGCTGTTGAGGCTCATACCACAAATAAAGCTCTTAGGGCCGCCGCCTCTCTGGAGAGGAAAAATGCTGATGCTGCCAAGAAGGACTTATAGGCTGCCCAAGCTGACAACATGATCCCCTTTCTCCCGAAGAGGTGATGGATCCCGATCCTATCTCGATCGCCCCGACTCTTGAAGAGGACCGACCTGAGGCCCTGTTCTTGAAGAGATTCGGTCTGAGGCTTCTACTCTTGCTTCTGAAGCAGTAATTTTCGGGGTCTCCCAAGCCGTCCCTGTGGAATCCATTGTCCCCTCTCCTGAGGCCGAGCTCAGCCAGTTGCCACCCGTACATGTTGAGGAAGAAACAATTGCCCCTGCGCAGGCTGAACTGTATGGGTGACCCGAATGGGGCCCCGTGTAATCCCGAACACACTTTATTTTTCTTGTAATAACTCTTTTTCGCGACCCTATTTGTGTGAATATCTTGTATACTTCTATTCCACTTTCCCTCCCTTCTTTTTTTTTATGACTTGCTCCGATTGCTCTCCAAAAAACGACCACTGGGGGAATGTTACGTCCCCAGTTTGAGAAGATAGACTCGGTGGGATGTAAACCTGACCCCGAGCTGGGAGGGACACTTAGCTCTGGGGGAATGTTATGTCCCTAGACCAAAAAGTCAGACTCGGTGGGACGTAACCCGACCCCGAGTTGAGAGAAACACTTGGCTCTGGGGGAATGTTACGTCCCCAGACCAAAAAGACAGACTCGATGGGACGTGACCCCCCGAGCTGAGAGAAACACTTGGCTCTTGGGGAATGTTACGTCCCAAGACCAAAAAGACAGACTCGGTGGGACCTGACCCGACCCCGAGTTGAGAGAAACCAATTGGCCTCGGCGGAACGAAGTCCAGCCCCGAGCCGAATAATCTTTGGGACTTGTTCAGAAGGGAAGCGAGTCAACCTTTTGAAGCCCTACCGAATCTGACACGGGCGTCCCCTTGCCAGACCAGCGAAAACAAAACAAACAAAAACTTTAAAATTTAAAAAACGGGGGGTGACTCAATGCTTATAAAACGTTAAAGTGTAAACAATCAGCATATATTCCTTAAAACAGCGTCATGTCCGAGGTTTCCAAAACACAATCCTGAATCTTTCAATTCAGAGTCCCGGCGATCCAGGATTTGGATCAAAGAGCGTTTAGAATGGTAAGGGCACATCCTCTATACTTCAGGTCGCCATGGAGCATGTGTATTGTTTGATGGCTCCTCCTTACAACGCTGGAGCGAGCATACGCTACGAGGGCACAATCCATCCCCGTGCTATACTACTCACGGATCCGAATGATCGAAAAAAGGGAGGGATCAAGGAGTGTCCGAAGCATTACGGGAATGCTCCTCCTTATGCTCGGTAACACTGGAGCAAGCAAACGCCACGAGGGTATCATCCCTCCTCGTGCTATGCATCTCACGGATCCAAATGGTCAAAAATAGGGATCAAAGAGTGTCCGAAGCATTAAGGGAATGCTCCACCTTATGCTCGGTAACACTGGAGCAAGCAAACGCCACGAGGGTATCATCCATCCTCGTGCTATGCATCTCACGGATCCAAACGATCAAAAATATGGATCAAAGAGTGTCCGAAACATTAAGGGAATGCTCATCCTTATGCTCGGTAACACTGGAGTAATCAATCGCTACGAGGGCATGATCCTTCCTCGTGCTATGCTTCTCACGGATCCAAACGATCAAAAATAGGGATCAAAGAGTGTCTGAACCATTAAGGGAATGCTCCTCCTTATGCTCGGTAACACTGGAGTAAGCAATCGTTACGAGGGCATGATCCATCCTCGTGCTATGCTTCTCACGGATCCGAATGATCAAAAAATAGGGATCAAATAGTGCCCGAAGCATTAAGGGAATATTCCTCCTTATGCTCGGTAACACTGGAGCAAGCAAACGCCACGGGGGTATCATCTCTCCTCGTGCTATGCCTCTCACGGATCCAAACTATCAAAAATATGGATCAAAGAGTGTCCGAAACAATAAGGGCTTATTCTTCCTTATGCTCGGTAACACTGGAGCAAGCAAACGCCACGAGGGTATCATTCATCCTCGTGATATGCCTCTCACGGATCTAAACGATCAAAAATATGGATCAAAGAGTGTCTGAAACAATAAGGGCATATTCCTCCTTATGCTCGGTAACACTGGAGCAAGCAAACGGCACGAGGGTATCATCCCTCCTCGTGCTATGCTTCTCACGGATCCATTTGTCAGACAAAACGTGTGGGAATACACTCCATGCAGCTGCATTTCCCCAGCTGGCCAGACCGGCCATCTTTCGGGGGCATTCCTTCCCCGTGATTACTATCTTGAAATATCCCTTATGAATGTCAGTCATAGGGTAGTTCCGTTCCAGTTTCGGGGGTTTTGACTTTACCACGAAGGGCTTTGCGTGCTCCCTTATGCGCTTTATCCCTCGATGTAGTCCTGATCCTCAAAGGTGACATGAGTTAGGTCGGAGTACTTCTGCTCGGGGTTTTTATGGTAGCGTCTGTGATTGGTATGTCAAAGGTTTGGCCCCAAATTATCTCCTCGCGTTGAGTGTGTCTCCGGAATACCGAATATTATTTTCAAGTCTAATTTGAAAAAAGCGAGTGAAGATTTTCTTAACTGAAAAAAGAAAATTTTATTCATATCTAGGGACCTAATGCCCTTCCTATAACTCTCGGCGGGATATTTTGGGAGAGGTTTTATTTGATCTACTAACCCTGGTTGGGTCGTTTTAGAAAAAGAAATAAGGAAAAACATATTGGAAGTACTTCCTCAACATCTCGGCGTTCCAAAGCTTTTTTAGCCGTATGCCGTCCAACTGTTCCAAAGTATAGGCACCCGGCCTTACTACTTCCATAATTCTATAGGGCCCTTCCCACTTGGCACCTAGCGAACCTTCCCCCGGCCTTCGAGTGTTCAATGTGACCCTTCGTAATACCAAGTCACCTGGAAGAAAAACACGGGTCCGAACTCTTTTGTTGTAGAAACGGGCCATCCTTTGTTGATAGACTGCTGTCTTCATAGCCGTCTTCTCCCTCTTTTCTTTGATCAGGTCGAGATGACTTTTGATGAGTTCTTCATTCTGCCCGTCCTTATAATGTTGAACCCGGTGGCTAGTCATTCCGATCTCTGCTGGAATTACCGCCTCGCATCCGTATGATAATGAAAACGGAGTTTCCCCTGTGCCGTCTTTACAGGTCGTCCGGTGTGCCCACAACACCTCCGGTAATTCCTCGACCCATAAGCTCTTATAGGCTTCGAGCCGAGCTTTAAGATTGGATTTGATGGTTTTGTTTGTCGTCTCTACATTCCCGTTAGACTTGGGATGGGCAGATGAGGCGAATCTTAAGGCGATCTGGAGGTCTTCACAGAGCTTCCTGAAACCTTTGATGTCGAACTGTTTTCCGTTATCGGTGATGATAGCCCAAGGAATTCCGAACCTGCAGATAATATTCTTTCTCAAGAACTCCGTAGCTTTCTTCTATGTGATTGTGGATAGGGGTTCGGCTTCCACCTATTTGGTGAAGTAATCTATGGCAACAATGGCGTATTTTGCTTGCCTTCGCCCCTTTGGCATCGGTCCGATGATATCTAGCCCCCACTGGGCGAACGGCCAAGGGCTGGACAGGGTGGTCAACTGTTCTGCGGGCTGGTGGTGAATATTGGCATTCTTCTGGCATCCCTCACATTTCCAGGCTACCATCACACCGTCCTGATGCATGGTCGGCCAGTAGAAACCTTGCCTTAAAGCTTTAAAGGCAATAGATTGTCCTCCGGCGTGACTCCCACATATTCCCGCATGAATTTCCCTGAGCACATAGTCAGCCTTCTCTTCCGCTAAGCATCTTAGAAGGGGCACCGTATAGCCCCTTCGTATAGTACTCCTTCGATTAGGGAGAACTTGGTGCTTTTGAATTTCAGTTTTCTGGCTTCCTTTTTATCTTCAGGTGTTTCTCCGGTCTCCAGATATCTCCTGATTGGTTGCATCCATGGGGATTTGCTCTCCATATCCAATACCTCTACCTCGAGCTCTCATACGTTTTTTTCTCGGAGGCAGATTAGAGGGACTATTCTAGGATTTTCCGACCTGATTGAAGATGCGAGTCGTGCCAAAGAGTCTGCCTCACAGTTGTTTTCCCGGTCGATTTGCTCAAAGCGCACATTCCTCATTTTCCCTACCAACCTTTTTACCTCAGCTAAATAGTTATCATACTCGGTTCCCTGGCTTGGAATTCTCCATTCAGTTGTTGAATAGCCAGCTGGGAGTCGCTTTTTACAACTACGTCGTGGACGCCTATCACCGTGCACAACCTTAAACCGGCTAAAATCGCTTCATATTCTGCCTCATTATTTGTGGCCTCGAAGGCGAATCTCAAGGCGAACAGTACTTCTTCATCTTTACCGTTCTTCAACACGATTCCGGCCCCATTACCTTGTGGGCTGGCAGACCCGTCTACTGACATCTCTCATTTGTCTTTCTCCACGGTCAGAATTTAGGGTTCTGTGAATTCAGCAACAAAGTCTGCTAGAGCCTGCCCTTTTACCGCTGCCCTCGGTAGGTAAGAAATGTCGTGTTCACTTAACTCTACTGACCACTTCATTAACCTGCCCGAGGCCTCTAGTTTTTGCAAAATCTGCCTTAAAGGATAATCGGTGTAAATCCCAATATGATGGGCCTGGAAATAAGGCAATAACTTCTGGGCCGTAGTGTTTAACGATAAGGCGACCAGCTCATGTGTTGGATATCTGGTATCAGCATCTAGTAAAGCTTTGCTAACATAATATATTGGTCTTTGAACTTTATCGGCCTCTTGTACCAATACCGAACTTACTGAATGCTCCGAAACATCTAAATATAAGTATAAGGTCTCACCCGGGGATGGCTTTGCTAAAAGTGGGGGCTGTGTCAGGTTTGTTTCAACTGTAGAAAGGCCTCCTCGCATTCTGACGTCCAGTTGACTTCTTTTTTTGCTTTCTTGACGATTTTGAAGAAGGGGTGGCACTTGTCGGTTGCTCGGGAAATAAATCGATTGAGGGCGGCCATCCTACGGTCAGGCTTTGCACTTATTTCACCGTTTTGGGAGATTTTAAGTCCAGAACGGCTTGGATTTTCTGCGGGTTTGCTTCCATGCCTCGAGAGCTTACCATATAACCCAAAAAATTTCCTGAGGCCACTCCGAAAGCACACTTCTCTGGGTTGAGCTTTAAATTATGCTTCCTCAGCGATTCAAAGGTTTTCTTCAGGTCGGCCACGTGACACCCTGACTCTTTAGACATTGTTATCATATCATCAACATAAACCAGCATCAATGTGCCGATGAGTGGTTTGAAAATCTTGTTCACCAGCCTCTGGAAGGTTGCCCCCGCATTTTTCAATCCGAATGGCATTACTTTATAACAGTAGAGCCCCTGATCGGTAACAAATGTCGTCTTCTTCTCGTCCTCGGGATGTATCTTGACCTAGTTATATCCCGAGAAGGCATCCATAAAGCTTAGCAGTCTCTGGCAGGCCGTTGAATCTACCAACTGATCTACGTTTTGTAGTGGGAAGCTGTCTTTCGGGCATGCTTTGTTAAGGTCGGTGAAATCCACACACACCCTCCACTTTCCATTGGATTTCTTTACTAATACCACATTTGATACCCACTCTGGTTATTTCACTTCTCTGATGAAACCAGCTTTCAACAGTTTTTCCACCTCGGTAGCCATTGCCCTGCACCTTTCCTGGTTAAAGGTTCTTCTTTTTTGCTTGACCGGCTTGTGTGATAGGCTTACTGCCAAACGATGATTGATGAACTTCGGATTAATCCCGGGCATGTCGTCGTGCCACCATGTAAAGACGTCCGGGTACTCCTTCAGATATTTCAGCAGATCCCGCTTCAGGACCTCGTCTAAGTCTCTCCCTATTTTTACATTCTTTCCAGGTCCGAAGAGTTCCATCATCTCTAATTCTTCGACTCCCCCTAGCCGGGCAGCCTTCTTTGGCCGAGGACCTGGGTCTTTACTTGATTCTTCCTCGTCTTCGTTCCTTTGTCTTTTCCGGGTACCTGCTTCAATGCAAGAGGTCTCCCTTGAGAGGGTGGCGAAACAACTCCGAGCTACCTTCTGGCTTCCGCACACAATTCCAATCCCTTCGCGGGTTGGGAATTTCAACTTTAAGTAATAGCAAGACATTGCAGCTTTTGTCTTCATCATGAAAGGCCGACCAACAATGACTTGGAATTGCTCATGCAATCCACCACCGTGAAATTTATCATAATCGTCCGAGTTCGGGGACGGGTTTCGATCGTCATTGCCAATTGTATCCTTCCTAGTGGGACGACCGTTGAGCCTCTGAAGCCGTATATGGGAGTCCCATCGTCGGTTAGAGTCGTATATTCCACATCAAGGCCTTCCAAAGCTTCCTTGGAGATTATATCCACCGCACTCCCAGGATCCACTAGGATTCTGTCTACCTCAGAACCACCGACTGTCGCCTTAATTATTAATGCATCATCGTGGGGGAAACTCACCCCTCGAGCATCCTCATCCGTGAACATTATTGGCACTGACCGACCACCTTGTATTTCCGAGGCCTGTTCTGTTCTCAACACTTCCGACCCCTGAATCCGGCTATAATTTTTTCTTGACCGGTTAGAGTCCCCGGCCAATGTTTTTCCCACTGGGATAACATTCACATGTCGGCCATGTGCTCTCTGCCTTGCCGTCATAACTTCATGGTTAATGTATTTGTTCAAATACCCATTCCGTGCCAGGTCTTCCATTTGCTCCCGTAGGTCTTGGTAGGGGTGGGCATTTTCGGATCGGACCGAATCCGAATCTGATCCGATCCGATCCGAAATGCCCACGGTTGTTTGATTCGATCGGATCGAATCATGTTATCGAACTCGATCCGATCCGATCCGATAATTATCGGATCGGATCGGATTGGTTCGATCCGAATTCGAATCGGATCGAATCGATCCGAAATCATCCTATTTTGGATCGGATTGGTCCGATCCGATCCAAATTCGGTGGGTTTGAGTCAAAAAAATCGAGCGGATCGGATCGGATCGGATTTTATCCGATCCGATCGAAATTTTTTTTTATTTAATATGTAACGACGTCGTTTTGCATATTAAAAAAAAATTCGATCAGATCGGATCGGATAAAATTCGATCCGATCCGAAATCCGTCGAACCGGACCAACAGGATTCGATCAGATTTGCTAATCGGATCCGATCCGATCCGATGCCCACCCCTAGGTCTTGGCATCCGTCCGTCGTATGTCCCCGAAGATTATGATGCACACAATATGATTTATTATTCCTCATGTCTGGCGGGAATCTCGTATGGTCAGGTTCTATCAAGAGACATTTTTCCCTGGATTTCCATGACCATTTGCCCCAGTGGTCTATTCAGAGGAATGTATGCTTCTTCCCTGGCCACATGGTTCACCCGGGTCGAGATTCTTTTTTCCTTGTCATCCCGAGGTACCGGTTTGAATTCCCTTCGCCTTGGGGGCGGTTTTTTGAATTCCCTGTCTGGTTTGCGAGGAGCGTCCGCTCTCGCTGTCCGTTCTCTGATGGTTGTCCCCCTCCGTGAGATTCTTTCTTCATTCTCCAACGAAACAAACTTCCGGGCGGTTTCCAGAGCGGTGGCATAGTCTGGTGTATCTTGGATCCTCAGGTGGGTCCACAGCTTTCCGACCTTTAAAGCCCCCTTCAAACTTTCCAAGGCCTCGAGTGACTCATATCCCCCGACCTCGAGCACCATGTTATGGTACCGTTCAATGAACGCCTTCAGGGGCTCGTCGTCCCCCTGCTTCATGAGCCTTAATTCCCCAATTGTCTTCTTTGGGACGCAGGCCCCTTTGAAGTGTCGAACAAATGACCTTCTGAGTTGAGCGAAGCTACTGATGCTTCCCGGGGAAAGACTTCTGAACCATAGAATGGCAGACCCGCCCAAGATTAGGGGGAATACTTTGCAAACAGCATCCCCTACTACTCCTTGGACTCCATCAACATGACAAAACTTTCAATATGGGATTTTGGATCAGTGTGGCCTTTGTAGAGCGTCATGGACGGCATGTTGAATCGCCTTGGGAATTTTGCCGACCTTATTTCTTCTGTGAATGAAGATTTAACCTCGCCGTCCCGAGTATCTCCCGTCTCCGTTTTGAGGTTCGCTCCCCACTTAGCCATTTCTTTTCTTAACTAAGATTTTATACTGCTGTCTGTGTTACCGTGCCGCCTCATGCGTCCTTCTTTGCGTCTGTCACCCCAGGTGTGGTGTTCCTTATGGCTTGAGATTTCTTGTCCGGTTTCACTATCCTTCTTATCTCCCCTTCTGGTGTTGTGGGGGCCCTCATAGGAAGAGTCTGGTGATTGTCTCCCATCTTCTTCTTCCCACGTATCCTCCGTTTGTAAATCTGTTTCTACTACTATGGACCTCATCCCGTAGGGACCCTTCCTCATTGGTTCATTATCATCACTCAAATCTGCGACTCTTTTTCCTTCCATTTTTTCGTCTTTCCTCCGACTGGCTCCGGCTTCAAGCCTCTCATTATTTGTCTCTTCCATCCTCTCCAACCTGTTCATCATGGACTTCAACAGGTTTTGATTTTCCTCCCTTTCTTTCCTCATATTTTCCTCTATTTTCTCCATCCATTCTGCTGTTGAACTCCCTGACGACCGGTGATTTCCATCTTAGCTATCGTCTTACTACGCGAGCTGCTTCTTGTTGAAGTTCCCCACAGACGGCGCCAACTGTTGACGGCTGATTTTGGTCTTAGGGCAATATTGGAATATTACTCCCGAGACAATCCTCCATCAATAGTGAATTTGTTCGGTTATGGGGGAACCAAAAGCAAACTTAGCAAAAGACAGATAAATATGCCAATCGACAAAGAGATTTAACGTGGTTCGGCGGATCAGATCCAACCTACGTCCACGGGCACAGAACGGGTGATACTTTATTACTGAAATAAGCTTCTCTGCTCTGTTTTTGTGTTTACAAGTCTGGTGGTAATGATATTGATACATTTACTTACACTTTCCCATCCTATTTATAATAGTGAAGAAATCAGATTCATTTTCTTACAATGATTCCTTAGTTGAAACTACATTCACTTCTTATATCCTATTAGGACGCTGATTTATCAACATTTCCCCATTACAGTAGGATAACTTATCTTCTTATCCGTAAGAATATAATGTCTTACCTTCTGGAGCGTATCCCGCCATATTCCCGGTCTTCATGAGGTCGGTCATGATGGTCTTTTGAACTGAGAATGATGTTGTCGATCTTATAATGCCCGGTCATCCGATATTAAGTGGTCGGTTACCGCTCATAAGTGCTCGGACCCAAACTAATGTGGTCGGGTCGGTATTTAATGATCTTGTCCAAGAAGGGAATTACCTTTTACCCCCGCCGTACTGCTTAAATATCATATGACCTGAAAATACCATCAACAATCTATATCTATATATCTATAAAAATTAAAATATCTTTATAATTAATTTTTTATTAAAATAAAAAATATGTGTGGCACTTAATCTCTATAATTAACATTTACAATTATTTTTTATTATTAAATTATAAAATTAAAATATCTCTACAATTATTTTTTATTATTAAATTATAAAATTAAAATATCTTTATAATTAATTTTTTATTAAAATAAAAAGCACTATTAAATTATCTACAATTAACCTAATCTCTACAGTTATTTTTTTTATTAAATTATAAAATTAAAATATCTTTATAATTAATTTTTTATTAAAATAAAAAGCACTATTAAATTATCTACAATTAACCTAATCTCTACAGTTATTTTTTTTATTAAATTATAAAATTAAAATAATAAATTATTAATATAGAAACATATTACAATACAATAACATAATCTACTATCAAAGTAAGAAATCTATTAATTTAATTAATTAATTGATATTTTAATTTATTATTATTAAATTATAAAATTAAAACAAAGAAATCTATTATAATAAGAAAACTTATAATTTTTTATTAAAATAAAAAATATGTGTGGCACTTAATCTCTATAATTAACATTTATAATTATTTTTTATTATTAAATTATAAAATTAAAATATCTTTATAATTAATTTTTTATTAAATAAAAAACCTATTACAATAAAAATATATTATAATTTTATAAGAAGCATATTATAATAAGAAAATATATTATATTATCCTATTATAATTTAAAAAACTATTAAATTGTAAAATTAAATTAATAAATCTATCAAATAAGAACCTTATTATAATAATAAAACATATTATATTATTCGATTAATTTTTGAATAATATCACAGATAATCCAACAAAAAATATATATAACGTAAGGAGTAAAATATCATTATGATAATATAATGGATAATTGTCATTTCTCTTGAAAAAATTATAGGAGTATAACGTTCGTTTGTTTTTCCTTCTCTAAATACTAAATACATATGAATTATGAGAAAGGTCAAAAGTGTCATTTTGAACCGGACAAAAAATTATATGCTTTCAAAAAGTGTGAATTTATGATGTGGATGTAAATATATATATATATACACACGTCCGCGCACGCACACACACTAATAGCTATATATTGTTAGGGTTGGTGCTCGGAGCGCCAATCTGGATCGTGTTTATATCCGATTTATGAATACGAATAATATCTTTTTCCAAAATATTACTTATTAATAATTACACCTCTTGTTTTTATATACGTATTCGATCTAATTACCACTAGATTGAAACTAAATCTGATTTAATAATATGTATATATTAGACAAATGTTGGGTTTCTAGGTTAATCCCAAGATCATTTAAGCATAGAATTAATATGAATACGCAAAGAAGAGTGGCGGAATCACACTTACATTGAACGACTTTTGAATGCGAATATCAACAAAACTTTTCTCCTTGCTTGATGCTTTCGGCCAAGGCAAGATTTTGTTGATGAAGATGAACAAGCTCCAAGCTTTAAATGGATCTCAAGCTCTTAGATTGGTTTCCCTAACACCTTGTATTGATCCTTGAAGTGTGCTAGCAAGTTAGGAAGAAAAACAATTCTTCTTCCACCTTGAAGAGGCTCACGGCAATGAGAATAGAGGGAGAGAGTTTTTGCTATTTTGTGTTTTGTTTTCTTAAAACAATAATGAAAATCTTTTACCAAAATATTTGGTATATCTTTCAAAAAGTCAACCAAAATTTTGGCTCCAAAAATCCATTAAATGCCCACACCAACTTCTATCATGAATAGTGACTGCATGTCACTCACCAAAAAGGTGACTTGACATCTATCATTAAAGTGACAAATGATGTGACTCGCGATGTGACTTGTGGGCCGCACTTGAATCGAAATCGAAGTGGCTTCGCAAACACATTCCGGGCTCGGTTTCGTTAATTCCGAATTAACGAGTTTTTTCGTTGCGTCGTAATTAAATCAAATTTAATTAAATAATTATGCCTAGTAAAATTACTATTCATGTCGCTTGCGAATTAATTCTAAATCAACTCGTTAGCCCGAATTAAAATCCAATTTTAATTCTGCGTCGAAATCCAATTTCATATAATATATCGAATATATTATTTTATCGATTAATTCCAAATAATCGTTCTCTCTCTTCAAATAGTACTGTATCCCAGATAAAGTCTATCCGCTATTAATCCTAGATTAATAAAGTTCGAATCATACGTCATCGGTGAATCTTCGGGAAGCGACCCAATAGATCCCTGGATATGTTGGCAGTAAATCCGGTCGTCGGACTATCCGAACACGTACGTACCTCGTACTACGTTCTTACCGATTTACGAGAGAAGGTTGGCTTCTAGCAAAGCGTCATGCCTACCCAATTCTCCAGAAATATTCTGAATGGAATATATAATCTATGTCAGGCGTAGTATACGTAGTATTGCGTATATCGATCCAGTATCGGATGTCACATGCAATGCCTGGGGCTGGAATAGTGTCTGCCCCGTACGAATCATATATCGGATCACTAGCAACTAGTCTCTTTATTATCGGATAATCATGACCTAGTCATATTATCCCGATGGTTGCAACCCTTTAGAGAACCAGTTATGTATCCCTGCGTGACCATCATCTCCATAAGACTGAAGTGATACTTCCGTCTTGACATCACACACAATACACTACGATTCTCAATAAACCCAGAAGAGGCGTTCACAGAACCTGTTAAAGTCATGGACAACCAAAACCAAAACGTATTGATTGTCGCAAGTACTAACGATGCAAGTCTCAGGTTAAGACCAAATACACCTACCCTGATGCGGACTCTCATAGACACATAGTCATACTACCAATGAGATTTCGAATGGTCTATCCAGAGCAAAGCTGTTTTCCGTATCATCGGTAAAACACAACCTCCTACCACACTTGCATAAGTATCCAATACTTAAATATATGAGAACTATGATGTTACGCTTCCATAACACGCACAAGTGCGATACTAGTCTATTTCGCATTATTGATGTCCAGTCTCGATAATACTACGACTAGGGATATTTAATGATTAAACCATCGTGGATTGATACTGTCTCATACCATCTCAATCCGGAACTAATCATAACGACTTTCATCATTCACACATTTAAGTAATCTAATTACGAAATGATAAAAGGCAATTTCTTTTGTTACATAATTAATTTATACAAAAAACACAATGTCTTTTACAAATAGTGACGCTATGAGTCATAATTGTCCAACAACAAAGACCCAGGATTTACAACATAGTGCGCGGTTACAACATAGTTTGTAATTGACATTGGGAAGTGTCACTATAAGTTGTATATTCTCAAATAAAGTTCATGGTAAAGATTTACTGACACGAGTCGGTTAGTAAAATCCACTGATACCAGTACATGTCGTATATCGGACTTGGTCCGATGGTTTATCCCAATGAACCATAAGTATTGGGAGACTCGTATAGATGTGTAGATGTTTATTTGATAAATACTGAATGACTCATCGAAGATTTCCTAATAGATGGTACACCAACTTCAATATGAATCTTCTCGAGTCGAGTAGCATAGTGATCATTCGACTTGCGATACCACTGTGGATATATGAGACATCTTTCACACTTAGATGATAGTCACGTCATCGATCTATTTAGATCAGACCTCCGTCTGCTCGTTGGGTGTGGACCCATGCTCATGATATCTTGTGAATATCAGATAGAATCCGTCAGTCCTGTGTACAGGGCATAAGTATCGTGTACGTATTTGCGATCTAGTAAATTCATGACTGTGGTATACTTCGGAAGCGAGTTCCGAGTATTATTTAGAGATTGTAAATTTGAAAGTCGACTATATTATATCTTTGGGATTTGACGTTTCTTTTTATATCCCCGGTATAATATTGATAGCCTATAACGGAGGGATTATACATATGCAATGACCTCAACTTGCATAGTTTAGCGAGATTATCTGTGGTCGTCATAATTTACGAGTGGGTGAATTATTGACACAAAATTTGATTCTGTGACGGATAAACCTAAACTTAGAGAGTCTCACAATATGAAGTGTACCCGTAGAGCACTTGGGCAACGCGTTATGAATAATATAGATTATTCATAATATTTCATCGGATTAAATAAGTTAATTCGAATCGTTTAACGGTTAAACGAAAAATTCATGCATAAGGGGTTTTTAAGTCATTTCCTAATTAATATATATTTATATTTAATATATGATTTTATTAAATACACATTAATTAATTATCAAATGTATATTTGACATATATCATTAATATATGTATTTGGATTATTTAAAGTAAATATAATACATATACTAACTTATACAATCTATTGTAGACTCAGATAAGTTTTTCGGAAATAAATGTTCTCTAATTTTGATATCAGTCAGATTGTCTGATTTTATCAAAGCATGGAGAACACATATGTGATAGTAGGGTTAGTGGGAGCGTACAAATTTCTTTCTAGTGTTATATATCATAACGACATTATCATTATTAAGGTAATAATGAGATGTTTATGAGGTAAAATGTTTACTTAAGTCTTTTTTTCTCCGTGAAAGCAGTGAGAGTAGTCTTTTTTATATTCGATATAAAGTCTTATATATGATATAAAACTAAGAGACTTGTGAGATACTCTTATTAATCGTGCATTAGATATGATCTAATAAATGACTATATGTATGACAGTTAGTATAACTGTTTGACAGTTAGTGTGTCTTTTGAATATAGTATTAATCTTTCGTAAAGGATGATTCCTTTATCGAAAGATAAATTGATCAGAATGTCTAGTCAATCTTATGCATAATAGGATGATGGCATAATGATTACCGTATTATGTGCGAATAAAGATATCAATTTAATCATAATCGTTACGAGCTATTTTGATACCCCGTAGACCATAGGATGGGTCTTGAAACATGTTCTTTATTACCTTTGAGATATTAAGAACGAGTTTTTTATTCATGGAAAATAAAATCTGTAACCATTAGGGTTAAATTAGTTTTGAATCTAATTATGACGTTAGACTGTCTACGTCATACAGAGTCGGAAAAGATGCAGTGAGAGTGTCATGGATGATTCCACCGTGTTAGTGGAATTAGTTACAACTTATGAAGTATTGACTTATGAAGTTGCATAGTGACCTTGTAGATTAGAAGTTTTGATTTTAGTGTTGTATTTGCGGTTGTCTACATAGTATTTTGGATTTGATCCCTAAATACATGGACAATTCAGTAGCTGTAGCACACTATTGATGTTGCATCTGAGTCATATTGATGTAGAACGTAGGTTCTACAAAATATGAATGATGCTGGATAAAAAGAAACGATTGTGTTTGTTGGACAAACTCAATATGTTATAGCGGACCCACTTGTTGTTGCCAACCTCTTGAGTGCTAGGTGAGCTCTTGAGGGCCATGAGTATGTGATACACATTTAGATGTGTATATGATAGCGTGGATTGACACTAGAGCAAGTGTGAGAAATTGTTAGGGTTGGTGCTCGGAGCGCCAATCCGGATCGTGTTTATGTGTGATTCATGAATACAAACAATACATTTTTCCATAATATTACTTATTACTGGTTACACCTTTTATTTTTATATACGTATTCAATCTAATTACCACTAGATTGAAACTAAATCTGATTTAGTGATATGTATATATTAGACAAAGACTCGGGATTTACAACGTAGTGAGCGGTTACAACGTAGTTTGTAATTGACATTGGGAAATGTCACTATAAGTTGTATATTCTGAAATAAAATTCCTGGTCAAGATTTACTGACACGGGTCGGTTAGTAAAGTCCGCTGAGACCAGTATATGTCGTATATCGGACTTGGTCCGATGGTTTATCCCAATAAACCATGAGTCTCGGGAGACTCGTATAGACGTGTAGGTGTTTATTTGATAAATATTGAATGGCTCACAAAAGATTTCCTAATAGATGGTACACCAACGTCAATAGGAATCTTATCGAGTCGAGTAGCATAATGATCCTTCGACTTGAGATATCACTGTGGATATATGAGGCATCCTCCACACTTAGATGATAGTCACGTCACCCATCTATTTAGATCAGACATCCGCATGCTCGTTGGGTGGGACCCATGCTCATGATATCCTATGAATATCAAATAGAATCTGTCAGTCCTGTGTGCAGGGTATAAATATCATGTACGTATTTGCGATCTAGTAAATTCATGTCTGTGGTATACTTCGGAAGCGAGTTCCGAGTATTATTTAGAGATCACAAATTTAAAAGTCAACTATATTATACCTTAGAGATTTGACTTTTCTTTCTATATCCCCGGTATAATATTGATAGCTTGTGACAGAGAGATTATACGTATTTGCGATCTAGTAAATCCATGCCCGTGGTATAATTCGGAAGCGAGTTCCGAGTATTATTTAGAGATCGTAAATTTGAAAATCGACTATATTATACATTAGAGATTTGACGTTCCTTTCTATATCCCCGGTATAATAGTGATAGCCTGTGATAGATGGATTATATGTATGCAATGAACTCAACAGACATAGTTTAGCGAGATTATTTGTGATCATTATAATTTACGAGTGGTTGGATTATGGACACAAAATTTATTCTGTAACGGATAAACCTAAACTTAGAGAGTCTCATAATATGAAGTGTACTCGTAGAGTACTTGGGTAACACGTTATGAATAATACAGATTATTCATAATACTTCATCGGATTAAATAAGTTAATTCGAATCGTTTAACGGTTAAACGAAAAATTCATGCATAAGGGGCTTTTCAGTCATTTTCTAATTAATGTGTATTTATATTTAATATATGATTTTATTAAATACATATTAATTAATTGTCAAATGAGATATTTGACATATATCATTAATATATGTATTTGGATTATTTAAAGTAAATATAATACATATATTTAGATATTTGTATTTAAGTAATTATTTAATTGTTAAATAATTAAAGTAATTAAAATATAAATATCTAAGATGATATTTGTTTTAGGAAATGATGAAAGTGTAAAAGTTTGACTTTTTACATTTAGAAAAAGGTGTTAAAATTGATTTTTGCTTCTTTAAAGGTTAAAAATGCAAAATATATCTTTTCATTTTTCCTTCAAATTTCGGCCACAACAAGGGAATTATTAAAGGGTTTCATTTCTCTTTTGTAAAATTAGGTAAAGTATTTCAAGAATACAAAAGTTTGAGAGTTAAGAGACTAAAGGAAAATTTCAAAGAAAACTTGAAATCAAAGGTAATTTCTTCTTTTCTTTAAATTGGAAATCGTTCTTATGATTCCTTAGCTCAACATATAATGTAAGTATTATTTTTCACTCTCTTGATTTTGTGTTGATATTCTTGAAAGCTTGATAAAAGCATATATGCATGTATGATAATTAAAGTAGGCTTGTTAATGGTTAACAAGCACACTTTTGGTCATTATATGACTTGGTTTCCATTTTAGAGTGTTATGACCACTCTTGTAACTCATAGAATTATTCTTGAGTTATTCATTGGTGGAGACTTTGATTGGTGTTAATATTAATATGATTAATGTTGAGAGAATTTGATTTAAAGCATGAAAAATGATATTTTTGGCACCCAAATTAGATATGAAAATTCTGAAAAATTTTGATGAAAAATATATTATTTAAATGTATTGGGTATTGGGATAATTGCCTGAAATTATTTCGGTTTGAAAATATGCGAAAACGGCGAAAAATGGCGTTACCGGGTGAGTTTCGGGCTTACCGGGTGACGGCTGTCCAAACAGTGAATTGGTCATTGTTTGGGCAGCCCATGAACTGCCCAAGTACTATTGGGGCTGACCTAGGCAGCCCTCATGTGTATTGGTTGGTCGGTTCGATCAAAAACATGTTTTATGCCATTTTGCGGAAAAACTTTTTCTTAAAAGTTTCGTGGAGTTTCTAAATTATTTATGTCGTTATTTGATATCGAATAAATATATTTAGGTGGAATATGAATGAATTATTAATATTGGATATTGAATAATTTATTCGGTAAGTTTAAAAAAATTTAAATTAAGATTTCGCCCGAACCGCGCCCTTCCGCTGAGCATTTGATAAAACCCCAACATATATATATCCAAAAATTATAATCCGGCAAAGAATATAAAAATTAAATATTTTTAAGCTTTTTAATAGCGTCACATGACACATAATCTCTACAATTAATTTTTTTTATTTCATATTATAATAAGAAGTAATAGTATAATCTTCTATTAAAATAAAAAATATATATGGTACCTAATCTCGACAATTAATGTTTTTATTATTAAATTATAAAATTAAAATTATAAATTATTAAAATTAAAAACCTATTGCAATATAAAAATATATTTTCCTATTAAAATAAGAAACCTAAATAGTAGTCGTCCACAAAACCTAACCAATTTTTTTAGATTTCGGATATATTATTATTTATTATTTTATTTTGAATTATTTTCAAAAGTTTTTTATTTCATTATTTTTTATATTATTTACTGTGATTATCATGCAGTTTTTAACTATTAATTATTGCATAGTGAACTTGAAATAATATTTGAGAATTAAGAAACAAACGAATGAGATATAAATAATATGTGTAAATAAATCAATTGTCTTATTTAAAGTATAAAACCGACAAGATTCAGAGCATTTACAAGATTAATACTTAAAATATAAGTTCAACCGGCACAAAGTGCGAGCCCTATACTAGTTATATAAAAGTTAAATATTTTTAAGTCTCTCAATCGCACCACGTGGGGATTCATATTAAAGTTATAAAATTAAATTAATAAATCCATTAAATAAAAATCATATTACAATAAAAATATATATTATAATTTTATAAGAATTCTATTATAACAAGCAAACATATTAGGCTATCATATTAAAAAAATACCATTAAATTATCTACAATTAACCTAATCTCTACAATTAATTTTTTAATTATAAAATTAAAATATATATACAATTATTTTTTATTATTAAATTATAAAATTAAAATAATAAATTATTAACATAAAAAACCTATTATAATATAACAACACAACATACTATTAAAGTAAGAAACCTATTAATTTAATTAATTAATAAATATTTTAATTTATTATTATAAAATTAAAATAAAGAAACATATTATAATAATAAAACATATTATAATCTCTAATTAAAATAAAAAAACATACAAGACACTTAATCTTTACAATTAACGTGTGTATATATATATATTATATATATAATATATATATATAATATATATATAAGTTAAACATTTTTAAGTTTTTTAATAACTTCACATGACACAAATCTCCACAGTTATTTTTTTTATTACATACTATAATAAGAAAATATGGTATAATTTTCTATTAATATAAAAAAATATGTGACATCTAATATATATAATTAATTTTTTTAATTATTGAATTCTAAAATTAAAAAAAAAAACCATTAAAATAATTTTTTTTTTATAATATAAAAGTATAATCTCCAATTAAAACAAGAAACCTAAATAGTAGTCACCCACAAAACCTAGCCAATTATTTGTTATTTTATTTTAAATTTTTTTATTTCATGAATTTTTTATTATTTACCGTGCTTGAAGATGCAGACTCTGACTATTAGCTCTTGCACAGTGAATTAGAAATATTATTTGAAAACTTAGAGACAAACGAATGAGGCATAAATATTACGTGTAAGTAAATCAATTGTCTCATTTAGATTATAAAACCGACAAGATCCAGAACATTTACAAGATCAATACCTAAAATATATGTTCAACCCGCACAAAGATGGGTATACCTAAAATATACCTAAATTTTGCCCGTACATTAAATTAATGTACATGCACAATTTGGGCTAAGGACTTAAATGACATTGCGTCTCAATTGACTCTAGGGTCTCTCTAGAAGCCCAAACGTCGCATATTGGCATCCAATATGCCCACACGATAAACTCTAATGTAATCATGTCTCATGACATTCATATGGCCCAAATGATACCATGTGTTGTTACCAAAGCCCAATCAATATGGGTTCCAAACACTAGAACCTCAGTCGACATGGATATTCCAGTTGATTTATCAATTCCATGCGACATCTACTGTACTGAATTGATACATAATCAAACGCAAGATTATTGATAGCCAGCCTTTCTTCAGCCTACCATTTGGGCATTCTCCTAGGCTTAACCTAGTTCCAGTCGTCTGGAGTGAGTGCAGTCGACTTATATTGGAATTGGACTGTTCATCACATGATTATCAACAATCAGGCTATCTATAGCCCCAAATTTACGCATGAGACTCAACGTATAGGCCTGCGAGCCCATACGAAACCACACCCACGAGGTTGAAAAGTCCATACGATCAACAAAAGGTCTCCACCAGACCCTGACCATATTACTCAATGTCCTAGTAGACATTATCTCATATCATACAATGTCCCAATCGACATTGCCTCAAGTTATACAATATTCCAGTAGGCGTTGTCAGCCAGTCTACATACAACAAATTCATTTTCAATAAAGTAAACTAAGTATTTGGATTAAGATAAACTATCTGCAAACACGGTAGCCGAATCCAAATACAATTGGGATTATACCTAATCACAGATACCTAAACACTCATGATTCAATCCCAACTCAACTACTCTCTCCTAATAAAATTGGAATTAAACTATTCCAAGAAATCATAATTCGAGTAAGAGGCTACATCTACAGCCTATGAATAGAGAGGAAACCTAAAGGATTGATTCATTCAATAATTCAAGCTTTGTCTCTCACACTCGAATTAAAATATCTCTACAACTAATTTTTTATTGTAGAGTTCTCAAAATACATCACTCCCTAAATATTTTATGATACTGCCCTCACGGAAACAAACTATGAAGATCAAGGTAATCTATTGCCTTGCTCTTCATTTTTTTCCCGCTCGTCACCACGCTGACTTGAGCGTTGGAGTGCATACGTCATCCACCACACTGGTAGGTAGTTACTCTGCGCTAGGGGTGTTCGCAGTGCGGTTCGGGTCGGTTTTTTCATTTTTCACTTCAAACCACGCAAGTTGGTGGTTTGGGAAATTAGAAACCGAAATCAAAAATTTGATAAGGAAACCGCGATGGTTCGGGTTTGCGGTTTAGCGGTTTGGGCGGTTCGGGTCGGCGGTTTGGATTATAAATTTTTAAGGAAATTTTGTGTGTTTTCACATAATAATTGAAGAGAAAAAATACATAATTTTCATTTATACATTGCATATTGTCATATGATCATTAAATATCTTAAATTTCATGGTTAAAGAAGAAGAAGAATATAAAATAATATCTAATTTGAACGTGGGTCGGAGGTTCAGATTGCGATTTGAGTCAAAATTTGTGATTTTAGGCGGTTCGGGTCACGGTTGGGTCAAAACCGCACACCGAACCGAAATTTACGGTTCGGTTCCGATTGACCCGAAATCATTTTCAATTTTTTTTCAAACCGTGCGGTGCGGTTCGGTTCGGGTTGCGGTTTGACCCGAAACCGAGATCACCCATACTATGCGCTCTGTTTGTTTTTATTTTGCAGGATTTTTGGTGTCCCCATCCTACGAAATTTCAATTATGGATTGACGTGAAATTCACCATCTATAATTTGGCGCCCACCATGAGACCCCGGCGATTTTTAGCAAATAAAGGTCTCTGTCAATCTACGACTAAACTTTCAAACAACCCATGGCTTCCGGAAACGAAGACACCCCTGAAACCATGTCTGCTCAATTGGTCGCTCTATAAAAATGATTAAGGGCATTGGAAAAAGAAAATATCGCAATGCAGAGTACTTACACTAGTCTCTAAAGGTAGTTGGAGTAGATAGCCTCAACCTCTCAGCACCGGAGACTCCACAATCAGCCCAACGCCCCCATCCTCCAGACAAATTGTAGGGGTTTTTGATGACGATGTAGATTACAATCAACCCCCAGTAGACCACTCACAGAGTCAGCAACCGCCAAACAACCTTCCCATAGAGGACCCTACCCAACAAGTCATCTACAACATACATAAAGAGATAGAAGAGTTCAAAGAAGCAATACTCTCAAACCTACCTGATGTAAGACTTTCCATCAAGAAGTGTCGGGCCGAAATGATCTCAGATACACCATTCATCGAATCTATCACTTTGGTTGAACTCCTATGCAAGTTCAACCCTTCGGATATGAGACTTATAGTGGGTCCACTTGTTGGGGTTTTAGGCGATGGGCGCAGCGGAAGCGCGGTTCGGGCGAAATCGTAATTTAAAACTTTTTCAAATTACCGAATAAATTATTCAATATCTACTATTAATAATTTATTCATATTTCACCAAATCTTATTTATTCAATAACAAATATCAACATAAATAAGGTTGAAACGTCGCGAAATTTTTACGAAAATCGTTTTTCTGCAAAATAACGCAAAACGCGTTTTTGACCGAACCGATCACCCGACACTTATGGGGACTGCACAGGTCAGCCTCAATAGTGTTAGGGCAGTTCATGAGTTGCCTGAACAATGACCAACTCACTGTTAGGACAGTCGTCACCCGGTTGGCTCAAAAGTCACCCGATAACGTCGTTTTTGACCGTTTTCGCTTATTTCAACTCGGAAACACTTTCCGGAAATTGTTCCAACACCCAAAACACATCTATTACATTCATATGACATCAAATACATCACATAATTTCCAGTTTTATATGATATGATCCAGAAACTAAAAATTCTAATTTTCATGCTTTAAATCCAAATTTTCAAGATTAATCTAATTAATCATAACACCAACCAAAGTCACCATATATGAACAACCCAAGAATAATTCTAGGTGTCACAAGAGTGGTCATAACACTCTAGAATAGCAACCCATCAATAATTGATCAAATTAGACACTAATTACACTAGTTGCATCCAATACACTTCACACATGCATATAAGCTTCCAATTCAACCATCACAACCAAAAGCCCTAAATTTCAGAATTTGAAGGAACCCTAGAACATTTCTAAATCATCAAGAAATAAAAAATCAAATTTCCAAGCTTAAGGTTTTGAAGACTTACCTTAAATCCCCTAAATCCTTAGCTTTTTCTTTGTTTTTTCCTTCAATTCTTCATGGATCATGAAACCAAATTTTGAGACCCATTTTTCTTAAAGCTATCGGCAATGGTGTTAAGTTATTGAAGAAGAAAATATTTTCCCCTTATTTAATTCATGTTGCCGACTTTTGCAGGGTATTATTGTCCTTTTGGCACATTTAATCTAATTAAATGTAAATTTAACTTTATGTAATCCAATCAAAATTGCACACATCAAGTTAAATTAATTCATACCATATGTACCAATAATAAATGGACAAATTCCATAAAATTTATGGAAAAAGTTTAATTAATTAATTATTTAAATATTTAACAATTAAATATCCAAATAATCAATTAATGTAATTATTATTATATATGTATTTTTATTTACAATAAATAACAAATACATATATTTATGGCATGTGTCAAAATCTCATTTGATGAATAATTAATGTGTATCTAATCGTATTATGTATCAAATACAAATACACAATAATTATTATCGGACAAAATTACATAATGCATGTGTTATCGTTTAACCGATTAAACGATCCGAATTAACTCATTTAATCTGGTGAAGTATTATGAATAATCAGTATTATTCATATCGAGTTGCCCAAATGCTCAACGAGTACACTTCGTATTATGTGACTCTCTAAGTTTATGTTTATCCGTCACGAAATCCAATTTCGTGTCCATAATCCTCCCACTCATGGATTATGACGACCACGAATAATCTCGCTAAACTATGCAAGTCGAGGTCACTGCATACGTATAATCCCTCTGTTACATGCTATCCATATTATACTTGGGATATAGATGAGAACGTCAAATCTGTTCGGTATAATATAGTCGAATTTTAATTTACGATCTCTAAATAACACTCGGAACTGATTTCCAAAGTTATACCACAGCCATGGATTTACTAGATCGTAAACACGTGCGGATGCCTATGTCCTGTACACATGACTGACGGATCCTATCTTGATACACACTAGATATCATGAGCATCAATCCACACCCAACGAATAAGCGGAGGTCTGATCTAAATAGATCGGTGATGTGACTGCCATCAAAGTGTGGAGGATAACTCATATATCCCACTGTGGTATCTCAAGTCAAATGACCATTATGTTCGCTCAACTCGTGAAGATTCCTATTGACGTTGGTGTACCATCTATTAGGAAATCTTCAGTGAGTCGTTCAATGTCTTATCAAATAAACACCTATATGTCTATATGAGTCTCCCGAGACTCATGGTTCACTGGGATAAACCATCGGACCAAGTCACGATATACGACATGTACTGGTCTCAGCGGATTTTACTAACCGACCCGTGTTAGCAAATCTTGACCATGAACTTTATTTAAGGATATACAACTAATAGTGCATTTTCGAATGTCAATTATAAACTACGTTGTAATTGCGCACTATATTGTAAATTATAGGGTCTTTATCTAATATACATGTATCACTCAACCAGATTTAGTTTCGATCTAATCGTAATCAGATAACTAATCATAATTAGATCGAATAAGCGTATAAAAGACAAAGGTGCTACCATTAAATTAGTAATATTATGGAAAATGACATTGCTCGTATTCATAAATCGGACATAAATAAGATCCGGATTGACACTCCGAGCACCAACCCTAACACGACTAACCCAGACGACCATGTAATCCATTACAAGTATAAGATGATGTCTATGGCCCTCACACCACACCAGTGAGATGCTGACATATGTAAAAGATTTAAAGAGACACTAGTAGACTCAACGTTGACCTAGTTTATTAATCTTCCATATCAATCTATCGGATCCTACCAGAAACTAGCAGATAAATTTGTAGAGCACTTTGCAAGCTCGTGCAAGTTCAAGAATATCACGGGCGACTTGAATTCCATCCAGTAACGAAATGGGGAATCCTTGCGAAGTTACGTCGTCCATTTTCAATAAAGAAATGATTTCCATATCTTATCTCTACCAGCCAACAGAAGACAAAGCTTTCAACGATGATCTATTGGCAGACAGTGGACTATACAAGAAGATGACTAAATTCAACTGTTACAACTTGGACCAAGTAATCACCTGAGCACAAGTCGAGATCTGGTGGGAAGAAAATAAGAGAAACAAGAAACATGATTGTCATAGTAACCGCCATGAACATAGGACTTCAAACCCTTCCAAACGGTTGAAGAATTCTATATGGGGACATTCAGGTCCCGCATGTTGAGATTTATGTCCTAAAGCTTCATGTACTGTAAACGGAATTGATCATTGTAATAATAATAAATGCATTATTCATTTTATCAAAGTTGTTTGATTTATATCACATATTGTCCAATTGTATTGTTTACCTTGATTACTATTGTACCTTCAAACTTAGTGTATGTTTGATGCAAAAGAGATTTTAAGTCTGAAGTTGGTAATCTAAATAGTCCATAGAGAGCAAACAAAGATGGTACTTTGTTTGTGGTTTATCTATAACTGCGGTCCATTCTATATTTGTATGACGAACTTGATCCGGGATCGTTCATGTAGTGACATGGGAATGAAGACACCTTGTATGATGAGATCATATAGGACTGGACTCAGATAAATACGAATTTCTTTTAATATCCGTTAACCGAAGAAATTCATTTTATCTAATAGATGGTCATATATGGATTCGATCTTAATCATGAGTGTACTACGAACTCCTGCATGACAGGCTATGTCCTTTGATTTACTATGGTGAGGTTTGTGTTGCATTCCCAGCTAATAACTACGTAATTTGGGGATATAGTTTGGTATGTAGCTGAGAACATTTTACATAGATATGAAATTCACTTCTTCTTACGATAAGTAGATGCATATCTCTTTTAAAAGTTGATTCGAGACTTGAACAATTTGAGCGCTCAACTTTTCTATTGCGAATATAAAGTTTTATATTCATAAAAAATATGAATTAATTGTTCATTATAGAATCAATGGTGCTTAAGAGACAAAATATTTAGAGGGATTTAACGAACTTATGACCCTGCTCTATTTATGAGATATTCTTGAAGGGCTATATCTATATGTAATGAATATATCGATGGACACCGAAGTTGTTCGGTTTATTTAATCCATCTACGATAACAGGAGTTCAACTTCGAGTTTTTAGTGGAATAACGCGGAGTTAATAATTCGTAATATTTGATTAAATAGTTTAATTAATATTTCGGAATTATTGGAGCTCGGAACCGTAGGTCCATTTAGTCCCCGTGCTTAGACCGGCCACGGTTCCGGTTCGGAACCGGAACCGAACCGGTTCCGGTTGGAACCGTCGGGTTCCTGTTGGAACCCAAGAACCCTACGGCTACTAGCCGTTGGGGGCCTAATTCCAGGGAGCCGTTTGGCTCCCTGCCAAAAAAAATAATAATTAAAAAATATATTTTTATTATATAAAATAAAAATTACTAATGTACCCCTAATAACGGTAATAAAACGGTTATATTTAGGGGCATTTTTGGTATCAAAAAAATTCTAAAATTCTATAAATAGGATTCATTTTTCATAATTTCATCACACCAAATTCTCAACTCTCTCATTTTCTATAATTCTCTTATTCTCAATCTTACTTCAATACAATTCTCTTATAATCTTATATTCTTATTCTTAATCTCAATTTATTTAGTTGTTAATTTGTTATCATTCGCATCGCAATTATTCAATTTTCATATTTTTCTTCCTAATTTCTCAAAAAAAAAATGGCAAGCTCATCCGAGAACATAATTGTAGGCATTGCATTTTCGCTTGTGAAACCCAATGATGAGTCTCAGTTGGAGGCACTACCTTTTTTAGCTAAGGATATTGCGGGGAACAGAGGTCGGAAGAGGAAATTCAGAATAAGTACGTCATCTAGTTCATTTCACAAGTTCACTGTCTTCGTTAGTGCTGCGTTCGTTACTTCGTTCGAACGTCAGGCAGATTGCGGACGTTCGTGCCGCGTTCGAATGGGCGTTCGAACGGAGTCGGTGTTTCTGGGTTTGCTGCTAGCCTCGCACCCCAGCCCAATTAGCCCCCCCAAAGCCCATAAAACACATCCCAATTTAATTAAATTAAACATTAAATATTAAATAAAATATTTAAACCATTTACCAATTAAATAAAACATAAAATATAATCATACCTAATAAGATAAATCAAATATATTAACTTCCTAACTAAACAAATCACATACTAAATTAAAAAGATGTCATGCCTAATTAAAATCAATCATAACAAATTAAAGATATTGACTTCCTAATCTAGCCAAGATTTGTCCCCCCTCAATCTTTGACTTTCCTTGCTCAATACCAAACAAAATCCTCCTTTTAATGCCAAAATCCCTTCCTTGTGAGACAAGGTTAAGCCCTAGCCCTTCTCTATATAAACAACCCCTCACCAAGACATGGACCTCTCTGGCTCATACACTGCTCACAAGCAAATCACAGCAAGAAACCTTAAGACATCACACGCCAATCACAAGAAAGATAGCAAATCATTCCCTTCATCCTTACCCTCACACCACTGAAAATACAGTAGCCATTCACACCCCCCTACAACCATAAAAACAACCTTAATCACCACCGAAAACTAGCCCCATAAACCTCCACATATCACCGAAAATCACCTTAAAATAGCGGTAAACTACGTCAAAAAACAGTAGCCCAAAATCACCTTAAAATAGCGGTAAACTACGTCAAAAACAGTAGCCTAAAACACCAAAAACAAGACCTGAAACAGTAAACAGAAAATGCAGAGGAAACGGCAGTAAAACCACAAGGAAACAGTAGCAAAACGGAGTCGAAATAGTAGCTTGAGCGGCAAAACAGCGAAGGAAAAGGCAAACCAGTGAACCAGAAAAGTTGCGGAGCTTTACCCCTTTCGATCTTCGTGAAACGCGAGTCCGAGAGACGACTTAAAAGGTTAGACCTGAGGGTACTTTTCACACTCATCTTTATGTGATTTTTGTTATTTATTTTGATTGTATTTTACTTATTTGTTGAATCTTGTTTGTGTATGATGTGTGTTGTGGGTATTGGATGAATAAAAGAGTGTCGTCTCTCGTGGTATATATGATGGAAACCCAGACGTAAATTCCGTAGCCGAATCCGAATGGACGGTAGTGCGGTCTGTACTTGGGATACAACTCCATGTACCACTTGAGTAAACGGCACCTTCTCTTGTTTCATGTTGCTTTGATTTATTTATTTATTTTTCGTCACTCGAATTATGCATGTTGCTTATGTATGCATGATTCAATCGAGCGCATGGGCTTAGTAAGTGGAATGAAAGATCCCCTATGGGGAAGGGTTAAAGCCTTTTACCACGATGCTTCGCCGCGCCGGTTGATGTGTGTTCGGTTGAATGCAAGACACGTTCAATCGGGCATACTAGTTTGATATTATTACTTTCAATTCTATGTATGCATGATTCAATCGAGCGCATGGGCTTAGTAAGTGGAATGAAAGATCCCCTACGGGGAGGGGTTAAAGCCCTTTACCACAATTCTTTGCCGCGCCGGTCGATGTGTGTTCGTTTGAATGCAAGATACGTTCAATCGGGCATGCTAAGTTTGATATTATTGCTTTTAATTCTATGTATGCATGATTCAATCGAGCACATGGGCTTAGTAAGTGGAATGAAAGATCCCCTATGGGGAAGGGTTAAAGCCTTTACCATGATGCTTCGCCGCGCCGATTGATGTGTGTTCAGTTGAATGCAAGATACGTTCAATCGGACATGCTGAGCTTGAAATTGTTGTCTTCATTCTTTGTGTTACATGCATCAGGTTTGGCTCCGTTCGAACGCGTTCTCGAACGCTACACGAACGCGAACCTTCTGTTTACCGTTCGAACGCGTTTTCAAACGCTACGCGAACGCACACGCACTTCCTTAGTCTCATCATGCATCAAGTCCGGTTCCGTTCGAATACGTTCTCGAACGCTACACGAACGCGAACCTTCTGTTTACCGTTCGAACGCATTCTCGAACGCTATGTGAACGCACACGCACTTTCTTAGTCTTATCATGCATCAGGTCTGCTATACGAACGCGAACCTTCTGTTTACCGTTCGAACACGTTTACGAACGCTACACGAACGCGAACACACTGAACTGAGACATATTCATCACATGCCATGTATAATTGTTTCTTAGGTGATTTTTTTATGAAACCCCATATAGTCATTCTTATCTTTGTGCACATCGTAATGAAAAGCATGTTTATTCCATTGGTTGCGTCATCTGTCTTAGTCTTGATTTAACGCATTACGATTCATATACTTATGTCATGATGACTTTGGAGTATTATTTCTTGTGGTATATCGGATGGAAACCCAGACATAAATTCCGTAGCCGATTCCGAATGGACGGTAGTGCGGTCTGTACTTGGGATACAATTCCACGTATCACTTGGAAAAGTGCTCACATGTATGCTTGTATGGTTAGTATGTATGCTTGTGTTTTCCGTGAACATGATATGCTAAATGAAGTTGTATGTTCGTTGTTACTTTGAGGTATTTTCAAGCATGCAATCTTAGATGTGAAATGTATGTGTAAGTTTCATTTTGTACATGTGAATTTAGAAGCATGATACTCTTGGAAATAAGTGCTACTTAAGCCTAATTAAATTATTACATAAATCCTTTCATCACAAGTGGCATGAGTAAGGGACCATTCCGAACCCAACGGTTTGAGGTCTTCTCTTGCGAAGGGTGAGTGCGGCCTTAAATCTCATTTTCCGGTTCACACCGGGTGGCGACTCCATTATTCTCCGGTTTAGTCCCCCATGGCTACTCCGTACTCCCGACCGGGCCGCGAGCCAGGGACAGCATGCGTCGCCCAGTTTCTGTGTCCCACAGTCTGGCGACTCCACTGGGGATAGAGAATCGGCCCCGAAATATTGTCTTGTGATGTTTGGATTTATGTTTTAATTGACCGTGTCTATAGTGGACAAAGTGGGGGTTTAATCAAAGGCATTTTGAGGCTAGGTGATGGTTTGGTGTCTTCCTTCATTCACTACCTTTCTAGAAGGAAAAGCTGTGAAGGCACCTAGATAGCCATCTACTCGTAGCCTTTTGTGATGGACTAATTTGGAGGACTCGTTGTTTATTCCTGACACCAAGCGATAAGAGCCTAAGAGGCTTGGGTATTTTAGTGAGCCTCGCTCCACCTTCCTTCTGGGGAATCTACAACGGGAAATCCATTTGACAGTCTGTCACACACCATAGCTCATTGGCACGTACCTTAGTGTATAAAAAAAGGTGCGCTCACTTGGTCGCTCGAACCCTTGAGTGGGAAGACCTAGTTGTGGGCCATCATTCGCCGGTGAGAGCCTTTGTCTATACTCTTGCTAACCCACCCATAGACCGGGTTGGCTAAAGTAACAATTATTTCCTTGAGTATGTGCTTGTGGACCATCCTTATTTGGATGCAGTTGGACTATTGTCAGAAATGCGGGCTTGCTGGGCCATTTAAACTGGGGCAAGTTCGTACCGTATGACTATTAGGCCCAAAGCTTCTGAAATGTTGATGGGCCATTGTGTAGAAATTATTACGCTATGTTTGCATTATCTTTCTTCTATGCTTGTGTTTGGGAACATCGTCGTTTGGATCCATTTGGACCATTTGTCATGGGATATGGGCTTGTTGGGCCATTTAAACTGGGACAATGACGTATGTCATGACTATTGGGCCAAAGGGTCTAAGTGTTGATGGACCACTTTGTGCTTGTGTTCGGAACATTATCATTTGGATTTAGTTGGGCTCTTTGTTATAAGATGTGAATTCGTTGGGCCATTTAAACTGGAATGGGTTCACTCCTATGACAATTAGCCCGAAAGATTCAAAAATGGTAACGGGCCGATTTGTTTGAAAATTTTAAATTGATTTAATATGTTATATATGTTACATGCATCTCATGCACCTCATGCATACATATATCATGTTAACACCGTCTATGTCTCAAAAGACAACATAGATACCGTTTGGGTTAGAGAAGGGACAAGACTCACTAAAAGAACAAGTATGAGTGAATCTGATAATGAGGTGTCCCGTATGGATCAGTTAGAGAACAGTCTCGCCAAGGTCACTGAACAGTTGCAGGCTTTGACTACTGCTATGGCTGGTATAGCTGGGTCTCGTGACGGGGTTAATTCTGGGGATGTGAGGCAAGAGGAATCTCCGAACAGATTGGGGGATAATACCCCCGCTTTTGATGATGATATGGCAGAGTATGCAGCGGGCAGAGTATCTGGGTCTCAGGCAGAGTTATAGAAACTTCGGGATCAGGTTGAGTCGGTTACCCGCAAGATGAGGGGTAAGAATGAAGATTTGCTGGATTACGACACACTGACTTTCGAGGAATAGTTGCTGGCACAGTTCAAGATGCCAGATATGGCTAAGTTTAACGGGAATGGGGATCCGAGGGTGCATCTCCGACAGTTTGTATCAGTCATGAGTTCAGTTGGCTTATCTCAGCGCCAACTGTAGAAAATGTTCGGAATGTCGCTTGAAGGAGCTCCTATGGTATGGTACCACAGTTTGGAGAAGAAAGTGAAGGAAGATTGGAGGGAGTTGGCCGATGCTTTCTTAAAGCAGTATGTCACTGACTTAGAGATCGATCTGTCACTCCGTGAGCTGGAGAATGTTAAGCAGAAAGCGGATGAGAGTTTTAAGGAGTATTTGGACCGGTGGAGGGGTCATTTATTGAAGATGCAGACTAGGCCTTCGGAGAAGGATCAGATTAAGATGATTATCAAGGGCACCAAGCCCTCCATTTACAGCAAATTGAAGAGGATGACCTCCATGATTGCAGACTTTCGGCAGTTGAGGGAAACTGTCATGGATATTGAGGAAGAAGAGGCCGAGAATAGAAAATTCTATGGTCTGAACAGGAGGCCCATTGGGGGAACATCGGGAACAAAGCCTGTTTCTGCTGAGATTGCCGCTATCCGGAACCGGCAGTTTTCCAACTTGGGAAGGCCCCTGTCCAAGGTGCTAGAGAAACTGAAGAGGCAAGGGCTCTTAAAACCCTTGGAAGCCAAACAATTACCCAATCCCCTACCATCACATTATAACCTAAGCCTTTACTGCCACTTTCACCAACAAAAGGGCCATGACACTGACAATTGCGCCAGACTCCGCCATGAAATCCAAGACCTAATAGACTCCAAGAAAATACCCGACCCAGAAACAGAACAGCCTGACACACACATAAACCCCTTACCCAATTACCGCGCCGTACCACCACCAGCCTATATGATCAATTCTGGCCTCCCAGAAAACCTTGTCCTGAAATCCTTTCACCCTCAAGCCTTTTGCATGGGAATCTGGGATAGTGCTAGTGAAGATGAGTTTGAGCATGGAAAAAACTTTTGGCTTGATTTCTCTAGCAGTGATGAGGAAGAAGTAATGGGAATGACGCGCAGTGGTCGTTTCTACAATGATGTGGCGGAAAAAGGGTAAGGAAGTTTTGACAGATGGTAGAGAAGTGGTTGAGACTGCAGAAAACACTGAGGGGGATATATTGCTGAGGCAATTGAAGAAGACTAGAGCACAAGTGAGTATCTGGAAACTGTTATGTGCATCTCGGGAGCATAGGCAGGCTATGGTTGAGGCCTTGAGCAAGATTGTGGTATCGGAAGACGCCAACCCTGCAATGTTTGTTGGGTCAGTTCAGAAAGAAGCCTTGCAAATATCTTTTTTCTGAGGATGAACTCCCAGCAGAAGGGAGGAATCATAACAGGCCTCTATTTATCAGGGCCGAGGTGAGGGGCAAGAGAACTTCATGTGTAATGGTGGATGACGGTTCGTCCATCAATGTGTGCCCGTTGAAAATTCTGGCAAGATTGGGTATGAAAGCAACAGACTTGGACCCCTCCAGCATGACTATCAAGGCTTATGATGACAGTAAAAGGGGGGTTGAGGGTACTTTTGTGTCTATGGTCAAAGTAGGGCCAATTGAAGATGAGGTTGAGTTCACAGTGCTAGACATCCCAGCCACTTTTGCCTTATTGTTGGGAAGGCCTTGGTTTCACAAACTTGGGGGCGTGCCTTCCACTTTGCATCAGATGATCAAGTTCCCGTATGAGGGAGAAGTTGTTACTATCCGGGCTGAGGTAGATAATGTCGTGGCTGCCTTAAAGATACAACCTTTCACAAGGTTTCAGGTGTCAGCTACTTTTGAGGAATGGGTGGATCCTAGGGTGGCTATGATCATGAAAAAAATGAAGTTTGAACCGGGTGAAGGTTCAAAGTTGCCAGATTTCAGAGGACAGACCAGTCGGAAAGGTTTGGGGTATAGATCTGATGAAGAAAAACCAAAGGTCAAGAAAAATGGCCTGAAACTGATGGAATGTTTTGTGAAAGCTTCAGGATATCAAGGGGAGCCTGAACCTGTGGAAGTTAATGGGATTGTGGTACCTAGATTTGAGATCTTCCAGGATTTGTTGGGTGAGAAACCGCTGATTAAAGAAGCTGTGGAAGCAGAGAATTGGGAAGAAGAATTGATGAAGTTGGAGAGCCTGACTCTGGGAGAGGATGAAAAGCCTGAGGAAGACCTGATTGCAGAGGAAGAAGTGTCTATAGATGATGAAGACATTTACCTTCCTGATTTGTTTGAATGTACCTCCGCATTATCCAATAATAAAGACATTTTTTTTGCTTACTTGCCTGAGTCATTTCCATTTACTCTGCACGAATCAAGCATATTTGATATCAGTTCGGCCAGAACTACTACATTTAACTTGGGCACGCTTGAGAACCCCAAGGAAATTCTGATTGCAAGTGAAGTTACCTCTGAAGAGAGGACAAAACTAGAAGCAGTGTTGGTCAAATATGCCAAAGTGTTTGCTTGGTCCTACGAGGACATGCCCGGGGTAGACAGAAACATTGCCCAACACACAATACCAACTTATCCGAATATGAGGCCAGTAAAACAGAAACTCTGTCGGATGAGACCAGAATGGGCTGAGAAAGTCAGAGAGGAGGTTAAGAAACAGATAGATGTGGGGTTCTTGGAAGTAGTAAAATATCCAGAATGGTTGGCTAATATAGTACCGGTGCCAAAGAAAGACGGGAAGGTCAGAATGTGTGTAGACTACAGAGATCTCAACAAGGCTTGTCCGAAAGATGATTTTCCTCTGCCGCATATAGATGTTCTGGTTGATAGTGCATCTTTATCTGCTATGTATTCATTTGCAGATGGGTTTTCAGGTTACAATCAGGTTCTCATGGCTAGGGATGGCAGTGGGTAGGGTATGGTGCGGGTTTTCCATTACCAAACCCACCCGCATATGTAAATAAATTACCAAACCCGCATCATACCCGTTGCGGGTTTTAATTTTCATTACCAAACCCGCACCGCATATAAAAATAAATTACCAAACCCGCATTGGTACCCAACGGATTTTTTGCGGGTTTTTAAAATATTGAATTACTTTGTGTTCTTAATAATATAATTTTTTTAATTAAATAATTTATTTTATAATTGCTAACTGTAGTTTTCAAATTTATTTTTCATTTGACATATACAACATGCAATGTATGTATATACAATACATAGATAACATAATATATGAAAGACTCAGTATCATATGTTTATTTTTTCATATAAACATAATTAAAATGAGTTATTCCATTCATAATTATAATGATCTAAGTTAGCCAACTCAATCGAAAATAAGCTAAAAAGTAATCACCAACCTTTGGTCATATTTTTTATGTTAATGCTTACAAGGCTCAAATGGTGTAAGTGTAATGAAGAAGCAGGAATGCTACTGAAGTTGCAGCAAACACTAGTTTATTTTGCTCATTCATTTCTGATCATGTGAACTTAATCCAAATTTTTGTATTATAATTTTATTAATAAGTGTGATTAAAAAAAAAACAATAATAGTCATGCAAAAAATATTCAGTTGGGCAGGTTGCGAGCTACGGCTGAGTGGGAGTGTGGAACTGTGGATTAGTGTTTTAGGTATAGGTTTTGTTAGTTGTTTTTAGATGAAAGTTTTTTTATATTATCCTAAAAATATTAATTAATAAAAAATAATATTGCGGGTATGTGGATACCCGCAGCGGATACCCGCATTTTTTTCTTAAATACCAAACCCGCACCGCACCCGCAGCGGGTTCTGCTTTAAATTACCAAACCCGCACCGCACCCACTAATATATTTACCAAATCCTACCCATTGCGGGCGGGTTTTTGCGGGTTTGTGGGTTTGCGGGTAAAATTTCCATCCCTACTCATGGCCGAGGAAGACAAACATAAGACTGCAATTGTTACTGAGTGTGGTACTTATTGTTACAAGGTTATGTCGTTTGGGCTTAAGAATGCGGGGGCTACCTATCAGCGGATGGCCACTACATTATTCCACGACTTGATGCACACAGAGATTGAGGTGTATGTGGATGACATGATGGTGAAATCAGAGACAATGGTTGGGCATATTGAAGCACTGGAAAGGTTTCTTCGGAGAGTTGAAAGATACAACCTGCGGCTAAACCCTAAGAAGTGTGTGTTTGGGGTGACATCAGGGAAATTGCTTGGTCATACAGTGGGAATGGGCGGAATAGAGGTAGACTCCGAAAAGATCAAGGCAATCACAGAAATGCTTGCACCGAAGACAGAAAAAGAAGTCAGAGCATTCTTGGGGAAGATTCAGTACATCAGTCGGTTCATTGCCAAGTTGACATTGGTATATGAGCCTATCTTCAAACTGTTGAGAAAAGATCAGCCAGTGAGATGGAATGAACAGTGTCAGACAGCCTTCGACAGAATCAGAGAGTACTTGGTAAAGCCACCCGTATTGAAACCTCCGAGACCGGGCATACCTTTGATATTGTATTTGGCTATAGAATCAGAAGCACTGGGGGAAATGATGGTACAGGCAGATGAGACAGGGGTAGAACATGTCGTTTACTATCTGAGTAAGAAGATGCTCTCGTATGAGGCTCGATATCAGGAGGTTGAGAAGATCTGTCTTGCAGTGGTATGGGCTTCCAGAAAGTTGCGACATTACTTCCAGTCATACAAGATCCAGGTAGTGGCAAAGGAGAATCCTCTGAAGTATCTTCATTCGGTGCCTTCACTAGTGGGAAAATTGGGCAGATGGTTGGTATTGCTGACAGAGTTTGACATTGAGTATCTCACCTCCAAAGTGATCAAAGGGCGAGCAGTAGCAGAGTTTCTGGCAATGCAACTGTTGAGGGGGATCAGTTTAAGTTCGAATTTCCAGATGAAGAGATCCAAGCAATAACAGTTCAGAGATGGAAGATGTACTTTGACGGAGCAGTGAATTACAAGGGAGCCGGAATCGGGATCGTGATAGTAACCCCCGAGGGAGAGACTTTGCCTTTGGTCAAGAGGTTGACATTCAGAGTGACAAATAACATGGCCGAGTATGAAGCATGTGCTTTTGGTTTGACAGCATTGATAGCCTTGAAGGCCGGGAGTGTGGAAGTCTACGGAGATTCTATGTTGGTAGTCCAACAGATGCGAGGAGAATGGGAATTGAAAGAAGAACGGTTGAAGCCTTACCTTTTTCACCTCTAGAAAATTGGCACAGGTTATCCCCGAGTGTAAGTTTCAGCACTTACCGAGAGAAGAGAATCAGATGGCAGATGCATTGGCTACGCTGGCAGCGACTTGGGAAAATCCAGAAAAGTTAGTGATGCGACCGCTGATACTGACAACAGCAAGTAAACATGTTTATGAGATAGAAAGAATTCTGGAAGTTGAGGTTGACGACGGTAAACCTTGGTATTATGACATTCAGAGGTATCTGGAACAGGGTGAACTCCCGGAAGAGGCGGGCAGAAAAGACAGAATAGCCATTCAGAAGTTGGCTTCCCAGTATGTGATTTTGAAAGGGGAACTGTACAAGAGGCAGACAAATGGTATTCAGTTGAAGTGTTTGAGAAAAGAAGAAGCTCAGCATGTAATGGAAGAAATACACGCCGGGGTATGTGGTCCGCACATGAACGGGTTGAATCTGTCCCGCAAGATAGTGAGACAAGATTTTTATTGGTCGACCATGGAAACAGCTTGCGCAAAGATGGTGAAGCACTGTCATGACTGTCAAGCACATGGTAATTTGAATCAGTTACCGCACACAGAATTGCACAAGTTGTCAGAGCCGTGGCCCTTCTCAGCATGGGGGATTGATATGATTGGGGAAATTCGACCGAATGCATCAAATGGGCATCGCTTCATAGTAGTGGCAGTAGATTACTTCTCGAAGTGGGTGGAAGCCGAATCATTCCGTAATGTTACAGCAAAGCAGATGGCAAATTTTATAGCTCGGAACCTCATTTGTCGGTATGGTATGCCGCATCATGTAGTGACAGACAACGGGGTCCAGTTTCAGGGAGAGACGAAGGCAATGTTACAGAGGTATGGGATAGGCCACCACAAGTCGTCACCGTACAGGCCACAGGCAAATGGGGCAGTTGAGGCAGCCAACAAGACTATAAAGACGATTATAGCCAAGATGACAGAAAATTGCAGAGATTGGGCCGAGAAATTACCGTATGCTTTGTGGGGGTACAGAACATCAGTAAGAACAGCAACATGGGCCACACCTTACTCTTTGGTCTATGGAATGGAAGCAGTATTGCCGGTAGAAGTGGAAATACAGTCTATGAGGGTATTAGCAGAGGCAGAATTACCGGAACAGGATTGGGCCGCACAGAGGTTTGATCAGTTAGCATTATTGGATGAGAAGAGAACGGAGTCTTTGTATCACATGCAGTCGTATCAGAAGAGACTAGCCCGAGCATTCAACAAGAAAGTGCGTCCTACCAAGATCAGAAAGGGTGATTTGGTACTTAAGCAGTCGAGGCCGTCAACGACAGATCCGAGAGGAAAATTCAGACCAAATTGGGAAGGACCTTACATATTGCAGAAGGTAATGGAAAATTGAGCAGTGAAGCTATCAGACTTGGAAGGAAACGAGTTCACCGAGCCGATCAACGTAGACAGATTGAAGCAATACTTTGCCTGAGGGGGAGAAGACCGAGCAGTTACCACGGGAATTAGCAGAAGACCTAACCCAACGGAATAAGAAAATCATTCATGCATACACGTAACATTGCATTCTCTTCGTGTTTGTTTCTGTTTTGCGTTCGCAGGTTCGAAGAAAGGAGAAAGCGGCAGAAATGAGCCAAGCAGCGTCAACGCAATTTCAGTTTTTGGGATGAGTCCCAAGGGGCGAGACCCATATCAGCTTGGGGGCGAGGCCCATATCATGTCATCTCTGGGTATGGAGACACATCATCAGTTCAATGGCGAGGTCCCTATTGTCAGCGGTGTTGGGTCGAGGTGCCCAGGGTCGAGGTACCCACTACATCATCAGTTCGAGGGCGAGGTCCCTATAGTCAGCGGTGTTGGGTCGAGGTTCCCAGGGTCGAGGTGCCCCCGTTGTCAGTTGCAGTTCCGGGTCGAGGTGCCCAGGGTCGAGGTACCCACTACATCATCAGTTGGAGGGCGAGGCCCATATAGTCAGCGGTGTTGGGTCGAGGTGCCCAGGGTCGAGGTGCCCCCGTTGCCGGATGCAGTTATTGGGATGCGTCCCAGGATCGAGGTCCACTGCAGCACCAACTCAGCTCGAGGCAACAGCCGAGCCAGGTAAGTGAAAATGCATTGCATAACTTTGATAGGATTGTTCAAAGCCACACACTACACAAGTCCCATCAAAGTGGGGGCGACTGTAGGCATTGCATTTTCGCATGTGAAACCCGATGATGAGTCTCAGTTGGAGGCACTACCTTTTTTAGCTAAGGATATTGCGGGGAACGGAGGTCGGAAGGGGAAATTCAGAATAAGTACGTCATCTAGTTCATTTCACAAGTTCACTATCTTCGTTAGTGCTGCGTTCGTTACTTCGTTCGAACGTTAGGCAGATTGCGGACGTTCATGCCGGGTTCGAATGGGCGTTCGAACGGAGTCGGTGTTTCTGGTTTTGCTGCTAGCCTCGCACCCCAGCCCAATTAGCCCCCCCAAAGCCCATAAAACACATCCCAATTTAATTAAATTAAACATTAAATATTAAATAAAATATTTAAACCATTTACCAATTAAATAAAACATAAAATATAATCATACCTAATAAGATAAATCAAATATATTAACTTCCTAACTAATCAAATCACATACTAAATTAAAAAGATGTCATGCCTAATTAAAATCAATCATAACAAATTAAAGATATTGACTTCCTAATCTAGCCAAGATTTTTCCCCCTCAATCTTTGACTTTCCTTGCTCAACACCAAACAAAATCCTCTTTTTAATGCCAAAATCCCTTCCTTGTGAGACAAGGTGAAGCCCTAGCCCTTCTCTATATAAACAACCCCTCACCAAGACATGGACCTCTCTGGCTCATACACTGCTCACACGCAAGTCACAGCAAGAAACCTTAAGACATCACACGCCAATCGCAAGAAAGATAGCAAATCATTCCCTTCATCATTACCCTCACACCACTGAAAATACAGTAGCCATTCACACCCCCCTACAACCATAAAAACAACCCCTAATCACCACCGAAAACCAGCCCCATAAACCTCCACATATCACCGAAAATCACCTTAAAACAGCGGTAAACTACGTCAAAAAAAGTAGCCCAAAATCACCTTAAAAAGTGGTAAACTACGTCAAAAACAGTAGCCTAAAACACCAAAAACAAGACCTGAAACAGTAAGCAGAAAATACAGAGGAAACGGCAGCAAAACCACAAGGAAACAGCAGCAAAACGGAGTCGAAACAGTAGCTTGAGCGGCAAAACAGCGAAGGAAAATGCAAACCAGTGAACCAGAAAAGTTACGGAGCTTTACCCCTTCCGATCTTCGTGAAACGCGAGTCCGAGAGACGACTTAAAAGGTTAGACCTGAGGGTACTTTTCACACTCATCTTTATGTGATTTTTGTTATTTATTTTGATTGTATTTTACTTATTTGTTGAATCTTGTTTGTGTATGATGTGTGTTGTGGGTATTGGATGAATAAAAGAGTGTCATCTCTCGTGGTATATATGATGGAAACCCAGACGTAAATTCCGTAGCCGAATCCGAATGGACGGTAGTGCGGTCTGTACTTGTGATACAACTCCACGTACCACTTGAGTAAACGGCACCTTCTATTGTTTCATGTTGCTTTGATTTATTTATTTATTTTTCGTCACTCGAATTATGCATGTTGCTTATGTATGCATGATTCAATCGAGCGCATGGGCTTAGTAAGTGGAATGAAAGATCCCCTATGGGGAAGGGTTAAAGCTCTTTACCACGATGCTTCAACGCGCCGGTTGATGTGTGTTCGGTTGAATGTAAGACACGTTCAATCGGGCATACTAGTTTGATATTATTGCTTTCAATTCTATGTATGCATGATTCAATCGAGCGCATGGGCTTAGTAAGTGGAATGAAAGATCCCCTACGGGGAGGGGTTAAAGCCCTTTACCACAATGCTTTACCGCGCCGGTCGATGTGTGTTCGTTTGAATGCAAGATACTTTCAATCAGGCATACTAAGTTTGATATTATTGCTTTTAATTCTATGTATGCATGATTCAATCGAGCACATGGGCTTAGTAAGTGGAATGAAAGATCCCCTATGGGGAAGGGTTAAAGCCTTTTACCACGATGCTTCGCCGCGCCGGTTGATGTGTGTTCGGTTGAATGCAAGACACATTCAATCGGGCATACTAGTTTGATATTATTGCTTTCAATTCTATGTATGTATGATTCAATCGAGCGCATGGGCTTAGTAAGTGGAATGAAAGATCCCCTACGGGGAGGGGTTAAAGCCCTTTACCACAATGTTTTTCCGCGCCGTTCGATGTGTGTTCGTTTGAATGCAAGATACGTTCAATCGGACATGCTAAGTTTGATATTATTGCTTTTAATTCTATGTATGCATGATTCAATCGAGCACATGGGCTTAGTAAGTGGAATGAAAGATCCCCTATGGGGAAGGGTTAAAGCCTTTTACCACGATGCTTCGCCGCGCCGATTGATGTGTGTTCGGTTGAATGCAAGATACGTTCAATCGGACATGCTGAGCTTGACATTGTTGTCTTCATTCTTTGTGTTACATGCATCAGGTCTGGCTCCGTTCGAACGCGTTCTCGAACGTTACACGAACGCGAACCTTCTGTTTACCGTTCGAACGCATTTTCAAATGCTACACGAACGCACACGCACTTCCTTAGTCTCATCATGCATCAGGTATGGTTCCGTTCGAATGCGTTCTCGAACGCTACACGAACGCGAACCTTATGTTTACCGTTTGAACGCGTTCTCGAACGCTACGTGAACGCACACGCACTTTCTTAGTCTTATCATGCATCAGGTCTGGTTCTGTTCGAACGCGTTATCAAACGCCATACGAACGCGAACCTTCTATTTACCGTTCGAACACATTTACGAACGCTACACGAACGCGAACACACTGAACTGAGACATATTCATCACATGCCATGTATAATTGTTTCTTAGGTGATTTTTTTATGAAACCCCATATAGTCATTCTTATCTTTGTGCACATCGTAATGAAGAGCATGTTTATTCCATTGGTTGCGTCATCTGTCTTAGTCTTGATTTAACGCATTACGATTCATATACCTATGTCATGATGACTTTGGAGTATTATTTCTTGTGGTATATCGGATGGAAACCCAGACATAAATTCCGTAGCCGATTCCGAATGGACGGTAGTGCGGTCTGTACTTGGGATACAATTCCACGTATCACTTGGAAAAGTGCTCACATGTATGCTTGTATGGTTAGTATGTATGCTTGTGTTTTCCGTGAACATGATATGCTAAATGTGTTGTTTATATCTAGGTCCCAAGATCAAACAAGACATGAAATACATGTGTGAACACATCAACGGAGGTAGCGGAATACTCACATCGATCGGTTGAGACGATTTGAAGACGAATGAAGCCACTTTGCTCACTGCCAAGGACACCCACTGCTGGCAGTTCACTGCCCTCCATTTCAGAATTTTGAGCTGCGAAACGGAGCTCCAAGCTTCGTCGGACGGATCCCGGCTCATGGGTGAACCTCCCTACCACCTTCGCAAGTCTCGTAGTGTGCTAGCACTTGCTGTTTTTGCCACAAAAACCCAACTCTTGCCTCCCTCATGCTCACGGTTTTGTGTAAAACCAGTGAGTTTATTTTGCCCAAATGGGCGTGAGCCAAAGAGAAAAATTAGGAGAGATAGATGTGTGTTGACTTGTGAAATGAATTACCAAAAATGCTTTATATATTTTTCCAAAAAATAATAAGCATTTACCATTTTGATTTATCAAATAAAGTAAATGGAAATCAATCACCAAACACTATTCCAACAACACCCATCACTATTCATTTTACTTTAATAAGTGATGTGTGTCTTTCAATCAATCAATCACATCACTCAAAGTGACATTTGATTTGACGAATGATTTGACGCTTGATGTGACTTGCGTTGCCGCACTCGAATTCGAAATACGAATGCGCTCGCAATCACACTCAGGCTCGGGTTCACTAATTCTCAATTAGCGAATTTTCCGTCGCGTCGTAATTAAATGATTACGCCTAGCGAATTTACTATTCACGTCGCTAACGAATTAATTCTAAATTAATTCGTTTGCCCGAATTAAAATCTAATTTTAATTCGCGTCGAAATCTAATTTCATTTAATATATCGAATATATTAATTTATCGATTAATTCCAAATTAATCGTTATCTATCTCTAGACGATATTTTATCCTAGATAAAATATCTCCGTAATTAATCCTAGATTAATTTTCTCTCTCTTCTATATAATCCCAGATTATTTAAGAGTGCGAGTCATACGTCATCGGTGGATTATTGGGAAGCGACCCATGAGATCCCCGGATATGTTGGCAGTAAATACGGTCGTCGGAGTATCCGAATCACGTACGTACCAAGTATTACGTTCTACCGATTTACGAGACAAGGTCGACTCCTAGCAAAGCACCAAGTCTTCCCAATTCTCCGGACATATTCTTATAAGAATATCTAAGATCTATATCAGGCGTAGTCTACTAAGTATTGTGTATATCGGTCCAGTATCGGATAGTCACGTGCTAGGGCTGGGGCTGGATAAGTGTATGCCCCGTCCGAAGCACATGTCGGATGTCTGGTAACTAGTCTCTATAATCGGATATACATGACCTTGTCATAATATCCCGATGGCCGGCCATCACTTAAGAGAACTAATACTGTATCCTGCGTGACATCATCTCCACTATGACTGGAGTGATACTTCCGTCTTGACATCACACCCAATACTCTACGATTCTCAATATACCCAGCATTGGCGTACACAGAACCTGTTACAGCCCTGGACGACCTCAACTAAAGTATATTGATTGTCGTAAGCATTAGCGGTGCAAGTCTCAGGTTAAGACCAAACACACCTACCCTGATGTCGGACTCCCATAGACACATAGTCATAATACCAATGGGATTCCGATGGGTCTATCCAGAGCGAAGCTGTTTCCCGTACCATCGGTGAAACACAACCTCCTATTACACTTGCATGAGTATCCAATACCCAAATATATGAGAACTATGTTGTTGTGCCCTCACAACGCGCACAAGTGCAATACTAGCCTATTCTGCATTATCGATGTCCAGTCTCGATAATACTACGACTAGGGATATTTAATGATTAATCCTTCGTGGACTGATACTGTCTCATATCATCTCAATCCAGGAACTAATCATATGGACCTCTCTTCATTTATATATCTAAGGTGATCTAATCACAAATGATGAGAGTGCAATTTCCTTGTCACATAGTTAATTTGTACAACAACACTATGATCTGTACAAATAGTGACGCTATGGGTCATATTATCCAACAATCTCCCACTTGGCACATAGCCAGTCACTCAAGTGTCGTACACCCGAACTATGTACGGTTCGCTCAAATTGCTGAGAAAAGGTTTTCATCAGCGGATTTCTATGATTATTGTCTGACGCGATTTATTCGATCACCACATCGCCACGATGTATGATCCGAACGAATCAGATGAATATAGAAGTATATATCTGGATCGTCGATGAGACCTTTAATTCTTTAGCCTTGTGCTGACGCCTAGCTCAGCTGCTAACAGAACTATATCTAATCTAATTAGATTTATTTTCGACCCAAATGGCTTCTATTGCTGCCTCAGCTGCAGCAATAATCCGTATTTGTTGTTTATTCGGCAACAGTATCTTGCTCGGAAGATTTCCAGCTCACTGTCCCGTTATTCAAACTTTATAGTACCGCAGTATTTAACTGTTTGGAAACTTGCGGCAGTGATCCCAGTCACTTCAAGTTCTCATTCTCCATAGTTTTAGACAACATCTTTAGTTCTCTAAGATACTAATAGATGTCATTAACTTCAATCCAGTGACTATCACTTGGATTGTCCTGATTGTGACTCCATATGCTCAAAGCGTATGAGACACCATATCAAGTACATTTTAAATGTACAATTTCCCAGAGAGTGTTAACAACTCCAAATCTATCCCAGTAGATCTTTATTCCTTGAATAAAGGTTGTTACTCCCCAGAATTCTACGGAGAATTTTCTTGAAAGCCAAGCTTTCGCCGATTGTTTTATGGGAATTTCATTTCCAAGAAATGACATATATGTTATCATTATATTATACAGGACACTCATTGTCAGTGCACTCCCACTAACCCTCATATATACACAAGAATTATTTCGTTTTGAGTTAAATCATAAACCATTATGATTACTTCAAAATGATAGTTCCAAGAACCTTATGCTTGCTTCAATCCAAACATGGATCGAATAACCCGCAAACCTTGTTTGTCGGTTATACAAAATCGTCAGGATGTTGTAAACATCCTCCAAACGGTTTCCTTTTCAGGAAAGCGATTTTGATCTATAACTGACACATTTCATAAATGAAATATGCAGTTATCAACAAGCATCTTCAAAATGGATTTACCATGGCAACGTGTAAAAGGTTGAACCGTTATTAACATAATGTTGATAAAGATACCTTTCCATCACAAGCCTAGCTTTGTACGTTGGTATGTTGCCATCCATGTATGTCTTCCTTGAAGACGTTTATAGTACCATTAGGCACAATGCCTTGCGGTACAACAACTAGTATCCAAACATAGTTGTTATACATGGAATCCATTTCGGACTTATGGCACTTTTCCATAATAGGGAGTCGATACCTTGTATCACTTCCTCAAAGCGTAGTCGGTTGGTATACCTCCACAAGATTAATATCTTTATGAGGTGAGATCAGAAACCCATACCCCAGGTTGTTTTCTGACTCTCTCCGATCTACGAGGTTTTTGTGTATTCGAAGATTAATGGTATAGATTCATTATTGATGAACTGTTTGTGTTCCATTAAGGACTTCGTGCCTTGAATAGTATTACTCCGATTTTCATCGAGTATTACTATCCTCCCACTGACCACTACATATCGGTATTCCTCCTAGGAAAACCGCATGGTGAGCAACAATCATATTGATCTCATGTGAGATTTATAAGTACTATACTTATGGTTTCCCTTAGGATAACCTATATCGGCACTTATCCAATTTGGGTTCTAGTTTGGTATCATCCAAACGTTATGCCCGGCATACCCAAATATTAGGAATGAGAAACATGTTTCTTTCATGTTCATATCATATATGATATCTGTCAAACAGATTTTATGGAACCTTATTCTAAATAAGTTTTGCACTGTAATATATATCCTGTTGAAGGAAATGATAGCTCAGAGCGACTCGTGATAAACCTTATCATGTCCAACAAAATTTAGATTTTTTTCGGACACACCGTCTAACTGACGTGTCTCGGGAGGAGTCCTCATCTGAAAGAATACCATACTCTTTCATGTATGTTTGAAACTTACTGCTTAAGTATTTTCCATTACGGTCTTACCGTGACGGCATAATACTATAGTCGATCTGTTTATCTACTTCGTGTCGAAACTCTAATAGTTTCCGATCTGTGTTCTTCAAAAGAAACACATAACCATAACGTGATGCCACATCCGTTAGGGTCACGAAATATTCATGTTCACATCTAGCCTAGCTAGATATGGGCCCACTAACTTCACCATGAATAGGGCTAACAGATCGGTGGCACTTACACTATTACCAAGTAAACAGTGTTTTAGGTACTTTACCTAACAAACTAGATTCGTAGACTTTATTTGAATAGTCAAATCAGTCCTAGTACCCACTCTTCAAAAGTGCGGATATACGAGTCTTGTTTAATTCTGTCCCAGACAACAATGCCACAAATAAGTCTCTACTTGATCAAATCAATTTGAGCTATTTATTTGTCATTTTATATGTTTGAGATTTTAATTATATTCAAAATATAAATTCTGTTATTCACATCTAATGTTTTTATCTCAGTATCATCTTTATATAATGAAACACTTAGTGTTCTAGAATATAAAGCTTTATCCACAATGGATTAAACACTGATATAGAGATAATGTCTCTAGTCAAACTAGTTACATTATAATAGTTCCTAATTTAAGTACACACCCGAAGGGTAGTTCCTAAACTTAGGTATATACGGTCGAAACAGCGACTTTCGTCCCGTTTCCGATTCGTAGAGCAATCTCAGCTTGAAGTCAGTATCCCGCTCATAGCAGATTCTGAACATCAATACATATATTTTATGTACCATACTAAGTATTTAAAATCTAATTTCAATACTAGTTATGAACATAACTTTGACAAACATTTTTAAAGTAAGAGCCTTGCCCTTTCTTTAATTCCTTCGTGTCTGCCATATCCAAATGGTAGTCACTTTGGGATATGTCAATTATCCTTTTCAATATTTCAGGAACCTTAGGCCAAGCCTTGGGTTTTTAGAATATCGAAACGATGTGCACCTCGTGCTACATGCCCAATTGCAAACTTTGACTTTTCACCTCTAGAATAGTCAATTAATTCTCCAAGAATTATTTATTGCAATTTTAATACTTTTAAATCTAAACATAGATTTTTGACAAGTACGTTAAATTAAGCACTAAAGTCATCATCATATAAATCTTCCAAAGATTTACGCTCTACTTATTTGCTTAATATGGGCTTAGGTTCAATAAGTTATTTTATCAAATAAAGTAACCTATTAATTATTCCCAATTTGAAAATTAAATAATTTAAAACATTAATCCAATATTATATTTTAAATATTCATTTTTCAATTTTATCTTGATTACAATAGTTCAACTATTTAATCAACGATTAGTGGTACTATATATTATAATGATTATAATAGTCCAACTATATAATCAAATATAATCCAAATTAATTAACCTCAATTACATGATTACTATAATCCAATTATAAAATCAACTGTAAACTGAAATTAATTAATTCAAATATATTGATTAATATAATCCAATTATATATTCAACTATAATACAGTCCAACTGTTTATTAAAACAACAATTTAAATATTAGTCCAACTAACATTTAACATTACGACGAAATAATTTGAATGAGCGCGTATTGCGAGTATTGAACGAATATTGCAAATTCAATTCTTGCCTCCCACTATTTTTCGTCGAGCCTCTAACCCTCTGTCGAGTACTCGGGAAACCGTGTTTCCTAGTGGGCTAAGATCCCGTTAAATATCACACAATCTTGACTTTGGCCAACAAATTGTATGATAATTAACTAGGTAGATCTCTAAGATCAATTGGATCTCATCCAACTCCTAAATCCAGTAGGTGGACATCCAAGTCCGAAACATATATCTAATATATATATACCCTAACCTTTTTCCTCTGAATCAACTAGGCCTTGGCTTTGGCACAACAAACCTAATGATCCCAGTCAAGCGCGGACCTATTGACCATGGAAGCTTCGTAATCAATGTCGTTGGACAAGAAATGGTCTTGACTTTGGCCAACAAACCACAACTTGGACAAGACACCAATATGGAACAAAGCCTCGTGATTCAAACACATCTTCGACGGACAAGGGCTTGACTTTGGCCAACAACCCATGCCAATCTAGGATCTTGAGTAAGAATCACTCAATGGAAGGAAAAGACGCATGATATTTGATGAGGGTTTTTCGCGTGCAAATTGGCTACCAATTTAATTATCTTTGTTAAGGTCTCATCATCATACACCCTTAAACATGCATTCTAAATACATAATAAAGCGCATATGAAATAAAGTAATAATGATATGCGGATGAATACTTAACACATTGATCCTTGATCAAATCTCTCCCTTTCTCACTCGAGCTAGCACTTGTATTACTTCTACCCGTTACACTACACTTCTAAAGAAACCTCATTTACATTGAGGGGAATAGGTGAGAAGAGAATACAAAGAGAATAGAGGTGATAAGGCTGGACACGCAGGTCCAATTTAATAAATCGAATTTATTACAACAATTTCCAAAATTACCCCACCCGACTAATATCCATCCGATATACATTATTCATTCATCACAACCACGTATTCACACAAAAGCATGCTATCAATCAATCTAATCAAATTAATTAATCTGATAATTATGTGATCATCCAATGTTCAAACAACGATTTGATTTTATTCAAGTCAAACTCGTTTTGCGAATAAGTACTCAAAGTACGAATTCATGAATTAAATTAAACTACATCATTAAATCCAATTTAACATGTATTTAATGCTAATTCACTATTCAATTCCAAATTAAATACTACACTTTATTTAATAAACCTTTAACGACTTAAATTCCAAATTTAATCGCTACGCGTCTCAAAGCCCGATTAACGTCCAACGTCAATTCAATTCAAGTCTAATGGGCTTTAATTAATTTCTTTAAGGCGTGGGCTTCGGCAACCAAAGCCCAATCAAGGAGTAACCCCATAAGCCCAGAAATCAATTTAGGCCCATTAGGCCCAATTAAACTTTAAAGGTTTATTAAGTCACATTCGGGCTTTATGGTAGTGGTTTTTGGGCCCAATTGGATCCAATCCATTTGGCCTAAACCCATCTTGATAAAATCAAGCCCAATAAGCCCAATTACAACTTAATAAGCCCAAATCCAATTTAAAGGCCTAATTCATTAAATTACACAAATCCAATTTCGCAATTTAATTACCTAAAGTGCATTATATGATTAATCACCCAAATCAATATTCTAAAAACACCAAATTAGTCCAATTAATCATGTTCATTATCATCATCACATGTCCAACACATAAATGAAAAAATCAAACCCATTACATGCTTTAAAGCTCTCGGCCAAATGAGGGATTTTGTGTCCGATTTGGTTTCAATCCAATCAAACCCACAATCGACATTAATCAACATCCTAAATGATTTCCAACACATCCAATTGTTCAAAAATCAAAATTGCCAAGACATTAGGGCATATACCTATTCGGCCAACATGAGGATTTTGGGGTTTTATGATCAATTAAAAGTACAATCCAATTGACCTTAAATTACCATCAAACATTATGATTCCAATTCATCTAATGAATCAAAATTCAAAAAATTCCAAGAACCCAAAATACATAATACATTCGGCCAAGGCACAAATTTGGGCAAAATTGATCCAATCACATTTTGTTGAAATTGATCAAATCAATCTTCAATATAACATATATTAAGCATGCTTAAACATCCAATTTTATAAAATCATGCTCAAATACTAAGTACCCAATTTTAAGCCCTACAATTTTCATGCTTGAACCTATAGCTCTTGATGCCATTGTTGTTTATATCTAGGTCCCAAGATCAAACAAGACATGAAATACATGTGTGAACACATCAACGGAGGTAGCGGAATACTCACATCGATCAGTTGAGACGATTTGAAGACGAATGAAGCCACTTTGCTCACTGCCAAGGACACCCACTGCTGGCAGTTCACTGCCCTCCATTTCAGAATTTTGAGATGCGAAACGGAGCTCCAAGCTTCGTCGGACGGATCCCGGCTCATGGGTGAACCTCCCTACCACCTTCGCAAGTCTCGTAGTGTGCTAGCACTTGCGGTTTTTGCCACAAAACCCAACTCTTGCCTCCCTCATGCTCACGGTTTTGTGTAAAACCAGTGAGTTTATTTTGCCCAAATGGGCGTGAGCAAAGAGAGAAAAATTAGGAGAGATAGATGTGTGTTGACTTGTGAAATGAATTACCAAAAATGCTTTATATATTTTTCCAAAAAATAATAAGCATTTACCATTTTGATTTATCAAATAAAGTAAATGGAAATCAATCACCAAACACTATTCCAACAACACCCATCACTATTCATTTTACTTTAATAAAGTGATGTGTGTCTTTCAATCAATCAATCACATCAATCAATCACATCACTCAAAGTGACATTTGATTTGACGATTGATGTGACGAATGATTTGACGCTTGATGTGACTTGCGTTGCCGCACTCGAATTCGAAATACGAATGCGCTCGCAATCACACTCGGGCTCGGGTTCACTAATTCTCAATTAGCGAATTTTCCGTCGCGTCGTAATTAAATGATTACGCCTAGCGAATTCACTATTCACATCGCTAACGAATTAATTCTAAATTAATTCATTTGCCCGAATTAAAATATAATTTTAATTCCGCGTCGAAATCTAATTTCATTTAATATATCGAATATATTAATTTATCGATTAATTCCAAATTAATCGTTATCTCTCTATAGACGATATTTTATCCTAGATAAAATATCTCTGTAATTAATCCTAGATTAATTTTCTCTCTCTTCTATATAATCCCAGATTATTTAAGAGTGCGAGTCATACGTCATCGGTGGATTATTGGGAAGCGACCCATGAGATCCCCGGATATGTTGGCAGTAAATACGGTCGTCGGAGTATCCGAATCACGTACGTACTAAGTACTACGTTCTACCGATTTACGAGACAAGGTCGACTCCTAGCAAAGCACCAAGTCTTCCCAATTCTCCGGACATATTCTTATAAGAATATCTAAGATCTATATCAGGCGTAGTCTACTAAGTATTGTGTATATCGGCCCAGTATCGGATAGTCACGTGCTAGGGCTGGGGCTGGATAAGTGTCTGCCCCGTCCGCGAAGCACATGTCGGATGTCTGGTAACTAGTCTCTATAATCGGATATACATGACCTTGTCATAATATCCCGATGGCCGGCCATCACTTAAGAGAACTAATACTGTATCCTGCGTGACATCATCTCCACTATGACTGGAGTGATACTTCCGTCTTGACATCACACCCAATACTCTACGATTCTCAATATACCCAGCATTGGCGTACACAGAACCTGTTACAGCCCTGGACGACCTCAACTAAAGTATATTGATTGTCGTAAGCATTAGCGGTGCAAGTCTCAGGTTAAGACCAAACACACCTACCCTGATGTCGGACTCCCATAGACACATAGTCATAATACCAATGGGATTCGATGGGTCTATCCAGAGCGAAGCTGTTTCCCGTACCATCGGTGTGAAACACAACCTCCTATTACACTTGCATGAGTATCCATACCCATACCCAAATATGAGAACTATGTTGTTGTGCCCTCACAACGCGCACAAGTGCAATACTAGCCTATTCTGCATTATCGATGTCCAGTCTCGATAATACTACGACTAGGGATATTTAATGATTAATCCTTCGTGGACTGATACTGTCTCATATCATCTCAATCCAGGAACTAATCATATGGACCTCTCTTCATTTATATATCTAAGGTGATCTAATCACAAATGATGAATGTGCAATTTCCTTGTCACATAGTTAATTTGTACAACAACACTATGATCTGTACAAATAGTGACGCTATGGGTCATTATCCAACAAAATGAAGTTGTATGTTCGTTGTTACTTTGAGGTATTTTCAAGCATGCAATCTTAGATGTGAAATGTATGTGTAGGTTTCATTTTGTACATGTGAATTTAGAAGCATGATACTCTTGGAAATAAGTGCTACTTAAGCCTAATTAAATTATTACATAAATCCTTTCATCACAAGTGGCATGAGTAAGGGACCATTCCGAACCCAACGGTTTGAGGTCTTCCTTTGTGAGGGGTGAGTGCGGCCTTAAATCTCATTTTCCCGGTTCACACCGGGTGGCGACTCCATTATTCTCCGGTTTAGTCCCCCGTGGCTACTCCGTACTCCCGACCGGGCCGCGAGCCCGGGACAGCATGCGTCGCCCAGTTTCTGTGTCCCACAAAAATGTCAAATATGCCAACCCAAGAGAGCGGCTTATGTCAGTGCACAATCACGGAGAAGAGAAGTTAAGGCTCGGTCCTCCGATATTTTCAAAATTCATTTTAATTTGGAACGCCTAGAAGATGGTTCACAACGAGCAATTTGCAACTATTGTGGGGTGCAATATAAATTTTCTGGTGGATACGGCAATATGATCAAGCACATGGAAAAACATCATCCGGTTGAACTTGGCATTGATACGACGCAAACTCAAATGGGCAGGTACGCATCATCTAGTAGAGGTACGAGTAGTGTTGATTTATTTAAATATTCTGATGCAAAAAATATAGAAGATTTTGCGAAATTAACTTGTATGTCACATCTTTCTTTAAGTTTTGGTGAAAAACTTCATTTTACTAATTACGTGCATAATGCTTTAAACCCTGCTGCATGTAGAATGACTCGAAACACAACAAAACGTCATATTTTCAAATTATATAAAGATAGTAAAATTATTTTAAATGAAATATTTAAAGAGATGAAAGGTCATATTTCTATATGTTCTGATATTTGGAGTGACCATTAGCAAACACACTCATACATGGGTGTGACTTGTCATTGGATTGATGCATCATTTACCATGCAAAAAAGACTTATTGCATTTAGAGTTTTTGATGACCCACATACTGCACATAATATTTATAGAATGATGAAGGTAATTTTTGATGATTATGGTTTAGTAGAAAAAATTTTAACAATTGGATTTGATAATGCATCTGCAAATACTGCATCCATTAATGATTTAAAATCCTTACGTGAACCAAATTTAGGGGGTCGATTTTTTCATATTTGTTGTACATGTCATGTCCTAAACTTATGTGTGCAAGACGGTCTAAAATTATTATTTCCTTTCCTTGATCCAATTAAAACGGCACTTAACTGTATTTGGTCATATTCTCAAGTTAGGAGAGAATTGACCAAGTTTTGTAAAATAAATGGTATTAAACCGATTAAATTTTCTAGAGATGTTCCAACACGTTGGAATTCTACTTATTTTCTTTTATGTCAAGCATTTCAATACAAAGATGCATTATGTAGTTTTTTTTCTCAACATGTTCAAAATATCACACTTTATCCTAGCAATGGGATATTTGTGAATTTTTTTTAGATATTTTAAGAGTTTGTAATGATGCTACTTTAGTTTTTAGCGGTGTTTATTATCCTACAGCACATTTATTTCTTCTTGAGAGTTTGAATATTGTTGGCACTCTCGATGAGCATGTTGACAGTGACCCAAATGATCTTGTTTTGCTCGAAGCCATTACTGTTATGAAGGTAAAATGGTTGCATTATTTTAGAGAAATTCATTTACTTTATCTTATTGCTGCTGTTTTGATCCTAGATTTAAATTAGAAGGTTTGAATGGTGGTTTACAAGCTTACTATGGTTATTTAGGAATATTAGATGACATTGATATTACGAGCATAATGACGAAATTAAGAAGTGATTTAATTATTTTATTTAATGATTATATTGTAAGATATAACTTAGGAACATTATGTCAATCTAGTAGTAGCGAACCGGTAATTCAAACAAGACTAAGCGCAAGGGATCGTTGGTTATTGCAACGAAATAAAAAATCTAGGGATACGACAACTAATAATCATGAATTAGATAATTATTTATTTACAAATTTTGAGTTTTCTAATGAAAGTTTATGCAGTTAAAATTTTAAAATCCTTGAATGGTGGAACCGACATCAAAATATATATAATGTTTTATCTATTATTGCTAAAGAGATCTTGGCAGCACATATTTCCACCGTTGCGGTTGAGCAAGCCTTCAGCTTGGGAGATAATATATTGGAAGTTAGGCGATCTTCATTACATCCAAGCACTCTAGAAGCAACAGCTTGTGTGGATGATTGGACTCGAGCTGATCTGAGACAACAAGAAGATGCCCCCGATGATTTTGAAGATTTGTTCGATAATGCTTCTGCAACAAGTGCAAGCGGAACCAGAGCCGAAAGATCAACTGATAATTATGATTAATAATTGTAAAATTATCATTTACAAATGGGATATGTCTTAAACTTGTAATGGAACTACGTGAGCTTTGATTCCTCTCACCCTTGGAGGATACGTAGGCAACTTAAATTTTTAAAAATTTAAGTTCAAGCTCTTCAATGTAATAAATTTTTTTTATTTATAAATTTAATCTCATTTTTTTTTAATTAATATTTTTTTTTTATTTAAGCTTTGATTCCTCTCATTTTTTTTATTTTAATTAATTAAAAAAAAAAAAATAAACGGAACCGAAAAAAAAAACTAAACGGAACCGAACCGTTCGGTTCCGGTTCGATTTTAGGTTCCGGTTCCACTTAAGTGTGGAACCGGAAACCGGCCGGTTCGGTTCGGTTCGAAACCGGCCGGTTCGGTTCGTTCCGAACCGGAACCGAACCGCCGGCCGGGTCTACCCGTGCTAGCTCGATTAACTGTAGCAAACCTAATATAATTAGATTGTCTAATTATGCTCACATTATATTTATTTATATATTATTAATGAGATTAATAATATTTATTGTCACAAATGAAAACTATGTTAAAATATTTTAACTTAATATTTTCTAGAATTCTTTGATTATGAGATAATCAAGTCTTGATTATGAGATAATCAAGTTAGTAATAATTATGAGATAATTACTACAACATAATTGAAGGTAAATAAATCATTATTAATATATTGATTTTTATTTACCATTGGAGACAAAGCCATATGGCTTACCATGTCATCCAAGCAATTATGTCTATTAGGTGGCTTGGATACACCTAATATTTTTGTCATTAGTTAATGCATTTTATGCTTTGCTATGGCCTCCGCATTTATGTGTTTGCCATTGAAAGAAAGCATTGAATGCTTAATGACAAAGCCATTGTCTTTAGCTTAATATTTCTTATGCTTTGGTATGACATTCATATTTTTGTGTTGGCCATTGCAAGAAAGCATTAGATGCTCAATGACAAGGTTAGTTGGCTTGTGTAAGAGAATATAATCTCTACCATTTCTCTCACTTCCTAAGGTTAACACTTTGCATTCATTCACACAATTTTTGTGAGAAAGATTTGAGAGAAAAGAGAGAATAACTTCAAATATTCACAAGTGTTGTGAGAGTATTTGAAATTCCAAAGATCCAAACACCATTGTGACATCCTAAATCTCTAAATAATTTAGAGGTTTAATATTTGTGAGTGAAGCCCACACTTCGGTTTGTTGATTTCGAGTCATAGTTCGGAAGATCAAGTGGTTGATCCAAGTGTTGGACACCAAAAGATTGATCTTGACTACTACAACAAAGGGAGAAGGCAAAGAAAATTTTGAAGATCCATACCGGACCGGTGCCACCACAAACAACTTCCGCCGCGCTAAGGAAAGTCGTTTCCTACAATTGGCATCGAGAGCTTAAGGTTGAAAAGTTTTCTTAACCATTCTCTTTTTAAGTTTAAGTTTTAATAATTTATATTAGATATAATTATTAATATGTATGTTGTGATGAGTAGGCACAATTAGATTCATGAGATGGATGGTTTGAATTTTCATGTGATGAATGTTTATTTTTGATTCATGAGATGAATGTATTGGGTTGATCGTTAATTTTTCCGGCTCTTATTTTTAGTATTGGAAATGTAAGACCATAAGGTCATATTCTTTCAAGTGTTGTAAGTTCATTTCCTTTGTAATAAGTATATCTTGTAACTCAATTTGTAACTTGGAGGAGCCAATTCCGCGAAGGACTCATTACGAACCTATTCCGCGAAGAACTCAACAACATACCATGGAGCAAGATTTGAAGACCAAAGGATGCCTTGGATTTATTGTACTAATTAGATTAGTATAAAAAATAAATAAGAGCCCGGTTAACGCAATTTATGGATGTATGTAAAACTTCATTCCGTTATGAGTCCGTAGAAAAAAATGGGGACCAAAACGGACTCCGGAAGCCCCGGAACGGAGTAAATAAAGTACCAGTGTTTCGACATCGATGACATGTGTTCGAACGTCAGTCAAACGCAACTCAAACGTGATGCTACTGCCTGGAAACGTTCGAACGCACAACGAACACTACACGAACGTTTTCAGCCCAGACCTGGGCATATATATGTTTTAAATTGTTTATTAACATGTCATGTAGACATGCATGATATTCAAGTCATAAAATATGATTTTATGTAAATTTAAAAGTTAAATTAGAATATAGGATGCATGTAAACAAATTAATAAGATTAATTGGTTTAAATGTTTAAAAATTACGAATTCAAGTTTAAGAACAAATGGACATTATGAGTACATTATTTTCGACACGGTGATTCCAAATCTGTTATTAAAATAAAAAAACCTAATGTTTTTATTATTAAATTACAAAATTAAAATAAGAAAAATATTATAATATAAAAATAAATCTCTTATTAAAATAAGAAACCTAAATAGAAACTGTCCATAAAACCTAGTTAATTTTTTGGATTTCGAATATATTATTATTTGTTATTTTATTTGGAATTATTTATATTAAAAAAATTGTGTTTCTTCGTAAACCTATTTTAAATTATACAAAATTAAAATAATGAATTTTTTATTATTTGATATGTTTCAGGATACATACTCTAACCATTATCTACTATATAATGAATTATAAATATTATTTGATAATTAAGATATGAGCAAATGAAACATAAATATTAAGTGTAAGTAAATCAATTACATTATTTAAACTATAATAATGACGAGATCGAGAATATTTATAATATCAATACTTAAAATAATATTATAATAAAAAATTATACTTAATAATATATTCGATCAGCACAAAATACCGACCCATTACTAGTAAATATGAAAAATTAAAATTTTGTCCTCGGTCTAAAACCAAAAGCTGAAATACAACTAGGTTTTCGCTGTTAGTAACAAAATATCCCCGCGTCCATTGTTAGACTAATTCAAAACCGACACGTGTCAAACCTCCATCTTACCTCCCGTAACCTTATCATTTGCCCTTCCACCGTAAGTCCGTAACCATAACTGAAATTTTGAACCCTAATTAAAAACCCTAACTCAACAAAAAGTATACAAAACAAATTTGAAAATTAAACAAAAAGCCTCGATTTTTCTCCGCATAACTTCAGCTCTGCATGTAAGTTTCGTGTTCCGTCGTAATTTTAATAAACTGCCCTTCCTTCGTGTATTTGTATTTATTGTTTATTTATAGTTCTTCGTTATTAGATCAGGTTATTAATTGTGGTTTATGATTTAATTGCCCTTGTTTTGAATTTAATTTGATCCAAATAGCTTGCTGTTGTAAAAGCATTATGAATCTTTCAGAATTGGATATACAAATGGTGATATTATTACGAAACTAGACATATGAGGGTATTCTTTTAGCGGAAATCTGGCGTTTGAGCCGGAGATAGTGAAGTTGAGAATGAGAGAGAGAGAGATTAAGATTCATAATATTGTGCTTTACGTTTGCAGTTTGGATCTTTTTGGGAGTTTCGTTTAGCTATTCTCTTTATGGGTGCCCCGAAGCAGAAGTGGACACAAGAAGAAGAATCTGCTTTGAAAGCTGGGGTTATCAAACACGGAGCTGGCAAATGGCGCACAATACTTAAAGACCCTGAATTTAGTAGCGTACTGTATCTGCGTTCTAACGTTGATCTCAAGGTCAGTTGTTTTTACAGTTTTTGTCTATTTATGTTGGAATATGCATTTTGGTGAACTAGATGATAGAGTGATGGTGATTGATTTGATCGGTTTTGATATGGGGTAGGACAAGTGGAGAAATTTGAGTGTGATGTCAAATGGATGGGGATCACGAGAGAAATCTAGGTTTACTGCCAAAAGAATACCACATATTGCAAAATCAGAAGATAACCCTTTGGCTCTGAGTACTACTGTTATTCAAAGTGATGAGGAAGAAATTGTGGATGCTAAACCACTTGCAGTTACTGGTGCTTTGCCACAGATTGCTGCTGCTCCAAAGAGATCTATTGTAAGGTTAGAGTTAGACACAGCTGTATTCTCTACTGTGATTGTGAGTCTGTTGGTGAAATTTTTTCAATCACCCACAAAAACATTTCAAGTAATTTGATGTTGTATGATGCTTCCACTTTCAAAAATGTTGTATGGTACACAATCCAATGTCAATTATGGTTATTATTTGTATTAAATGGAAGAATAGCAAATTGTCATTCCATTTGGCAAATTGTGAAACATTGTAAGTTCTTTGTTTTCACTTTTATAGGCTGGATAACCTTATAATGGAGGCTATAACTACGTTGAAGGAGCCTGGGGGTTCTAATAAGACAACCATCGCAGCATACATTGAGGTACTTCTCTATTTGCTCCTATGTGTGGCAATTTTTCTTTCTGGTTTCGATGTATTATCTCAATTTTGGACATTATAGAGAATGACTTTGTGTTAAGAGTCAGGTTGATACACTTTGTAGAAGGATTTGCAATTTTTCACATGTTAGCAATGTTTTATGAAGCCGAGGAAAATTGAGGTTAGAAATGAGTACTCTTAACGGATTATACTTCAACAGAATTGGGCGCACTAAATATTATGACGTTTCCATCCACAAAATAGATATTAACAGCACAGCACATTACTATGTTTTCCAATTTGTGTAGTTCGTATTGACCACACATCCGTCAATCAGTGACTCATTGGATATATAGGCATGGTCTAGATCACAAATTGCAAATGGGTATGTTTGCGGTTGGTTCTTGAGTTTTTCATGTGTTTTATTGAGCATACATTTTTAGGAAGACATAGTATGTATCTGCATATTCATTAATTTAGCTGTCTTACTCAACTGACCTTCACTGTATATTTATTCTGCAGGAGCAATACTGGGCACCTCCAGACTTTAAGAGGCTATTGTCTTCTAAACTAAAGTATTTGGCAGCAACTGGAAAACTCGTTAAGGTACTCTTGCGCTACATACCTGTTAACGCTATAATTTGATGCCATGAACCTGGATGAAATCTAATCGTAATACTTATGTAAGGATCTTTTAAACATTGGAATCAAAATATGAGGGGACGTTGTGTTCTCATGAAGGTTATTAAAATCGCTTTTTTACCTAGAATCGTTGGAGGTTATTAAAAAAGAATAATAAATCACATTAAAATTAACATTTGCTTAAATACAATTTCAATTTTTTTTAAAACTATTACTCTTCAATATTTAGGCAAATATACATAAAAAATTACTCGTACGTGTAATGGTTTTAGAGAGTGTGTAAACAAAGAGTCTATAAATAAATAAATAAATAAGATGGCACAAGTAGTGAGCAAATCATCAAAGCAAGCAAGCAGAGAGCTGATCCTCAAAACTCAAAAGCAACGCTGAAAACAAAATGGTGATCCCAATTCCAAGTAGTTAGTTATTCATCAACGGTGAATGGAGAGAGCCTGTTTTGAAGAAACGCATCCCAATCGTTAATCTTATCACTGAAGAAATAATTGGTTAGCCACTCCACTCTCTTGCACTTTTTGGATTTTGGGTTTCCTCTGAAATCGATCTTGGTCTAGGGTTTCTTATCGTCATTGAGCTGTTAGGAGGTGCTGGAACAGACGAGAGGGGGCTAGGATTCGGATGGGTTTTGATTTGATTTTGGATTTTGGGTTTCCTCTCTCTCAAATCGATCTTGGTCTAGGGTTTATTATCATCGTTGTTTGATTTAGAACAAACCAAAAAGAAGCCTTAAACAATGATTAAAACGACGGCGTTTAAAGGAAAAATGCCGTCGTTTTGACAAAATGTAAAATCATGCGATTTTATGATTTTAACCCCCAAAAAATTGCGATTTTACCCCATTTTTCCCAATCTGCGATTTTTAACCTTTTCAACAAGTTTTAGCACCCTAGAATCGTAAAAACATGCTATTTTATAATCAAAATCACGATTTTAATAACAATGGTTCTTACAGACTTTGGAATTGCGTCTATCTGTTTCCTAGTTTAGATTGGTACAACATTATCTGAATTGATTCAAGTATGAGTATGAATTCTTAATGACAATTTGTATCTTAGTAGTATATCTTAATTTTAACTGAATTTATTATTTATGAGGCGAGGCGAGGCGCACGAGGCAAGACTACCAATAGAAAAATTTGATAATGGATTATAATTTATATTTTGTTATTCAACAAATAATACCAATAATCATTAATTATAAAATAAATATAGCATAATTTTTATTATTTATTATTATATTTTATAATTCCAATTTCATAATGCATAAATCATAAATATAAATTATTATTAATAAATATGCGATGCGCATCGCTTTTTAGGCTCTCATCACCTCAGTACACCTCTCGCCGACACTGCTGACTAGGAACTGAATGTAGTTTCCAGAGTATTTGTTTGTTGTCCTAGTGTACTAGGATTGGATTTGATGCCAGGTTGTAATTTTTTCCTTGCAGATTAAACGTAAATATCGGATAGCATCTACTCTACCTTTTCAGGACAGAAGAAATTCAATGTTACTCTTGGAGGGAAGGCGGAGGAATTCTCATAAAGTGGATAATGATGACATCCATGTTCTTACAAAATCTCAGATTGACCTAGAGTTAGCCAAGATAAGGAGTATGACTCCTCAAGAGGCTGCTGCAGCTGCTGCTCGAGCAGTTGCAGAGGCTGAAGCTGCCATAGCAGAAGCTGAAGAAGCAGCAAGAGATGCAGAGGCAGCGGAAGCTGATGCAGAAGCGGCACAAGCTTTTGCAGAAGCAGCAATGAAAACACTGAAAGGAAGAAACAACCCAAAGATGGTAAAAATCATTGCTACAAGTGGCTGTTAACGTTAATCATATTTGCTAAGAAACTGTATGACTGTTTTGGCCAAGGAAAAAAAAAAATACAAGAAACAGTAAAACAAACTTGTGATACACCTCAGGGAAATATGATTTCTTTCTAAATATCTGTTTTTGCTTGAAAAGTTCAGGCAAGGGATTGTCAATGGCCAAAAACAGTTCGTTGCATGATTTTGCCGATTGAAGTTTAAATGAAGGCTCTTTCTGAGCTTTTGAGTTGATGCAATTTTTCCTGAAATGTGCAGATGATACGAGCTTGATGAATACACCAACAGGCAATGACAAGCAACAAAAACAATGTAATTTTTTGGAGTAATTCCTTGATTCGTGCATGCCCTTCTGTGACATTGCATGTGTTTGTACATACGTTTAGGCCTTTCCGGCAGGATGACTTCATCCAGCAAATCCTGTTAAAATCGTAGATCTTGGTTCCTTCCATGAGTTTCTGGTATGTAGCTGATACTTATTAAACAGTTGGATTTCCACTGATCCTGCAGCTCTTTGATGGGAAGTGAATGTACTATTTGTTATAGTTTTGCAGCATTGATTTTGAATTCTGTCTTGTTTTAGCTCACCGGATTACCCCATGTAAATAGTCAATTTGTTTGCTGGATTCTATATATAGTACTATAGTTTGATGTTACTAAATACTAATTGTGAAATCATGCAACATTTCTGGCGTTGTTCCATTTTTCTTCGAAGAACAGTAACTTTTATTTTTTATTTTTTATTTTCTATTCTGTATTCAAATGGCTTGACCGAAAGAAAAACATGAAAATACTTTAAATATTTGAAATTGCTTTGGTGTGGTCTCAAAGTCCTCGATGGGTGTGATTTGGTGGTATCAGGTTTATCATATGGTTATTCAAGCCTTACGGGATGTATTCAATTGAGATTTTAAAAAACTATTTTGGGTTAAATAAGTATTGTAATATTCAATTAAGATTTTTAAATAATCTAAAAACTTTTGTGGTATTCCATTAAGACTAGGATTTTTTTAAAGAGGGTGTCCAAATTTAGTGATATTCAATCAAGATTTTAAATAAGTAATAAAAAATCTTATGGTATTGAAAAACTTACTTATTTTGAATGATTTTTTTTTTATGTGTGATTGTGTGAGATTTTTTAGTGTAAAATATAAATATCAAACCCTATAAAAAAATCTTATTCTAACCCATCAGACTTTTGACGTGAGATTTTTTTGACTGTTAGAGAAGAGAAGATGAACAGACATGTTAGCTTTTCATGAATAAGATATTTATTATTAATTTCTTCTTTTTTAGTATGGGTAGTGTATTTTCTCTTTTTTTCATACAGAAAAAAGCCAAAGCTTTTAGTTTAAATTTCTTGTGAAATCAGGTCTAAACGCATTGCACTTAAACCAAAGTTAAGCAAACAATGGCCATGAAAGCTCACACTGTTAAAAATATTTAAAAAAAATATATTAAAAAGCAGTTGTTTCAATATTTTATTTTTGATATTTTTAAAAAGAAATTGTTTATTTGTTGATTAAAAAAATAAAAAATAATTAAGGTATGTTGAATTCTAGCTTGATTTGTGTGTTTTCTGTAAATTTAGATAAGGTTAATTTTGGCTAAAATGGATTAGGATTTTCCTTTGAAATGTATATATTAATTAGTTTGTGTTTATAACAGAAGATGATTTTTTGAAGCGGGATGATGTAGTTTGTATTGTTAGTTTCAAGATTGCAATTTGTTGAAATCATAAAAGTAAATGTGGTCTTTTGAAATCTTATAAATTCTTATGATTTAAATATTTCAAAATCTAATAAATTAAAAAACATGATTAAAAAAACTGTAATAAAATCTTGTAAGTCATTACATTCTTTAAATAATTTTTTAAAATCCATTGGATTTATTTATTCATAGATAATCTTTTACAATCTCAATTGAATACACCCCCTTAAGTTTGAATTTAAGGGATGTACTTCTTGTAAGAATTTATGACAATCCGAATTTTACCTGATCTGCTTAAATCCGAGTCGAACGGCGGAGTTTCTAGCATTTAAAAAAAAAAAATAACGTTTTTTACTTTTCAGAGATCCCATGCAAAATAAAAAATGAAATCATCTTAACGGGGGAAAATTTAATATTAAAACCAACAGTTTTCGAATTGGATTTCATATCACAATAAATGCGTTTAAATTTAATGAGTCATTTTCAACCTATATCCCAGAATTTTATTCACTATAAACATTCCAGCCAGTAGCCACATTCTATTTATTTGAAAAAAGATAAAAATTATTATGATACATTTATTTTCTTGGATATTATGGTAGTGCGTCCTTTATATTCATTTAAATAAATAAATAAATTTATTAAATCCGTTAGGAGGGGTTTTCTTGAATCCTGTAACAGTTTGGAATTTCAAGATCGAAAATTTTCTGTCATTCTTAAATCGAAGGGGTCAAAAAGTCTGATTTAAAATAGTTGGAGTTTATCTATCTCTTATGGAAAACAATAGGGGGTCTGGTTGTTATTTTATATAAATAATTAAATAAATAAACTCTCAAAATCTTATCAAACTTTGTAATTATTGAAAAGTTTCAGCCTAATGAAAATTCCAGAAAAGGGATCTCTCCTCCCTCGGTCCCTCAACGAGAAGCAACAACAAAACGACATTTTTTATTTCCTATTTTGCCCTCAAATTCATTTTGCTTCTGCTTAAGCCAATCCTCGTCTCCCCGATCACAATTTTCGTAAAAGCTCAGGTATCCTCTTCGATTTCCCCGTACAAGTAACTAAATATTGATTTTTATTTTCTTAATTTCAATTCAATATTCAAGTCATATTTTTAATTTTTGTATAAATCTCTTGTTCAGCCATGAATGAAAGTTCAAAGGAAAATGAAAAAGAAAACGAGCCGTTGATGGCTCGCATCCAACAACTTGAACACGGTGCGATCGAATTCACTTTACAAATAAAGAAATAAATTTAATTGTTTATATATTATATATATATATATATTTATATTAATAAATAGATAAATAAAATAATTGGAATTTATTTTTGTTTATAGAGCGGGATGAATTACGCAAAGACATTGAACAGTTGTGTATGCAGCAAGCTGGACCTAGTTACCTTGCTGTCGCTACTCGAATGCATTTTCAAAGGTATTTTATTCATTCATTTATTTATTTAATTTTGACTAATTTTATTGAAATTAATGCCCTACTAGGACAGCTGGTTTGGAGCAGGAAATTGAGAATTTAAAAAAGAAGATAGCTGCTTGTACTAGAGAGAATTTGAATCTTCAAGAGGAGCTTTCAGAGGCGTATCGAATTAAAGTGAGAAATTTCAACTTTGTGATTTGATTTCAGTATTTTGATATGTTTTATGAGCCTATTTTTTGATTGTTTTGGTGTTTACAGGGCCAGCTGGCAGATTTACATGCTGCAGAGGTTACAAAGGTTAGTTTTTTTTTTTTAGTTTCAATGATTTAAATAAAGAAATGAATTGAATTGTAGTTTGATTTAATTTTGGTTCCAGAACAAGGAAGCAGAAAAGCAGGTTAAGTTTTTCCAAAGCTGTGTGGCAGCTGCTTTTGCAGAGCGGGATAATTCGATAATGGAGGTTATTTCAGTCATTTACTTTTTAATAATTTTTATTTGTTAGTGATGAACTTATAGGGTATAATATTTTAGAAGTGTTTTAAAGATGCTAGTTTGCCGGTGACAGGCTGAGAAGGCCAAGGAGGAGGAGGATCTTATGTCACAGAAATTTAATGAATTCCAAACAAGGTATCTTCAAGATCTTATGTCTTTTGAGTGTTTATTAAGCTCTTGCGATCACCAGTAAAAAATAATTCATGTAGCCAGGTTAATTTGTGATGGTCCGGTCTATTTTCTGGCCAGAAATGACTTTATAGTAGGATGGTTTTCAACTGTTCAACTTCACAGGAGGCCAATTATATTATTTTTTACATATGAATGCATGCTGAATTTTTTATGCAGGTTAGAAGTGCTCTCCTCAGAAAATATTGAACTGAAGAAACAAAATACTACACTGCGGTTTGATTTAGAAAAACAAGAAGAGCTGAATGAAAGCTTCAAGGAGGTAGTATTCTAGGTTATTTTTCCTTATTGGCAACAGAATCATCTTCTTTTTGGTCTCTTTGTGAACCGATCCTCTTCTTGTTACTATTTAAGAAATACTAAGACCCTCAGATTGGTGGTGATATCCTTTTCTGGGAAATAGTTTGATTTGAATATGGTATTATGGTTGATAAACAACTCTCTTTTATACCAATGTTTGTTATATACGCTGGATCTGCATATCCGGTTATTATCAAACCTGAAGGTGCTGGTTGGCTGTCTGGATATGTCAGTTTTCTGTGTCAATTTCAAGAAATGTGTCTTTTTTCCCCTTTTAACTAAATACCTGATTATTTTCTTTTTCTGTATGGACCAATAATGATAACCATACCAAAGTATTGTCTGTTAAAACTCCTAAACGGGATTTATACTGTCAAATTATCATACTACTTATTCAACATCTTGTAGTGGCTGTACCACATAAAGCCAGGGATATTTTGTTTTTATTTTTAATTTTTTATTATTATTATTTTTTTATTTTTGGTGTAATTCAAACCAAGAATAGTGGTGCAAATAAGAAATGGCAAATATAACTACCCTAGAATCTTTACCTAATCGAGTTATACTTTTACTTCTCTCTTCTTTTATCATTCTTTCTGTTTACTTCTTCACACAGAGATTAATGATCCAATAGCTCTATCTGATGTTTGTTTAGACAAAGAACAACAACATATGTGACTTGACAGTTTAGGATCATGGTCTGCTAGGTTGTTTATTGATGTATGTTTTTAATTTATCTGTCTGTCGTGTTAGTAGTATTTTTGGTATTAATGTATAATTTCTTAATTCATGTCTCTTTTGAGGATTTAGAACTAGATTCACAATCTAATTGGAGTATTTCAATGCCGAAAAGTGAATAGGATTTTCCAATTTCTAAAATTTAAGCATTCCATATCATCATATGAAGTATCAACAATTTAGAAGTATGATTGTGATTGTTGTGATCTTGAAAGAACAATGTACTGTTAATGCTTGAAGATGGAGCATGTCTTTCGAGCTATCTGTCGATTTGTTTTGTAATTGATGTGAAATGCTGCAATTTTTGTGATCATTTTTACATGGCAATGGAGGTAGGACGAACATACAGATCTGATCCAGAGATTTTCTATTTTGATGTAGTAAAAAATGATACTTGCAAAGGAACTTCTGGTATTTCCTCAAAATGACATGCATGTTTTAACATAAGTGTAGCAACTAAAGCAATTGTATATTTTTAAATACTTTTATTGAATCAGGCTAACAGCTAACTATTAAATCGACAAATTTTTTTTTGGATCTGATGATTCTCACACTGTGCTTCCGTTGGGATACAACTCTAATATGTAGTAGATGCTCAGAAAGTTTGGAATCTTTAAAACTACTTTTCTTCCAATCCATATTTCTTTTAGTTCTTACAGGTTACAGGGTTTTCTCATATGTTTTAGTTTTTGTCTGTTAAAACAGGTTATTAGTAAATTCTATGAGATCAGGCAACAATCCCTTGAGGATTTGGAAACGAGTTGGGATGATAAATGTGCATCTCTGTTGATTGATCCTCCAGAAATGTGGAGTTTCAATGATACTTCAACCTCTAAATACATAGTAAGCTTTATCTCACTTAAATTTCACTTTTATGATATCTCTGTGTTCTTCTTGATACATGTGCATGTCTTTTTCTAGATTGGTAATTTATTGTAATATTTTGTCGTATTTTCTCGCATGGATCTTGTTTGGGTGTTGAATATGACGACTTCTTGAGTATTTTGCTTAAATTTCCATATGAATATGATGACATTCTTGCTCTTGAAAATTGGCATTGTAATTAGATTGAGATTTTGTCATCTACAATCTTGAATAACTTTGCCTCAGACAGAGTGCATTGGAAGATGAGCTGGAGAAGATGAGATGTTCTGGGGAGAATCTGCAAAGTAAATTACGTATGGTAGGGATTTTGTCTTGACCATATCTTCTTGTCTGTATAAAAAACCAAATGTTTTATTACATATCTATCAGAAATTTATGATGTTGTGGAATCTAGGGTTTGGAAATTGAAAATCATTTGAAGAAGAGTGTCCGTGAATTGGAAAAGAAGATAGTGAGTTCCTAATACCTTGAGACATATAAATGTGATCCCAACTCTCTTTCACTTAAGCTTGTTGATCTCATTTACCGACATGCAGATCCATTTAGACAAATTCATTAGCAATGGGATTGAAGAATTACGTCTCTGCCATTCTCAGCTTAGACTGCACATCGTGAATTCACTTGATGAAGAAAGATCCCATATCAAGGCAATTATTGATTTGGTTGAAGAAAAGACCCAGCAATGTGATTTTATCAGAGGACAAAATACAGAGACTTATCAGAAAGAGAAAAAATTAGATGAATTTGAATGTCGTGATGTACATATAAGTAATGATGCTAGCACCAGCTCAGTATCTCAGGTATGTTAACTAGTGGTGGCCGTTGTAAGAGAGAGAACTTTCTAGTTTTCTCTCTCTTAGGTATATTATGTTAGTTTGCCTTTTACTTTTTGCATTGCCCTTGTAAGGAGATTGGCTTATTGCTCTAACCTTTTCTTATTGTGTTTGTTTGTGGATGCATGTGCATTACATTGTATCTTTAGAATAGATTATTCGTATGAGACTCTGATTGCAAGTTGATTAAATCTCTTAATCCCTGTGCACAAGTTCCTTGAACATGCACAAGTGTGGTTTCCTTTGCTGAGAAGCACAATGACAAACAAAAGCCCTTTTCCCACAATGACAATAACACAAGTAAAACAAAAATAAGACTTTCGACCGAATGGGCCTTTGTTACTACTTTCAAATACTTTATCATCGATCAAGTTTTATTGAAGGAAAACCCTGAGGTTGGTGGATTTTGGAATTAAAGGAACCATGATATAATTGCTATAGATCAATATGAATAGGGTATTTGTTCATGTGGTGGGGTGGGGTCGTGTCACCTGTCTTGGATCGAACAATTGCATACTACAAAGAAACCATAAACAGGAGATTGACGGATACGTAATTTTGCTTTCTTGAAGTTTTGGACCAAATCTTCATTATACTTGTCCTTGGTATTCACTTGCTTAAGTTTTATCATCAAATTATCCCTTGTATGATGCAGAGTAGTGATCCTGTGTTATCCGACACTGAAGCTAGCAGAAAGAGCGACACCTCTGAAGCCCTTGCTCAGGCTCTGCAAGAGAAGGTTTTGTGTTTTATATGTATCCCCTCTGTGTTTGTTTTCTGTTTATTTTCTTTTGAGTGAAGTCCAGAACTGAAATGTTGTTGTTTATACCACTGTTGTTCAAATTGTGGTTTCTTTGCCAGGTTGCATCATTACTGCTTTTGTCACAGCAGGAAGAAAGACATTTACTGGAGAGAAATGTCAATGCAGCTCTTCAGAAGAAGATAGAGGAGCTTCAGAGAAACTTATTTCAAGTAATTTCATGGCTTGACTATTCACAGTTACTTATGAATCTCAGCACATTACTATATATATATATATAGAGAGAGAAAAATTCACCTTTAGATTTTCAAATCATCTAATTGCATTTCAGCCGACATGAAGCACAGATCTAGCTGTATTGTTGTACCCTTATCTGAAAGTGGAACTTTTTGGATAATGAGGTTGTATCAAAAATCGACTTTTAATAGTTTTGTTGGTTGAAATTTTATTGGAGATAAATCTTCTGACGTCACAGGTTACTAATGAAAAGGTTAAAGCTCTCATGGAGTTGGCACAGTTAAAGCAGGATTATCAATTACTACAAGAGTATGACTCTGTTTTTCTTTCCCCATAATTATCTGTAAATTATGTGTAGGAGCTAACATATGTTAATAATTAGCCTTCTATTCTTGATGTATTTAAATATTTGATTATTTTCGCTCTGCTGCTTTGTCTTTATAAATGAATGGACGTTGGCATTCTTTATCTATATTGCTGTTGGTGTTAATCTTTAAGAAAAATTCATCTATCCTCTAGTGATACTTGGTTTTATTTCTAAGGGATGAATGGACGTTGACATTCTTTATCTATATTACTGTTGGTGTTGATCTTTAAGAAAAATTCATCCATCCTCTAGTGATACTTGGTTTTATTTCTAAGGGCTTATCGAGAGTATCACTAACCAAAATGTTACACACATGCAGGAAAATCTTTAATGAGATGAAAGAAGGAAAAGTTTTGACTGAAAATGGGGGAAAAAGAATTGTTACTGCTGAAAGAGATGGAAGATTAAGAAACCTGCTGAAGAAAACAAATCTGAGTCGCTGGATTGGTTCACTGGATTTTAGTGGAAATGAAAGTCAAGCAAATCTAAATAATGAAGGGGTCATCCCGAGAAGGTCCAATAGTATGGATTTTGTCAGGTTGGTGAAATATCTTCTGGTATTTTTTTGATTTGCGCAACTTCGATATAGGGTTCATATTCATGCATAGGGTGTTCCTTATTTTGTTACGAGAACATGTTACTTTTACATAGATTGTTTTTTGTCGTCTTCTGTTTCTTAATTTGGTTAGTGTTCTCATATTTGCTTCTCAGAATGAGGATTGAAAATGCAACCCTGAAGGAGAGCTTGGCAAATATGGATCATCTGACCTTTTCAATTCATAGACTTCGTCTCTCACTTTCCAAGGTAGTTTTCTAACGCCATGATGATATTCATTACCTTTTCATTCAAGGCTGGGGCCAGGAATCGGTATTTCTATTTTAAATGCTTTACGAGCAAGTCAAATTTTTCTTATTTATAAATTAATTTTGATATGCACATGAAGTCAAAGAAGTGTCATAATATTTATTTTTTATTTTTTCTATAAACTCCTCTGTCGGCTTGGCAGGCAAAAGAGTCTGCTACTTCTGAAGATACAATTACTAGCATGTCTGAAACACTAAATGATATCATTACCGAGGCAAAACTTGTAAAGACTGCTCTTGGAAGCTCCCTACCCGTCAGTTGGTCAGCTGAGTCGGATGTTGGATCAATCAGTGAAAATATGGATAGTAAGTCAGCCGATATTCATGGAGACTCTGGCAACGAAAAGATAGATTCAGTTTCTGCTGCAGGATTTGAGATGGTAGAGCTCCTAATACTTGCAGCTCACATATTGAAGGAGAGTACAACCAAAAAGGGTTCCTGAAGTGGAAGCCGGTTTCAACTTCCTATCCTCGGATTCGTCACAAACTGATTCTGGTTCGTTTATTTTTGGCCCCAGTTGATGCAACGAAGATTACTTTCTCTGTATATTTCATCAATAGCTCTGGTGAAACGGAAATTTACCGGGGCAACTGAGATTTTATGCAGCAGTAGCAGAGGAGCTGCATGAACGTGTGTGCAGTACTGGTGTGATTGCGAGGCCCTTAATAGTTTGAATATATTGTGTTATAAGGGTTTATTTGGGATGAATTTAATCCCCTGGGCAGGTTGCTTGTATAATCTACAGTGGGATCTGAATTGGATTAGTTTGCTTAATATAATGTTGCAAAATCTGAAGTACCAAATGTCTGCTTATTATTTTTTTTTCCAAATTAAAATATTAATATTGATTAATGTTTAATTAGGTTACCGAGTTGATATAATTAGTGATATAATCATGAGGACTGTTATATGAACAAAAGGATGGCAAACTAATCATATAATACATGTACTGGGTTGTTAAAAAGCAATTTTATATTAAAAATCTGGACCGGACACGGTTTGTTACGAAATTTGCGAACACATAGACCTATTGACGACAGTACAGGGGGTTTGGAAACCCATGATCTATGAAACAAGTTGACAGAAATTGAAGCTTCTTCAAATCATATCATAAGCAAAATGTTGTAACAATCTGCGCCAGCCAAACTCTTATTTCAGCTCACAAGAAATACATCAGTGCCCACAAATCATAATTGGATCAAACACCAACAACAAAAATTTAAAAAGTGAAAACCATTAAGCAAGAAAATCTCATAGACGCTGCGCAAAATCATAGAGAGGGGGATGATTCAGTAGCAATTTGCACAGGAGTAACATTCTCTTGAGGGATTTGATTCTTCTCAGACTCAGACTCAGTCTCAAGCTGGCTGTAGTTTCCTTTCTCTTTGAAGAGTTGAATGTGATGATGCTTGCAATAGAGTTTCCCCTCATGGGCTATGTAATTTGATGGACTGATAGTGCAACCTCCATGGCTGCACTTGAAGCAACTCCTATGATATGCGCTCCCATTCACAGATACCTATCAACACTTTTTAACATATTGTCATATACCAGTAGCTGTTCATTTTGTTATATAAAACTTCTTTTTTACTTTCGAACCGCGGAAAGTTTAATCTTTATATGAAAATATTCGTGCAACTAATACTAAAACCATCCAAATTTGAACTTGATTCTCTGAAAATGATTGAATTTTTGTTACCTTCTCAGTTGGATAAACAGTCTTATTGCATCCCACACACTTATCTCTGGTGCCCACAAACTTGTTGCAAACTTTCTGTGAATTCATTTAGATGAAATGGTAATTCAATTAACTAATGAAGCAGTTGAAAGAATTATGATTAATTTACACAAAATAAATGTGCTTAAAAGAATCTAATATAACCATGTAACATATATCGCTTATAGTATAAGATCATAGTTTCTAAAGGAGTACCTCATTTTCAACAATTTTTTCAGGTTTCACAATCTTTGGAGTTCCTGAAAGAATACCAAGAGCCGGTTATGCATCAGATCAAATTCATCATAACAAGAGGTAATGTCAATGAACGAATATGGATGCTAGTTAATTTGATCGAAAACTTTCATGAGAGTGGTAAGTGGTGTAAAAGATTTGGGTTTCGAAATTAATGAAGGGTGATTCTTTTTTTACCTTCAAAACTCTTCTCAAGGCTGCCAGTTCTCTTGAAGAGCTGATCAAAGTGAGGCCTGCAATACAACACCCCCTCAAAGGAATTGAAGTTGCTGAGCTGCAAATGTAATAATAACACATCATCATCACATTGAAATATTGAATTTTCATCAAACATGGGTCTGTTGACGTCATTCTATTCTACCCGAAATCATTATTTCATTAAATTCATTAAAATTCGTATCTTTTTATGGTTTCTGTCCCTATCAACTTTGGCTAAAAAGAAACTATAAAAGGGTTTTGGTGGCATTACCTTGAGGGTTCCTTTGCAATGGTGACACCGGAAGCAAGCTTTGTGATAGATTCGATTATCGGCCGTTAACTTATCAACCAGGTACACAGTTTTGTCACAGGCCATGCATTTCTGTTGAGTTCCTCCAAATGGTGATGATGCCATGGCTGCTCCTTGCTACTTTGCTAGCTTCTGGTCCAAGCAACCTCAATCCTCAAATTTATTATCAATGCAAGCAATTTTTTTACCTTCAGTTCCTATGTAATTTATTAATGATAATTCATTCAGAAGAAAAAAAGAATCAGTGGAATTGAAGTGAATTGCAGGTAACATGTAAAGCAAATTTATAGAAATGATTGATAGCAATGGCCTGGCAACTTATAGCAATCATTTTGTCCGAATATAAAGCAATCTCACAACAGGATATTTTTTTACTTTCTATTTTCAAAAGCACTTTTTACTAAGCGCTTTTAAAAAATAATAATAATAATTTGAAGTATATTATGAAATGTAAATAAAAAATATGTAGGGGCTAATAATTTTTCAATTTTTTTTTTAATAAAGGTGTGGTTCTCACACAGGCAACATAATTTCATCACGAAATGCTTAGCTGTATACCTAATTTGGTTACTTTTGTTTGGCTTTGTAATTATGATTTTTTTTTTTTTTGGTTAGCTTCTTCATGATTAATAACATTTTAAGGCATCAATCTCAAAGTCAAGTGATTAGTTAGATTAATTATCTTTATTTGTTAAGAAATCATTAATAAGTTATATAATTAATTTTGATATTAACTGGTGAGCTAAACACCATTACAATGTAAAATCATCTTCATTGTCACACAATGCAAGCACAAGAAAAAAAAATTAAAATGTTCAAAATTTTGAAGTGTAGTGGTATGATTTTTGCGTTGGGTGCGAGTACAATTCTCGGAATGGCCCCTTTACTTTTGAATTTGATACATATACACCCAGAAAAAAAAATAAAAAAAAAATCCATTTTGATCTCATTCTAAGAAAAACTCTGTGGTGGAACTAAGGAACTAACATTTATATAAAATAAATATTACCATCTTTATAATCATCAAGTGGGCATTTGGTCTAGTGGTATGATTCTCGCTTTGGGTGCGAGAGGTCCCGAGTTCGATTCTCGGAATGCCCCATTGTTTTTTTTTTTTTAAAATTCCAAAACATTAAAAAAACATCTCAAGTCAACTCAAAACAATATAGAATATGAAACTATCAAATCCTAAACATTCCGAACTATGCCAATATGAAATTATCAAATCCAAAGAATGATTCACTGCCATCAATAACTGGGCATTTTTTTTTCTAGTGGTACGATTCTCGCTTAGGGTGCGAGGTCCTGAGTTCAATTCTCGGAATGCCCCATTCTTTTATACATAGCTTTTGTTCACCTAACACACAAACGCTCGTACAAATTAACTGGAAGTCAATTGAAAACCATACAATATGAAACTTGATGAAGATATGCAAGCTAGGATCATACCTACAGCAACAACTATAAATCAGTTGTCAGTTTTGATATGTTGATATTCCACCCTACCCAGGATATAACTTAATGGTTGCATCAGAGTAAGCACACGAAAATGCCAGAATATAAGTTAAGCATTAAATTGTTGATTAAGGGGGCATTTGGTCTCGCTTTGGGTGCGAGAGGTCCTGAGTTCAATTCTCGGAATGCCGCCTCTTTTGGGCTCAATACTTAATTTTAAAATAGTCCCTAACCTCTCAATTAAAACATGAGGGAGCAATATGCAGTGCTAATAATGCAAGTAAATTTGAACAGAAAATCCGGATTTCCCTGGAACACATCTGCCCAACGTTTGTGCAAAATTTTCTCGAGATCCAATGTCTCAAAGGAAATTTATTTTCAAGGCTTTCACATGTACCTTAGCTGGGGATGCAATCATGCAACATAAAAATCACATCAGAAGCCAGAGACCTGAAAATGTTAATCCTCTGGTATATGAAAAACCATAATGCTTCAAACATGGTGTTAATACAAGATTCAGAATGATATGCATCAACATTGGGCATTTGGTCTAGTCTAGTGGTGTGATTCTTGATTCGGGTGTGAGAGGTGCTGGGTTTGATTCTCGGAATGCCCTTTATTTTCTGTCCCCTACACCATGGTTTGAAATATACTTAACATATCTTTTAGAAGTTTTGTATAAGCTGTTTACATAATACAAGTTCATGATCTGGCTCATAGTCAACTAAGCAACTATAACTTAAAACGTCAATGGATCTAGAGCTATTTTCTGCAAATTCCAACCAATAGATTCAAATGATAAATGAGAAAGCAGAAGTAATTTCAAGGTGGGAAAAAAAATAACTTTACCTGCGACCTACATTCAATTCAACCGTTCAAAGAAATATACTTTGACCTGCTAAACACACTAAGCGAAGGCAATAAAGCACAATGGAACACATATGCAGTGACACGGTCAAATTTCAACTGCAAAAAAATTAAAATAGAAAATTGATTTCCAAGATAAGTTATGAATATAGAGGCTTCCGCTGACATCAACAACTGCATCAAAAACAAGAGACTAGAAAATGTTGACATAGGTTCAATGGGGAAAACGGTATTAATTAGAAACCAACCATTACAAATAACAAGTGGGCATTTGGTCTAGTGGTATGATTCTCGCTTTGGGTGCGAGAGGTCCCGAGTTCGATTCTCGGAATGCCCCTAATTTTTTATGTTTATACAACTGTTTAAATTTTCAAGAAAATTATTCAATTGTGTGATCTGGTCCAAAGTCAACTAAGCAACTATAATATAAAATTTTGTGGACCAAGACAGTTATTTTTTGAGAAGATTCTCAACCAATAAATTAAAACAATAAATGTGAAAACAGATGCACGATAAGTATCAACAAGCAGGCATTTGGTCTAGTGGTATGATCCTCGCTTTGAGTGCGAGAGGTCTCGGAATGCCTCTTAATTTTTGGTCCCCTCGATATTAGTTTAAGATATACAGACACATCTGATTTGGCCTAAAGTCAACTAACCAACTAAAATATAAAAACAATGGATCTAGAGCTATTTTCTGCAAATTTCCAACCAATAGATTCAAATGATAAATGAGAAAGCAGAAGTAATTTCATGGTGGGAAAAAAAAAAACTACCTGCGACCTACATTCAATTCAACAGTGCAAAGAAATATACTTTGACCTGCTAAACTCACTAAGCAAAGGCTATAAAGCACAATGGAACACATATGCAGTGACTCACAGGGTCTGGAAGTAAATTTCAACTGCAAAAAAATTAAAATAGAAAATTGATTTCCAAGATAAGTTATGAATATAGAGGCTTCCGCTGACATCAACAACTGCATCAAAAACCAGAGACTAGAAAATGTTGACATAGGTTCAATGGGGAAAACGATATTAATAAGAAACCAACCATTACAAATAACAAGTGGGCATTTGGTCTAGTGGTATGATTCTCGCTTTGGGTGCGAGAGGTCCCGAGTTCGATTCTCGGAATGCCCCTAATTATTTTTATACAACTATTTAAATTTTCAAGAAAATTATTCGATTGTGTGATCTGGTACAAAGTCAACTAAGCAACTATAATATAAAATTTTGTGGACCAAGACAGTTATTTTTTGGGAAGATTCTCAACCAATAAATTAAAACAATAAATGTGAAAACAGATGCACGATAAGTATCAACAAGCGGGCATTTGGTCTAGTGGTATGATTCTCGCTTTGGGTGCGAGAGGTCCCGAGTTTGATTCTCGGAATGCCCCTTAATTTTTGGTCCCCTAGATATTAGTTTAAGATATACAGACACATCTGATTTGGCCTAAAGTCAACTAACCAACTAAAATATAAAATTTCAACCAATCCACAGTTATTTTCTGAGGAGATTCTCAACCAATAAATTCAAACAAGACATGATAATAAAGATGTAGATTTCAAGGTGGCAAACTACAATCATACCGGTATCTAAACAATCATATTAGCAAACTGCAAAGACATCTGATTTGACCTGCCACAGTAAATTTGAACTGTGAATCCAAAGTTGATTTCCAATATGAATTATATATCTAATTTGTGGACTAGTCATGTGCTAAATCTCACCAACATTTCTTTTAGAAGTTTTGTATAAACTGTTTAAATAATACAAGTTCATGATCAAGCTCATAGTCAACTAAGCAACTATAACTTAAAATGTCAATGGATCGAGAGCTTGCAAATTCCCAACCAATGGATTCAAATGATAAATGAGAAAGCAGAAGTAATTTCAAGGTGGGAAAAAAAATAACTTTACCTGCGACCTACATTCAATTCAACAGAGCAAAGAAATATACTTTGACCTGCTAAACACACTAAGCAAAGGCAATAAAGCACAATGGAACACATATGCAGTGAGCCAGTGACCCACAGGGTCTGAAAGTAAATTTCAACTGCAAAAAAATTAAAATAGAAAATTGATTTCCAAGATAAGTTATGAATTTAGAGGCTTCTGCTGACATCAACAACTGCATCAAAAACCAGAGATTAGAAAATGCTGACATAGGTTCAATGGGGAAAAAGGTATTAATTAGGAACCAACCATTACAAATAACAAGTGGGCATTTGGTCTAGTGGTATGATTCTCGCTTTGGGTGCGAGAGGTCCCGAGTTCGATTCTCGGAATGCCCCTAATTTTTTATGTTTACACAACTATTTAAATTTTCAAGAAAATTATCCAATTCTGTGATCTGGTCCAAAGTCAACTAAGCAACTATAATATAAAATTTTGTGGACCAAGGCAGTTATTTTTTGAGAAGATTCTCAACCAATAAATTAAAACAATAAATGTGAAAACAGATGTACGATAAATATCAACAAGCGGGCATTTGGTCTAGTGGTATGATTCTCGCTTTGGGTGCGAGAGGTCCCGAGTTCGATTCTAGGAATGCCCCTTAATTTTTGGTCAACTAGATATTAGTTTAAGATATACAGACACATCTGATTTGGCCTAAAATCAACTAACCAACTAAAATATAAAATTTCAACCAATCCACAGTTATTTTCTGAGGATATTCTCAACCAATAAATTCAAACAAGACATGATAATAAAGATGTAGATTTCAAGGTGGCAAACTACAATCATACCAGTATCTAAACAATCATATTAGCAAACTGCAAAGACATCTGATTTGACCTGCAACAGCATAGAAGTAAATTTGAACTGGGAATCCAAAGTTGATTTCCAATATGAATTATATATCTAATTTGTGGACTAGTCATGTGCTAAATCTCACCAACATTAAAGAAAAATTGTTATGAGACAACGTGACGACAGCACCAGCAGCCAGAGACTAAAAAAATATGTTAAATGAAGATAACCCCAACGCTTCGAGTAAAACAAAAGAGGTATTAATAAGAAATCAAGTATGATAGGTATCAACAAGTGAGCATTTGGTCTAGTGGTATGATTCTCGCTTTGGGTGTCAGATGTCCTGAGTTTGATTCTTAGAATGCCCCCTTACTTTTGGTCCTCTACATCGCAGTTTAAAACATATACTTTCATATCATTTTTAGTTTCCTGTATAACTGTTTATATACAAGTATGTGATCTGGCTTAAAGTCAACTAAGCAACTACAATATAAAATTTCAGTGAATCCAGATTTGTTTTCTGAGAAGATTCTCAACCAATAATATCAAAAAATAAATGAAAAAGAAGATGTATTTGTTGGATGTTACCAAATAGTTGTCAGTGCAAAGACATCATCTGCTTTGACTTGCCACAAAAAAACTAATCCATGGAAATAAAGCACAACAGAATACAATATGGAATGTGTCAAAGTATAGAGTTAACTTTGAACAAATCCAAAGATGATTTCAAATATGAGTTATCAAGCTCATCTTGTGGATTTGGCTAGAGCAAATCTCACAAAATGTGACCCAAAATTTTCACGAGAAACCAAGTTCAAAATGCAATATCATCTAGAGGCTTTTGCTACTTTATAAAGGGAATGATATCAATAACTACATCAGAAGCCAGAGCCTACAAAGTATTGAACCTCTAAACATATGTTGAATGAATATAACTCAATGCTTGGAGGGGGGAAAAGTATTAATCAGAATTAAGTATGATAAATGTCAATAAGTGGGCATTTGGTCTAGTGGTATGATTCTCGCTTAGGGTGCGAGAGGTCCCGAGTTCAATTCTCGGAATGCCCCCTATTTTTTGGTCCCCTACATCATACTCAAAGTTTGAATATAATATCATTTATAGTCCAAATTCTTCTAACCCCAGATTGGATCACAAACCATCTAGCAACCTGTGAAGAAAGATTCATTAAATATATAGTATTTATAACCACTAACTGTTTAGTCTTTTAATTTATACATCTGATTTAAGAGTATTTACTGCATCTTTTAGGTCTAAGAACCACATCTGATTGAACATTTAGTCGAAGACTGTTGCAAATGGTTTCCAAGTAAATAAGCTAAATTCTAGGGTGAGTGTGACACTATGCAGGAAACATTTAGCCAGTGAACATCAGATCAGCTGGCAATTGGGCATTAACAGTAGAGGGATATCTTGAGTTAAAATCATATGTAGCAAATAAAAGACATTCTATCTTGGAACCAAATAAGGTTTACTTTACGGTTCCACTGTTTTTATTCTCAGGTGAAAAATAAGGCTACTACCCTTTTCTTTTCTTTTTTCTTTTTTATTTTTTGATGCTAAGAATAAGGTTAATTTGGATGCTCAAAAATCAAGTGGAAAAAAAAAATAGGGCATTTTTTTTTAATCATACAATCTCCAATTCGTATAAGCTTTTATATATCAGTTCACTTTTTTTACTGATGGCAGCAATCACAGTAAGAGCTATAATTCTCATTTTTGGTACAGGAGGTGATGAGTTTCATTCTTGGAAGCCAGTTTTAGTTTAACCTAAAAATCAACTAATTCATAGGGTTTTTAGTTCGTTTGCTACGGATCCAAAGATGTAAGCAGAGTAATCTGAACTAAAGTTGAAACCAAAACTACAATACAATGAATCTAAGGAGAAAATAAAAACCAGCAGCTGTTGATATCAAGTTGGGCAGCCACTATAATACCTGCAGCAATAAGTATAATCTGACAAGAACCAAACTTCAAGTGATCCAAAGGTCTGAATCTGAAATCCTTTTGTACCATGCTCCACCTGGAAAAAGAACCCAAACTTGACTATCCCCTTTTAGATGAGCTCACAGAAAGTCACTTGACTATCCTCTTTGAGATAAGCTCACTGAAAATGACGAATAAGCACAAGCAAGGACAGAAGGTGTAGACTATTAGTTACCAATAAAAATCATTAACATCAATTATAGGGCATTTGGTCTAGGAATGCCCCATCCTTTTATTGTTTTAGTCTTTGATTCCACATGGCAGTAAACTGATATGAGCCAAAACTTCAAGAGATCCAAAGGTTGGAGCCTTTTACACTGTGATCCACCAGTAACAAAGACAACAAAACTTCATCAATAGCCAGAGATTAGAAACTGACTATCCTCTTTGAAGTAATCTCACCAAAAATTAAGAAAAATATTATGATGAAATGACAAACATAAATAAAAGGACATTTGGCCTAGTGGTATGATTCATACATTGGGTGCGACAGAACCCGAGCACTTGAATTACGGAATTCAAGTCTGTCACCTAGACAGCTTTCAATTTTCTATAAATCAAAAGTTCGTCAGTGTCAATAACATCTAAAATAAAATACCTAGCATTAAAGTCATCTAAGCTCATTGTTTAAAAATTCGGTAGGCGCCGCCTCGCGGCGACGGCGCGTTGAGGCGGCCGCCTATTTCGGTTTATGTGAGGCGGCAAATCGGCGTGAGGCGGCTGCCTCACGCGAAACCTTTTTTTTTTTTTTTTTTGAATTTTATTAAATGAAATGACGACGTTTTGGGGATTTCAAAACGTCGTCGTTTCATTTACAATATTTAAAAAAAAAAAAAATTTGATTCTAGGGTTTTTATATTCTCTCTAATACTTCTCTCTCTCTCTCGGCCTCCTCTGCTCTCTCTCTCGGCGACGGTGACGGTGACGACAGCGTTTGTGGTAATATGTTCAGCTTGTTTTTTTTTTTTTTTTTTTTTACATTTTAACTTGTTAATGACCTAAAAAAATCCATTAACGAAACTAGAGAAAAAGATAAACTTATTTTGAAGGCAATATATAAAGATTAAGTGCAAGTTCGAGACTAAAATCATATGTGGTGTAAATGCAGTGTAATACTGTAATTACACACTTTAGTGAACTATCCTGTTGTAAGCATTAAACTTCAATTAATTGGCCAAAAATACACACTTTAGTTAACTATCATGTCGTATTCGTATAGTGGTATGTCATATGTATTTTAAGTCTGAACTTTTTCAATATGCTATAGATGATAGCTTATTTAGGGATTAATTATCAATAATTGTTTGAACATATTATGAATTATGAAGAAATGAATATATTTTGGATTTAACATGTTTTTATTATTTTTATATTACAATTTAATTATTTTTTCGATTTTCGGATCGAGGCGCCCGCCTCGCCGCCTCGTGCCTCAATGGTCGGCCGCCTCGAGGCGCCACCACGTATTTTTAAACATTGTCTAAGCTTCAAAAACACCAAACAACACTGACCTTCCTATATGAAGCATACAGCAAGAAAAATGTCCGTCGTGTTCAAGAGTGCTTTTCACAAAGCACATGCAAGTAAAAGCAGTTTCTGTTAAACCACCTGTAATGCTTCTGGAAAAAGCACCAATCCCTTGATTTTTCAAATTAAATCACTTGTAAAGTTTTTTTTTTTCAATTTTATTTTTCAAACTTAACCAATACTTACATGCTTCAAAGCTTTTAATTATTTAAAAGCACTTTTAACAGCGTCAAAATCACTACCTATGGCAAAAACATAGAAATTAAACAGCAAAAATAATCTATTAAAAATATAACAGTTAAAAACAGATATTACAAAACATTAAACAAAAAATTAACTAATTCACATTTTAAAAAAAAAAATTTGAAAAAGCAAATACTAGATGACAGTAGAGAAATCGAAAGGTAAAAATGAAACTTTTAGAAGCTGTAAAAGTAGCAACTTACCTCAGTTCAGACTCTGTTTAGCAGGAGGGAAAATATTGGAAAGAAAAGAATATATTTAGCTGAAAGTACTGAATTCTATATTTTTCCTCACGAATTTTCTTTCGTTTTCTCGGAAACCAAACGGGCCGAAACAGTGATCCCGTGGTTTACGAAGACCGAAGTCTAAAAGCAGTCAAAAGTACGGAGACCGACCGACTAGCTGGTTTCTGTGCAACGTGGCACTTATTTGCATCCTTAAATAATTATTATTATTATAGTTGTTTTTTTAAATAGCAAATCATCTCATCTAAGTGCTAAAAACGACATCAAATAGTATAGGTTTCTTCGAATTCAAAGAAGGTGTTTCTTATAAGAATTTGAAATAATTGAGGTTTTATCCCTCCGTTTAAATTCGAAATAGGTAATTTGAACACGAAATTTCTAACGATTATATATATATATATATATATAACCCAAGTCCGTAATAGGATTATATACATTCTTATTATGAGAATTGAGAAAGAGTCATTTGAGTGTATCTAGATAAATATTATATTGACATATGAATTTTACGTCGTTACATTCCATTTAATATTAGGAATAGTGGTTATCATATATGTTTTTTTTTTTGTATCTCTCATTCATTTGAAAAAATTGAAATCCTTCTTGTTTGATGATCATAACACTTCCTAAAAATCAAAATTCATATAAAAAGACAAAGTAAAAATGAAATATTTTTAAAATATATATGATTATGTAATTGATGGTGTAGATAATTTCAAATATCTCGATAAAATTTGTGATCTCGAGCATTATTAAGGGATTTAAAAATAAAAATAGAAAGGTGATATGAAGATTAAATGAGAATTAACATTAATTATAAAATATGTTATTATATTATTAAAAATAATATGATATAGAGATAGAAGGTTCGTGAACTTATTTTATCCCATTAATACATTTTCATTTTTTATTATCTTGCCGTCAGGTTTTCGTAATCCGATTCTAACAGGAAGTAATTATATTTATATGCTCACAAGTCACAATGATTATTTTTGTAATAATTATTAGTTAATCCACTTTAATCACTAACTACCATTAACTATTGGTACATAATTAATTATGTTCTAAGTTTTGATTTTATTGCTTTTGTCCTAATTTTATCTATTGTTGACAATAGTTTTTTTCCTTTTGTATCCTTATGTACAAATTTAAGAATCCCCAAGGGTGTGGCTTGGTGGTATAGAGTTCAGGATCTCACCTTGAGGTTTTGGGTTCGAATCCAGGGGGTGCACTTCTTGTAAGAGCCTGTGATAGCTAGTGGTTTTACCTGCGCCGCGGCCCAGAATTGGTGGTTTGGTGGCGGGGTTTCCATCGTTTCCAAAAAAAAAAAAAAAATGTACAAATTTAAAATGATTTTGTATTTTTCTATTTGACGCTTTATAAAATATCTTGATTCTTTAGAATTGCACATCGAATATTTGAAAAATAGTATTGGATACTTCAAAAGCATTACTATTTTAAAATTCATTGATTGTAATGTGTATACTTCAATTAATCATGATAATATTCATGAATAGCTAGTGGTGAATGAATAAAAAGCAATGTTCTCCAAGTGGACTCAAGGGTAAATGCTCACAATAATCAATAATCCAAAACAACTTAATACAAGTATTACGTTGATTAAAAATCGATTGAGTAGTGGAGACAGACTAATCTCAAATACAAATCGAATATCAAAATGTAAAGCATCTGCCTTATCAATGTCAACATCATCACAAAAGACTTCTGTTGATGGCTGATTTTCGTCTAAGGGACAATAACGAAAATGTATTGTTTCCGGGATTCAACCTTCATTCAGCAGTGAATTTGTTTGGTTATGAGGACAACCAAAAGCAAACTTTGGCAGATGGAGGTAAAGCACCTAGATTGACAAAGAGAGTTAACGTGGTTCGGCGGAATGGATCCAACCTACATCCACGGGCACAAAACAGATGGTGTTTTATTACTGCAATGGGCTCGGCCGATCTGTTTTAGGTGTTTTAACCGAGCGATTCGTATTTATAATATATCTTCTCTCTAGTTATTTTTTTAATTTGTTTGCTCATCAATCCAGTAACAAGAAAAAACATATCCTTACAAATATACTTCCCCCTTCTATTTATACTAGAAAGAGGCGGTTACATGCCCCTCTTCGCGGACACTTCCCATGTGAATGTATTAATGGATTCCCCCCCTCCCCCCAGGCCACTTGGCTAAAAAATATCTTATTTGTCATCATTACTACGTCCCATCATCCTATCTCGTAAGGACAAAAGTCTCATCACCTTATCCCATAAGGATGAGGCGGTGGAAGATATTTATGCCTCATGCTCGGTTTTCATGAGGTCGGTCTCATCGATCTTTGATACAAGAGAAATTGTTTTGCCGACCTGATGATATATTTTCTGCCGGACCATTATTACCAAGTGCTCGGTCTTTTCTGCCGGAACGTGTTATGTTATATAGTCTGGAACATCTTTATGGTCGGATCGGCATTAAGAATTTTAAAAGGGAATTACTCTTACCACCTCTGTCACACTGTTCAAACGCTCTGGTAGTTGAAAATACCTCCAACAACTTCTATATCAATTTCAGACACCATAATCAAACACCGTTAATCTGATCCTCCCTCTCTGAACGTTTACTGCCACATAGTATTAAATTAGATGTAGTATTCTCATAATTCAAAAATGATTTATCCACGCAGCAAATAGAGTCACACATCCCTTGGATAAGCGCCATTATACACCTAGATTCTAATCCTTTACCATAATAGATAATTTGGTTCTATTATGGAAAATCTTATACTTTAGATGGAACCCTAAACTTTCAAATACATGGTCAAGGCCATGAGGTCTCACCAGAGGAGCATGTAAAACTCGAAATTTAATACTTGCAAAGCCAAGTGATACCGCAACTTAATCGAAAATTCCTCATTTTCTATCATAATACCACTATATTGATCTTGATGAAAAAACACATAGCATAAGTTGGAATTGCCCGAGCCACTGCCTTCATTAGGATTTCCTTACACCCACAAGAGAACCGTCTGTCATCCCACCATCTCAGCTTCAGAGAAATCCAACACTTCAACACCATTGATGACAAATCCAAATACTTAGAAGCCAAGGAAAACCCAAAGATATCAGCAACCCCCTTTCGAATCCCTTCTGCAATATTCAGACTAAACATAATTAAGGATTTATCAGATCTGCCCAGAAGTAATAGAATAAGCACAAAACATCCTCTGCAAGTTACGATAGACCTCCGTAGAAGCTTGACAAAAAAATGGGGAAGAGAACCGGATGCTCTGAAATAAATTAGCACCATTTGCAGTATGCAACAATAATAGAAAAAGCCTCAGCACAAAGAATAAGCAAGTAAGGAGACAGGAAGCACCATTGTCGCAACCTTCTCTTAGAATATAGCCAACCTCTGATGTTACTGTTAATCAGGAAAGAAAAAGTTAATGAAGAAACATAAGCCATTATCAGCCTAATCCATCTCTCCGCAAACCCCATATGAAGAAGCATCACCTCCTCAAGAAACCCTCATTCGATCCGATCATAAGCTTTATTAACATCCAACTATATTTTGAGACATTTGTGGAATTCTGAACTTTTGGAATCAGAACCATCACTGTATGATTCAAAGCTGAGATGTCTGCATTACCATTCAAAAAACTCAGACAACAAATGCTCTGAATTTGGTTTTGTGATTGAAAAACAGATCTCTATAGAAACTCCCAACTATAACCTCAATCCCCTCTGTATCAGTTACCCAACTATAACCTCCAGCATCTGCCAAGCCCCGAAACAAATTTTTCCTTTTCCGAGCTGAAGCATATTGATTGGAAAAACGAGTATTCTTAGCTCCCAAATTAAACCACTGTACTCTGAATCTCTGTTTGCAGTACAACTCCTCCTCATTCAGAAGCCCATCAATCTGGCATTCCAATTCCCATAACCTATCCATACTCACAAACTGCATTGCCTCCTCTCGAGTATGTTGTAATTATATCACATTGTCATCAAACTTTTTTACATCAACTCTTAAACTCAACACCACTCAATTTATGTAAATCATGCATTATGTTCATGACCCTCCCAGCGTGGACCCTGCCAATGCTTACCAACAATATCCTTGGACATAAAGCATATTGGCACATTATAAATATGCATCTGAAAAAGCACATTGAGAGCGATATCTCCATTTCCAGCTAAGGGTGAAAGTACCATTAGGGATCGATCAAAGTGCCATGGGAACATAGTCAAAATACGATGCCTGTCACGCTCAGATTAGAATCGAAATACGAAAACATTACCGCCAAGATTTTCAACCTGTGCTCCTTGGACAAATTTCCACATCACTAGGATACTTTTCATAAAGGCATCTTTATTCTCCATCCTCGGTGAAAGGATCTTCCCCACCAGACTAGTGGCGGCCAACTCTTCTCCATAGCGTTGTATATCATCTGAGACCACCATTGCCGCAACATCATCAGTGAGGGTTAACAAACCACACAATTGCACCGGTTATTCCATTCACCGCAAGGATCAAAATTAACACTGCAAATTGCTCCGCACACAACTGAGGCAAAAACCAGAGAACCAAACAGCCCACACACAAATTGAAACAAAATCCCAAATTAGCACAGAAGAACCAACAAAAAACGCTTCAAACACGTAACCCATGATACCGAAGCCAGCCACTGGTAAACAATCAGAAGCCCCGCGAACAAAAACAATCCAAAACGAACCCCTGACCACCTGCTAACTATGATGAAAATAAATAACCTAGTCTCTGTATCCCCACAGAACCAGAAACAATGCAGCCAACATGTCCTGAATCCAGCCTTCCTCAAGCAAACAAAGAACCTAACCCTTCACATAAAAAGGAGAAAAGCCTAAGCATCAGTTGAAGGCAAGGGAAAGAGAACCCAACTAGAATAAGTCAGGATGAAAACCCTTTAGAATAACGGAAGGAACTTGAAGTTTAACTTAGAGAACCCTAGAGTATCCTAATAAATGCACACTGTGAAACCCTAGAAAAGACGTAAGAAAACCTAAAATTCTTATACGACTAACCAAGGCAGAACCTAGGGCTTTGCGGAGAGACAGAAAAAAGAAATTGACATAAAATATATTGAAAATTTGAAACCATAATTTCATTAAAAACACAGCACATATACCATCAGTTTACAAAGCGATTAATGCCAATAAAGATCTATACAAGAAAGCATAATCACTTGTATCTCAATAATAAATAATACAACAGTGTTCTCATTCCTGATGTAAAATTACTCAACAATGTATGATTTATGATAAAAGCCAAGTTGAACGATAAACACTGATCACACATCAATAGACCCGAGCAGACTAACAGTAGACCTGCCTGTCATCCTGAAATCAGTGACAAAAATCGGCGTCCATATTGTTCAAAACTACAGTAACTTAGTTCTTTGATTTTGAATGCTTTACGAGCCAATCAATAACTGAATCGATGTTGGCAGAGTTCTTGCATGAAATCATGTAGCAACAAACTTCTCTGTCGGTAATGGACTTCAGCCCCCTGCACACAGAACAATATTCTCAAGTCTCAACACCATGCAGAATTCATCAGCTAGATGCATAAAGCACTCGAATACGGAATCTAAACAGTGAATACGGAATCTATGCCTATTTTGAGGCTAATCAACATTGGGCAGAAAATTACATGTTTCTCATTTTTCTATCTACGAAATAGTGTTGTAATTTTTTATTTAATATTAAGCCATGCATTATATATGTAGAAAAGATTATTTTGACAAGCAACACAGAAGACAGTTCTGATTTCTAGGCTCTCCACTTACATTAACTCCGTCAGGTCCTCTTTAGACAAGGCCTCTGGTTTATCAATCTTGTTTCCCAGTACCAGCAATGGAATACCATTCAGTGAGGGTTTACTTAACAAGTCATGGAGTTCACTTCTTGACACGGGCAAGTTATCAGAATCAGCAGCATCAACAACGTAACTGCAAAATGCAAAATAAACATTCAGATGACCAAAGTGATCAGAACAAATCCACAGACCAAAGTGCTAAAAAAAATTTCAAATTAGTAGTCAAATCATGTATATATACCATATGAAGAAAGGGAAATAGGGGGGGTGTCAACTGAAAACAACGAGACAGAGGGCCATGCAAGTCTACTACTTAGGGCACAAACGGCTTGATACTACAAAATATAGGTTGTAACTTGTAACCAAATCTCCACAAACTTGGTGAATGCTGATCCCTTCTCCACCTCTCACTCTCATTCCCCAGGAAAAGGAAAAAGAATAAACTATTATTAATGGTAACAAAATTCCACGACTCTATGAACTAGGAATAATATCAAAAGACCTAAAAGTCAGCTAAAAAACTTAGCAGAAGGAATTTCCTCCAAAGACAGAGCAGAGGAGGAACGAAGTGTACCGACCTCTTGATACTAGACAAAGGTAGTGATACCAGTCACTCAAACAACAATTACTCACTTGATACCAAACTAAAGTAGGAGGAAGTGAATTATACGGAAGAAAGTACCAAACTAGTGACTAGATTTTATACAAACTGAAATTCTCTGGTGACTGATATATGTAAAAAACTTTTGAGGTTTTTTTAAAATGTTATCCAATGGTTCTCCGCTTGAACAGAAAGATGTCAGTGCTATATCATTCTCGTGTAGCTGGCTTATAAATCAAAATATTGTATGAGAAGGCACCTACCGATGATCACATGAGAGAAAGCAATGTTATGTATGTTGAAATATTTCAGCAAGAAGAAGAGAAGACGTAGGAAATGTTTAATCCTAGGAAACAAGATCCACTGTCTGCTTTATTAAAGTTATTAAAAAACAGGCTTAACAAGCAGGTTCATGTTGGGTCATTTTTTGTTAGTGCTTGCAAGAAGCTAACAAGGACATCGCTGAACCTTCATATTTTCTCTCTATCTCATTCCCAATGGTGGTTCAAATTATAGTGCAAAAGAAACTTCGCATGTTAGAAGGGGAAATCAAAGAAAATTGCTTACAGAAACACACTCCAAAAGACTACTAAATACATATGTATTTGAAAAAAATTAAAAATATTCCTGTATTCAAATGACATTGATCTAAAGATTCAGGGGAACCTTAGTGAACATAGCAAAGCCACCTTATAATTTGTGAAAGAACTCAACAAGATAAAAAAAAATTATAGCTTAAAGACAGAACAGTCGATGAGTGCTTAAGTTTTAAAGACATACACAATAGCTGAAACTGCACGACAGTATCTCTCCCACATACTGCGAAACCTTGGTTGACCTCCAAGATCCCACAACTTTATTGTGACATTCCCCTTGGTGACTTTCCTCATATTAAATCCTACCTGTTTAGACAACAGAGATGTGTTATATAAAATTCTCCACAGAAATAGAATTACAACTGAGACCTGTCTAAAGTATAAAAGAAGTTAGCAGAGTGACTTCCTGATTCAGAATAAGAGGCGTAAGACAGTCTGCACAAGTTAACTCACCGTTGGGATCATATCTTCACTATATCCACCAGTCTTCAGGAATGAACCAGAAACAAAACATTCAGCCATCAGCATAATAACCAAAAGATACAGGAGAAAAATATATGAGAAAGCAGATTAAACACATTAATATTTACTCACTGCGATAACATTCACAAGTGATGTTTTGCCGGCATTCTGAAGGCCTATCAGAGATAGCTCCATTTCTTGCTTAAAGAAAAGACTTCAATACGAAAAGTAAAATAATTAGTATTTAGTAATGAAAAAGAGCAAGTAGCTAATCTGAAGTAAAAGGGTTGTATGAAAAGCAAAAGGAAAAAAAATCCACAACTGCGAGAATCAATGCAAGAATTTTAATTTGAAACAGAGAGACACAACATCATTAAAAATGCCAATTGACTGAAAAGCATGCATAAGCATATTGACCAGAGTGGATATTATGCAAGACGAAAACAAACAAATATAAATTTGTTAAATTATTTAATATTCTCCAAAGAATATTCAAAACTCATACAGAAGATAGAAGCTACCACTGAGAAACAATAAGGTGTAATTTTGCGAAGAAGATGTTACTCAAAGGCATCGGTCTAAAGATGATAGTTTCGCAAAGTTGGCATTTTTATTTACAAAAGAAAAAATTGCATAGTTTTATTTAAACAAACCAAAATAATTGCATTTGAAAAGCAGACCTCTACCAAAATATTACCACCCACATAAACATAATTAGAACAGAAGAAAACAAACATAATTCGAGAAGTTGCACCTCAAAATTCATCAACAGTCCAACACTCCACATGTGACATATGAATGAGTAACAATAATATATTAAAAAAAAAAATTTTATTTTCTCAATCTTTAATTATAAAACTAACAAAACCAAATAGTCATAAACAGAACGTAATTAATCTAGCAATCATCCATAAACTTACTTTTTGACAATCAAGCGATTCAAAATCTCAAATTAAACATCATCAAATTCCACCGTAGTAATTTAAATAAATAAATAATCATTTTCTCAGCATCCAAACAGATAGCTTACCTTCGAAGCCAATTGAGAAAAGCTTCCCATAATCCCATCTTTTACTCAACAAAACAGAAACAAAATTTAGGGTTTCACTAGGAAAAAAGTGAAAAAAAAAACTTTCTTTTGCTTGGTTTCTTTTCTCTTCAATTCCCTCGCTCTTTAAAGCAATAAATTTTTTTATACTACTACTACTACCAAAAAAAATAAAAATTATGATTGCAAATTTTTTTTTTGAGTAAATTTAATAAAAGACAAATAAAGAATGTTTCTTGACCTTTTTCCACGCGCTACTTTTAGCGCGTCTTCAATCAGAGCCAATCGTGTTTGGGTTTTTAGACAAGTGTGGCGTGTTAGTTGGTGAGGTAAGACCACGCGCGAAAAAATAAATGGGATTAAAACGTTGTCGTTTTCACGTGGTCCAGCTTTATCAGTTAGTCGGTCGCAGTCTTCAGTGGGCTTGCTCTTTACTAACCTGTGGGCTGCTGATTGGTTCCCTATTGACTTTTATTTATTTATTTTCAATAATATTATTTTTTTTATATGGCAGGTGAAATAGGCCAATTTTATTAATTTATTTTTTCTTCTTTAATAATTGGGGTTTAAAAAATGAGATGGGAAGTTGAAACTTGAAAGTAATGGAGTTGATTCTGTTCGTGGCGTCCGGATGGGACTTAAGTAAAATTATAATTTCAAATTTCAAATAATAAATAAGAGACTTGTTACGGATAGATTCATATATTTAACGGTTTAAGTTGTATATTTAATCGTTAAAATATCATGTTTGTATTTAAGGATATTTAATATTCTTGTGTATAGTAGTGGATCTCTTTCAATAAAAAAAAAAACTCAATAATATTTTAAGTATTTTTTATTTAAATTCAAGTATGAAAAACATTTTAAGAGTATCAATTTAAAATTTAATAAATTGAACTTTTTATAATATTTTGAAAATATTAATTAGTATTAAATATATCCTTAGAATTATTGTTTCCGCCCATACTTAAAATATGATTGACAAATGAATGGGACTTTGAAAAGTCTACCTTTAAATTCATGTAGTATATAAATATTACATAACCCATAATGTTGAAAAATCGTTGTAGTAAAATTAGTGGCAACTGGCAAACATGGTCTAGGATTTAGGTTCATAATATAAAACTATGTGCGGGGTCTAATAACCAAAATTTACATAATAATACATAAAATTTCAGTCAAATGCCTTATCTTATTATATATATATATATATATATATATATATATATATATTGGGTATGCGGGTCAAGTCTCGGCATAATTTAACGGAATTATATTTGGTGTTAAATTAAATTTTGTATTGAATTTTATATAAATTATGATTAATAGTTATTAATTAATAATTTAAATATAACTGAATTATTATTAAAATTACAATTATTCGATAGCACAACTTTAGTGGATTATCTAGGCATGGCAAACAGATCCGGACCCGGCCCGGGTCCGCATGGACCCGGACGACTCGGGTCCGGGTAGACCCGGATCCGCAAAAAAAAAAATTGCGGATCCGGGTATAAATTCCGAAAAGACCCGCAATGTACCGGGGACCCGGTACATTAAAAAAAAAACAGCATATTATACTGCGTTAAAAGTTGTACATCTGAAATATAACATGAAATTTTCTACATTAAAAGTGGACAATCATTAAGCTGATTTTAACAAAATCTGACATAACATGAAATTTTCAGTATTTTGTTTTTTAAAAAATAAAGGACTATATATATAATTGTATAATTGGTTTAAACGATAGAGACTAAATGAATATTTACACCAATTTTAAGTATCTTTTAAAACAAAGGACTGTATATATAATTATATAAATGATAAAGACTAAATCAACATTTACTTACACCATATATTAAAAATCATATAGAATTTTGAGTATATATAGAGCCGACAGTATATAAGTCATTAACTATTGCTTTATTGTACTTTATACACCAAAAATTTAAAAAAAAATAGAAAAAAAATAGTGAGTTGCGGTACCCGGATCCATCCTGGGTAGATTCGGGTCCGGACCTGGAAGCGTTTTTCCGGGTCCACTGCCGGACCCGGGTCCATTAAAAAACATTGCGGATCCAGGTCCATACGGACTTGGGTCCGAATTCAGAAATTGTCATCCCTAGGATTATATGTACATATGATAAGTTACAATAGAGGGTAAATTACTTTTTTTTTTTATTGCATGAATAAAAATCAAACTTGTTATGTAACTATGTGAGCATTAAAACGTGTTAATTTAATATTGTATCTAAATTCTAAATCTGCCTAGTATAGTTATTGGGAAGTAGCCTAATTTTTTTTCAATTTTTTTTTTTTATTGCATGAATAAAAAAAATAAAAAATAAAAAAACTTGTTCTGTAATTATATGTGCAGGTTTCGAACTCCAAACTTTTAATCCAGGACTCTTCATAGAGGATGAGTCTTGGGGTAACAATAAGGTTATTCCATTTTAACCTGGAGATCACAGGTTCGAGTTGTGGAAACCGACTCATTGTAAAAAAAATAAGGATAAAATTGCGGAAAAACCTTTTGTGGTATGTCATCTTTTAATATTGGACCCTCCATAAATCATTACTCATCACGACATCAAAAGGAAACATCCTCGAAGTCGAAGGTATCACTAAATTTACAGTAGCTCGCAAAACTCCAAGCAAAGCTGCAGCTTCCACCTAGCAGCTTTCAACGTTCACTTGCTGTTTCAAATCACATCACATGCAAAAAGCAAATATATAAATGAATAAGTTACACAGTTTCTATTTTTTCCTGCTACAGACTTTCAACTTTTGAGAAACTTCACTTTGAGTTTCCTTAAGTCTCATTTTTTTTGGTTGCCTCTTAATAAATTTTGTGCTTCATTTTAATTTGTTTAGCAGAATTGTGGATCGTGAATGGCTATTTTGCTAGAGATTTTCAAGGGGCTTCGTTTCTGCGTTTCTACTCTTTGGGATCTGCAGGAACTGCGGTATGCTAACATTTTCGATGATGTAAGTTGCATTGCAATGACCATCATCATGGCTGCTGTCTCATGTTTTGTTTCCACAAGAAGTCGATGAATCTCTTTTTTCCCTTTAAAAAGCCGTATCCAGAGCATAAGGCTATCGCTAATTTTTGCGTAGAGAGATTATTTATAAGGTTCGAATTCGTGACCAAACGGATAATGAGTTAATGCACGAGTTTTCATTAAGGTTTTATTGTAATTTATTAATTTACATTTGTTAAAGTTACATTCTGTACGTAGCTGCAATAGCTCTTGTATATTATCTTTACATCTTTATAAGAGCAATATGGTTAGCTTTTATTGAGAGTCAGCAGTTAGTTCCCATTGCTTGCTGTGCAAGGCACAAAAATTGCTAAAATGATACATATTATTTGTTAATTGTCAAAATGACATTTTATTCCATATAGTTTTGTAAGATATAGTTCATTCCGTTAGATATTTTTCGTTAATTTTAAATCATTGAACTATAAAACTTGTGTTTATAAAATTACAATGACTAAAGTGTTATTATAGTAATTTATAGAGTAATTGATTATCACTTCTCCTTATTTAAACGTGGTTCGAGCTCTCATATTTTTAGTTTGAATGAAATTTTACCAACTACTCGATATGAACCCACACAATTAAAATTCTAAGATATAATAGTAACCAACTAGTTTTATTAATTTCTTAAGATTTTGCTATAAGATCTAGAAGATGAGGATGAGTCAGCCATCTATCTGAACATTCACTGTTCTTCGCGGAAAATCTTCTGTTACCTTAAAACTGAAAGAAGTTAATGCCTTGGTCACCGGGTGCTTAACGGTGACATTGTAATCTCCATGAAACAATGAAAATTCAGAGGATCCTGTAATGTCTGTTGCAGTTTCGAAAGCTCTGGATGCCCATTCTGCGAGCAATTTGTCCAGAACATCCCCAGCTTGAGTGTTTTTGAAGTCTTTATCAACTAGAGCCATTTTAAAACCGGCAATTGCTGGTCCTGCAAAAGAAATAATCCCTCGAACTGCATGATGACCATAAGCTTCTTTGCCTGTCAAAGGAAAATAAAAATAGCATCAACTAGTGATTTCATTTCACACAATAGTTTTAAATTAAGGGAAATGCTAACGAGTGCCTTAAGGGTATTCCTTAAGAATCCATTTCTGGAAAGTTTTTATGGGAAAAAGGAAAAATTAATTAATGTTTTGATAATTTTGTATATTTCCCATAAAAATGATGTAAAAACTTTCTAAAAATGGATTTTTAATGAGTGTCTTTAGGACACTCGTTAGCACGACCCTTAAATTAAAGGAAAAAGGGTATTTAAACCCTTGTTTTGAGGAAATAATCATGAAGACCTCATTGACTTTAAAAATGGTCACACGCACTCCTTTTATACATACACGACTCTTTGTTTTGATAAATCTTGAAGTCTGTGTAACCCGGAAAGGGTTCTATGTGACCATTTATGAAAATTTGACATTTTTGAAAATGTAGAACTCCAAATTTTGTCTAGAAAATGATATGTATGTTCTAAAAGGTGTTTGTGTGATAATTTTTTAAAATAAGGGGGTCTCCATGACTATTTAACCAAAATATGGAGTCTAAATGTTATTTTCTCTAAATTTAAAGTGACAGCAAGCACTTCAATCCTAAATACCTGTTAATTTACCTGATTCGGGCCAGGGGACACATTAACTTCTGTAAGCCATATGGGAAATCCTGTGGATCCTAGAGTGTCCAAAACAGATCTAATGTAAGCAATGTTTGGCTGGTAAGAACCAAAATTGCCTTGCAGGCCAATTCCTAGTAACATTCCAGCATTTCCAGGATATGATATAATCTCATCAATTTTTTTCTTGTAGTTGATTGGATTTGATTTCTCATCAGCAGGAAATTCCAGGGTGTTATATTCATTTAAGAACATGATTGTTTTTGGATCAAGCTTGTAAGCCATCCTGTAAAATTCTGCTGAAGCATTTTCACCAAGCATATCCTCAAAGAACCTGAAATGCAAATTCTCATTCACTACATCCCAATGAATCACCTGTCCTGCATATCTTGAAGTCACTGAAATGATTCTTTTCGCTGCGGATTTTCTTAACTCTTCACGGGAAAGTTTATTAACCCAGCTGGGCTGCATCTTGGGATTGTCCCAGAAAATGTTGTGACCTCTTATAGAAATGCCATTTTTTTTGCAAAATTGTACCATGGCATCAGCAATTGTGTAGTTTTCTTGTCCTGGTTTTGGCTCTGTGCTGTACCATTTCATTGCATTTGTGAAAGTTGTGTACTTGAATCTTGAAGCAAACCAGTTCTGGTAATCTTTGCTTGTGAGAATATATTGATTCATACCGCATCCTAAAGGGTAGCCTGAGTTGATTTGCTTGATGGAAACTGAAGCACCTTCTAATGCAGTTTTATTAGCATAAGTTACATGGAGCCTCACCTTGCCCTTGCGCACCTGAATAAGATGATTTCTTGTTTATTTATTAATATTAAATGGAAAAAAGGACATAGAAATCCTAAACAGCGGCAGCGGCGGAGCTATTAAGGGATGAGAGCAGATAACTGTCCCTCTCAATCTGAAAATTTGTTAAAATTCATCTTACAAATTAATGAAATTCTAATTTGTTAATAAGATAATTTTAATTTGTGTCTTTTAACATGAAAAATATCCACCGTTTTTTTGTGAAAATAAAATTTTGTTTCCACATAATCAAAATTTTTTCCTAGTGATTCAATATTTTAGGTTATGCCACTGACCCTAAAGTTTACTCAAATAACCAGCTGGACCTGTAACAATTCAAAAAACACATCCCAACTTATTCAAAGTATCTTCCTACCCCATTTACCATTTAAAAGGGTACAATAAAATGGTATCATATTGATGAAATTCTTCATCAAATTTTTTATCTTCTCAACAGTGAATAGATTAGGTAGTGGATTAATGATGATCAAAACATCTAGGTAAAAGAAAATTAAAGCTTCATAAATATACTTGGGACTGCATGTCATTACTATTGTCCGTTTACGTAGATAATGATATATATATATATTTGGAATCGTTGGAAATTCTGTTGCCAAATCACCCATTTTGGGCTTAAGCAGAGCAGATAAAACCCTCGGCTGTCCCGTAGACAATTAATGATATTATTATGCATTACTTGATAAAACCCATTTAACATTGCCCTTTTCTCTATCCAAATAAACGAAAAACAGTAACAAAGTCAAAGTGGGGTTTGAGTGTATGTTTATAAAACTTTGATGGTCTAAGTGTCCATTTAAACAAATCTTGAGGGTCTTAGTTTCTTTTTCCTAAAAACAAATCGTATAATGTATGTGTGTTTATGTGTTATTTATGACCTTGTTTATGTTTTTCTCTTGGTGGGATCTCCATTGCTCCTTGGTGAATGGCTGTAATGAGACACTATCAGCCCATATTTCCATACTTGTATTTTTGCTCTGCATTAAGAGTAAAAAAAAAAACAAAGCAAATCAAATTCTTTGTTACCATTGTGTTTAGTTGATGAAATGATGATAAAATTAATATTGCATAACTTGACCTCAAGAAGAATCTCCACAGGGCCTGTGAAATTGGCAACAAGGCCACCTTTTAGAAAAGACCAGCACCCATGCTTAGCCAAAACATTACCACCATGTATCAGTTTCCCATCAGATGTTTTAAACACAGCAGCAACAGTCTCACTTCCATGGCTGACTTGAATCCAAGCTGAAGATTCAGTTCAACCCTAAACAGTTAAAAGCTTATAAAGAAATTAAAATAGAATAAATTGCAAATTACTTACCAGAAAAACTATAGATCTTTCCTTTTTCCAAGTGAACCTTTTGTGGGAAATTGTCTATTAGTCCTCCTCCATAATGAGCTCTTTGAGGCTCAGCCAAGCACTGCAATTAATAGAAATATTTTAAATTTTGTAACTTGTATGTACACATTATAACAAGTGTTAAAAGGATGGTATAATGTATGAAACTTTTCACGTTGTGGGTTCTGAGAGGATTCAACAAGTATGTAATTTTATCTTTATTTTTTTCCTACGAAGATATTGCTTCTGCAACTCGAAACTGTGACCTTCAGGTAGGGGCGAATCCAGAGGATATAATGAAATGAGATTTCACAATTTTTAAAGGTTTAATTTATAATTCAAGAGTATTTATATTATTTACTTAGTACTAACAGTTGTAAAAAAAAATTAAGAGGGTCAGTTGTCTCCCTAACATACAAAAGACTTCCCCCGCTTCAGGTCACAATAGAATAATCTTATCGTTACATAAAAGACTCATCATCACATGATAACAACAAGTATATATTGGGGAAAAAATGACATATATAAAGATCAAGCAAAGCAAGAAGTTGTGCATTTAGGTGTATAATTTCATCTTGCCTTTGTTGTTGCAGTGTAGTCATACATCGAACCGTGAATTCCATGTCCTGAAATCGATCAAAATCATAAAAAATGAATTAAAGAAACATCCAAAAGAATGAATGTTGGCGGCCCTGATTTACCTTAAATTTTAGGGCCTATCAATAAATGAAGTAATTTTTTAGTACAACAGAGGCGTGAGTGTCGTGGTATATCATCAACAAATTAGAAAATAACATGTATGATTTAATATCAATATTTTTAGTTATTTTTAATATTTTAGCACGCGTAACAATGAACTATTGGATTATTACGCGGATGACGTGCTACCTCCGTTGTATTGTAGATTTTCTCCAATAAATGATAAAAAATTATATATAATAATCATATCACACATTTAAAAACTTAATTTTAGATTAAATTTCGAGCCCCAATCTACCCACTTTTATGGACTGTAACATATTCTAATGTCGCTTGTGTACCTGAATAAATGAAAATGCATAAAAGCATTAAGATGCAAGTTTCAGTAATGATCTTCATCTTTTCACTTCACAATCAAAGCTACCTGAAATTAGAAGTTACAGCAACAGGAGAAATGTGAGTTCAAATGAACTTAAAAGATTAAAAAGGGCAATAAAACAATATAAAAACAGTGAAAAAAGAATATATTTGGCTTAAAATAAACATGTGAACAAAATCCTACAATTAATGCAGGATCACAAACAAAATTTATCAAAGATTTGAAACTTTTCTTTTCATTTCCCTGAAGCAAACATTTGGAATTATACAAAGTGTGTGACTGCTAAGATTGCTAAAGAGAAGGTAAAAAAGAAAAGAAAAGAAAAGTAACTGAGTCATTTGCTAAATATGTAGATTCATTTCTTAGCTGATACAAATGGTCAGTTGGGATATTCAAATTTATATCAAATTAAGGGTTATAAATTTAAGAAAAAATTAATATTAATTTTTTTTTTTTAAATTAAAAAAATTATTAGCACAATTGATCTTTTAAAAACGAAACAGAAGCACAACTCTATAAAGAACAAAACGTATAAGACAACATGATCCATGTGAAACAATTAATATTAATCTTTTTTTATAGCTTTTATATGGCCATGATTGAATGTATATGTGTAACTTTAGAGAATGATTACAGTGTAATTTTTATCTATTATCCATTGATTACCTCAAACTTTTCATTTGTATCTTTGTAAATTTTCGGCTGCTAACAACCCAAATTTTCATGCAACAAAAACTGAGATCAATATTAGATGGGTATAAGAGGTTTGCAAGGTAAAAATGGAGACGACGTATCAAACAATGTTGCATTATAGATATACCTCTACCACTAGGGGTGGCAATCGGTCCAGTTCGGTTCCGAACTGGCCGGTTCCCGGTTTTACATTTATGTACGATTTCGATTCCGGTCCGGTTTTATTTTTTTAAAAAATTTTAATAATGATTTTTTTTTAAAAAAATAATAATAAATTTTAAACTGTTCCAATGAACGGTTCCGGTTCGAACCGCTGGAACCGTTCGGTTCCAACGGTTCGATTTCGGTTCGGTTAAGGGGAACCCTAACCGAACCAAAATCTTCCGGTTCCGGTTCCGGTTATGTACCACATTAGTCCATTTATCTACAAAAATATTAGTGAGCAATTAGTAGGGATGACAGAAAGTTTCGAATTCCAATTGAGATAATTTATCTTTTCGAATAAAAAATTGAGTTGAAATTTAAGATTAAAAAACGTATTGATTCAAAAACTGATATGAGACTCGAAGTTTCTTTTATCACTAATCTACAATCGAGATGGAATCAAAATTGATAAATTCCCATCGATTGCCAACTCTAGTAATTAGTAAGATTGGGTAGAGCCTGCTAATAGTATAAAATAATAATAATAATAATAATAATAATAATAATAATAATAATAAAAATAATCTAGCATAAAATAGCTAGAGTGGAAATAATGCTTACTTGGGTAGTGTTGAATTGATGAGTACATGCAGGCTGATGTAGAATGTTGAATATTTATAGTAATATGAAGATAGTGGAGAAAATTAATGCATTTGTTTTTAGTTAACTTTAAATTATCGGTTTTGCTAATTATACATAAACTAATGACAGTACTTGCAAATTATGCATTAAAGTTCAGATATTGTAAGGTTGGCACTTCCTTCTTTACATCTCCAAATTTTATGCAGTTAACATTCTAAAATATTCATATGAAGAATTTATGTTTTGGAAAGTTTTGTTGCTTAAGATCGGATTTTTTTTTTTTTTTTTGAATATTTATTTAAGCAATATCTCTGGTTATAATGTCATTAATGTTTTCTCATAATTACATATGCTCTAATATATTAAGGTCTTGACCTAATAATGGGTGATGAGTGGTTAATATCCCTATATTTCTCGTATTTTATCTTAATATTTTTTGGGTGATATCGGGATTTATGATAATTTTGATGTATTTTGAGTGTGTTTTTACAGGTCAAAATCATATCCGACTCAATGAAATTAACTAGAGATAAAAATGACAAGATATGAACAAATCGGGAAAAATTCAGAGTCAAAATGCGCATCCCAATGCGCATAATGTGTCGAGACGCGCTAATGATCCTAAAGTAACTAGTGTGTTTGAAATTGGGTGTGTCGCGACTTTGCCCTTGTCCCATCGCGACGCGCCGAAGTCTGTTGCAAGAGCGCGCGATGCGCGGGAAGTCGGCCTGGATCCATCCCAAACTCGATTTTTAATCGAGAATTACCCCTAAGACCTCCTATATAAACATAAGTTCGTCCCAAAACCTATTATCAAGCTTCATAACATATTTTGGAGCCTTCAGAAGAACACCTAGAGCAAGGCAAGAATGAGTGCTTCAACGGGTGGTGGAATTTGAAGATGAAGACTGCAAACGAGAATTTATTTCCTCCATTTTCTCTCCATCTTTATTTTTTATGAGTTCTTTGCCTTATAATAATGATTAAAATTTTTTTATTGAATATAGTGAGTAGCTACACTACAAGAAAAAAAGCTTTTACTGATACTAAATTAGTGTCAGTAAAGGGTTTTACTGACACTATATAAATGTGTCAGTGTTGCCGCAGCCAGAAATCACTGACACTAGTTTCTAGTGTCAGTGATTCTTAGTGTCAGTAAACGTTAATACTGTAGTATCAGAAAATTATTGACACTATGGTATCAGTAATCTCTCACCACTATTTTAGTGTCAGTAAATTATTGACATTATATCATCAGTATTTAGTGATACTATAGTGTCAGTAAATTTTGTTACTGCAGTATCAGTATATCGCATATATTTGATTTTTAGTGTCAGTAATTATTGTTACTATAGTATCAATATCCGTCAATATCTTTAAAATTAAAAATCGTATTATTTCACATTATATTTCTTATTTTTTGTAATTAAATTAATCATAAAATATATATATATACACACATACACACACCAACTCAATGAATAAAAAACTAAAAAATTACATTTATATAAAATTCGCAATATAATAGATTAATCGTATTAATCAATTCAATAGTATCACATGATGAATACAAAAACTCCATAGACAATCTTTAAATTAACATATATATATTTCAAAAACTACTCTTAAAGTCCCATCAAAATGTCATGCCCCCACCAAAATTCATGATACTTGTTGAGAAGCCTGCAACAATCCCCCAACAATATGATATCTGGCACAAAATCTGATTTATAAACCAAATGTTAAGAATTAGATGGACTTCCAAAAAAAATCGATATCTTCATAAATAAAAACATTAAATACATCCAAATAAAAATACAAAATATAACCCTAATCTAATTTTTGTCACATAAAGCACTTATTGACAATAACCATACCAACAACCTAAGAGCATGCATATAAAAAACCAAATGGCATCCATAATAACAAGTTGTATCTTTCATACCGCTACATAATCACCAAAACAAACAAATCAATAACACACACACACACACACACACACACACACACATATATATATATATAGACGGACATAAAACTGAAATAAAAGGATCTCATGAACCAGATGAAGTTTATCAGATGACATGATCTAATACTGTTTCCAAATGCAGGAAGCAAATCAAGATTACAAGATAGTTGTTCATTATGGAATTCCTGGAAACTAAAAGTTCAAAGCTCAAAATGTACTAGAATGTAACATTCCAGGTAATTGCCATAAAAATAGATGAGATAAACATGTTAGATCTCAATATATCAAATACTGCTTCCATAGCATTCATGCTGCACCTCAAAGCACATCAGATGACAGGTGCCATATCCCCCAAAGGTTTCAACAAGTATCAATCAGAACATGGCAAAACTTCATCAGGTAAAAAACTTCATCAGATATGATTCATATGCTTTCATTCACTGAAGTAAAAAATATGGGGAAAAAATTCTAAGCTAAAAGTAGAAACAAGAAATTATTAATTTACAGAAAAGAGAAATATCATACTACTTCATTAACTCAACGAACAATAGCTATGTTGTCCTTGTCATTTGTATTCTGCAGAATAGAAGATTTCCCAATATGTCATGAATTAAAGTGAAAAATAGGAAGTAATAATCACCTCTGTAAAACATGTCCTTGTAATTACCTCTCATTATACTGTGTGATTATATGTGCAACATATATTGCCCAATCATCACGGAGTTGCGTTATATCTTCCAGAGTGTACTCATTAATCCCCTTGAACTTTAAAATATTTATAAGTTAGAATTTTAAACAGTAAGATATCTTAATTGACTAGTGATAAAACTTAACTATTGTTAACTTACATTGTCTTTTAGAATGTTCACATTTGTTACAATTTGCTGCATGTATTTCATCACATAATAACCGCATTCAAAACTTCCAGGCTGCATTGGACACTATAAAAAAGAATTATCATATCAATATTAGTTCATTTAGACATATTCTAAATATTCTCATTGTTGCAAAAATATATATATATAAATATATATATATATATATATATATATATATATATATATATATCATAACTTTGTACCTTCACAGATACCCAAGTCACACTACCGCTCTTATTATTAGAATGTAAGATTGATACACTCTAATTCCCCTACAAAAAATTATAATTGGATATCATATAAATAATGCAACAATAAACCCAATGTTAAAATAAAGAGAAAACAACTATAACTTAACTGATTAACAATTTGCATCAACTCATCAGTAGGATTATTCCCCTTAGGATCCAGATAATATATCGTGCGTCGTACTATGTCAATTGCAAGAAGCACCCAGTGAAAGCTAAATAAGAAAGAAAGGGTAATAAAAATCTGGATTACATAACTTGAAATTGAATACTAAAAAAATTAAAAAATTATTACCTTGGGTTGTATGGGATCAATATGATTTGCCCCAACTCTATCATACCTAACAGTTTTGAAATGTATTGAGGTCCTTCTTTCAAAGCAACCTTTGATGGACGTATCATCTCAAAATTTCCAAACTGAACTGGTTTGGCAGTTTCAGTTTTATCCATCTCATCGTATAAGTGCCTAAGACAAGATAAACATAAAAACAAAGTAAATATTTATAAAACATTTAGAACAAATGAAGAAAGAGGTAAAAGAAAACATACTTGATCCATATGTTAATAGCACAGTTTGAGACCTCCTTAAAATCCATGATTTCTTCGCAAATTGCTTTGTCTAAGTATGACTTCCAAGTAATACCAAAAATTGGTATGTCATAATCAATCTTTATCAAATTCGGAAAACAGCTCTTAACAAGCATAAAAAACATTTGCATGTATGGACTCTTATCTTGTTTTCTTGTTTGTGCAGCTGCCCTCGTGTTCTTTTTAAGAACCAGCTTTCTTGCAATTGTTTTTTCACAACTACTTCATTTTTTGGTTCCTTTACTGCAGGAGTTAACCTCGGAGATCTTCTTGGAGTCAATTTAGGTTTCGTTGGAGTTATTCTTGAAGTTGCTTCAATGTTTTGTTCTTTTTGATCATCATTTGGCACACCAACTTTAATAGGATCCTCCAACATTTTGCTCTTCACAGACTTTGGTGAAGTTTTACCCACAACTAACTGAACCTGTAGGATTAATTCATTATTAGTATTTAATAATACATATATATGAAGATATTAAAAAGACAGCCAAATGTATTAACCTTTCTTTTTCCAAGTATGCTCGGGGAACGTTCAAGCTCTAAGCAAGCGCCACTTGAAGATTTTGCCTTGGGAAAGTTAGAACTACCTACTTCACTGTGTTGCTGTAGGCGTTCAGCCTTGCATTCATATACTCAAGTTGCGCTGTCATAAATTGAAAGCTCTCCTGATACTTCTTCCTTTCTATTGCAAACTCTGAAGATTCAGGAATTTGAAAGTACATGGATGGAGTGATAAATTGACCTATTCCTTGCACTCTAGATCCATTAGGTTGCTTCTGAATAGCCTCAGTCAAAATATCTTTCGGGCCTTGAGAATGAAAAGAACCTTCTTCAACTTGGCTCTTAAGATCACTCTAAAAAAACAGAAAAATACAAGTAAGAAATTAAACATGCTTCTATATCAGCTATTAAGAGTTATGGTTCATTTACTATTTTCATCTCTATCGCAGCCACTGCAGGTTGTAGATTGCCATCCTTATCTTTTCTTGCCATTATCCAAGCATCACTCCGATCAATTTCATTTCGGATGTTCCAGTTTTCAATTTCTATGCCAGGTTGTAAATCAGTTATGATTCCAGAAAATAATAAATAATAATGTAAAAATAAAAATACATACATGTCTATATAACATGCCACTGTATCCCGTGCTTCCCAAGTGATGATTGTAGGTATATATGCCCTCTTCTCTTTGGCTTGTTGACTTTTTACCTACACAAAGATAAAATATTTTAATAAATACTTAATCATATACACACAATCAACTTTAAAAAACGCACCTGAAATTCTGCTGACAAAACTTTATTTACAAACAACTTCCAATCGCCATCTTTTATGCTTGGATACTCAATTGGAGGTGACCTAAGTGATTTCATGTCATTCTTGTTAGGTATGATAAATTCATTTGCCAACTCACTCCTGAAGTTCCTTAAAGAAACTCCCATCAACTTTAGCACTTGTCCTTTCATCTTTAACTCAAAGTAAATTTTTTCTATACACAAATAAGAAAATATTAGCACTATAAATATTTAACAATATAGTTGTCATTGTAAGAAAATATCAACCTGAAAATGTTGCCATAGGAACTCCTTCACCTCTAAGGGCACACGCCTCCAATCATCATATGTAATCGAAATTGTTTCCCGAACAATAACTCCTATGTAATTTCTCTTCAGCTCATTCTCTTCTTCCTTGTCCAATAGGAACTCCGTATATATTGTACTCAACCACTATTTTATCCCCATCCTTTTGCAAATCTTTCTTCTTGGTTTGTTTTCTTCTTGAAGGCCTACCTTCAAGATCTGGAAGATTCATCTCTTCATGTTCAGCCATAACTCTATAATCCCTACAATACTGAAAACAACAAATAAGTACATCATTTAAATAACATTTAATAACAAACTGCTTTCTCTGATCCATATTAAAAGTACATATATAAATCACTTACATAATTAGAGACACAAAATAATGGTTTAAGGTAAAGATAAATAAAAGATAGACGAATCTAATAAAAAAGTGTCATTTATATAAGAAACAAACCACTTACATAATTCAAAAACTGTCATATTCATAGCCTAATGAAATTATAAAATTACAAATCTTTATCTACTGGAATTCTCCCACATCATCATCATCATTCAAATTACAAAGTGGAAGTTTGTTGGATAATGGTGCATATACATCAATGTCATCACAACCATCTCCACTGGAATAATAGCTAACTTTTCTTTTTCACTGAACAGACAATTGATTTTCTATTATCAATCTGGTCTTTAACATAAAATACTTGCTTTGCATGACCAGCAAGAATAAAGCAATCAGATTTATAGCCTATCTGATTCAAGTCAACTACGTAAACCCTAAATCATCAATATTAACCCCTCTATCGTCCACTCATGAACACTTGAAAACTGTTTTCTTAAACATCAAATAATCAAGTTGCCAAATTTCATCAATGACCCCATAAAATTTCATGTTCCCAGAATGAGGATGTTTTCTTTTGAGCTTGAAATTTGCAAAGTATTAGCAACAACCATAACACCACTATTTTGTGTTTCACGTTGTTGTCCCGATCCTTCGTCGTAAAACTTGAACCATTAATCTGGTAGCTGGGATATGTTACCACACTTGGTCGCAGTTTACTTGTCAACAACCATATTGTATCATCATTGGCACATTATTTGCCTTATCTTCTCCTACCTATTGTTTGAAATCACAAAAGAACAATAATTACTTTAATACGAACAATTTATGAGTAAAATTATATAAACATGTGTTTCCCACTACAAACTTTATTTTCAACCCATCACAAAATGTGCGAGTATGTTCAGCTTGTAACCACAAAGGTTTCTTTGACTGACGGGGGTATTTTAATTGCAAATATCGAATATGCTCCCTATAGTGACACCAATATTATACAAATATTAATAAACAAATAACTTATAAATTAAAAAAAAATTAGACACAAACATACCCTATTAATGATTGGATTTCAGGGGTATTCATTATAACACAAAGGTGTGCTTGCCTCAACATATGGGCATCTACTTCCTTTATGTGTGCATATCCTAATGGCATTTCGATTGTAAAATCAATAAGACAACCAGTTGGTAGTCCAATGGAATCACAATTTGCAAAGTAATCAGCACAAAATTCAAGTGCTTCTTCAGCAACATAACTTTCAGCAATACATCCTTCAGGTGGTTTGCGGTTACGAACATAACCTTTAAGTCTTTTCATATCTCTCTCAAAAGGGTACATCCAAAGAAGAAAATTGGCCCACATAACCTAACTTGTTCAACTAGATGGACAGTCAAATGGATCATGATGTCAAAGAAATTGGGTAGGAAGTACTGTTCAAGTAAGCACAGGGTGATAACAAGTTCTTTTTGCAATAGGTGAAGACTATCAGGATTTATTACCGTAGAGCACAATGAATTGAAAAAAAAAACACAACCTGATTATGGCATTTCTAATATTTTTTGGCAAACAATTTCGAATTGCCAAAGGGAGTAGTTGTTGCATCAAAGTATGACAATCATGAGACTTGAGTCCTTGAAGCCGACAATCATCCATTGAAACAAGATTACGAAAGTTGGAAGAGTACCCATTTGGAACTTTGATACCTTGCAAGGTTTCACAAAACATTTTCTTCTCTTTTTTACTCAAAGTGTATGGTGCTGGAGGTAGGACATTGCTATTTGTGTCAGGCACTAGTTTTTCCCTAACCTTGAGGTGATCAAGATCTTTTCTAGCATTAATCACATCCTTTGTCTTGCCTGATTGATGAAGTATTGTACCATAGATGTTTTCACACACATTTTTTTCAATGTGCATCACATCTAATAAATGACGAACTAACAAATATTTCCAATACTCTAAATCAAAGAAGATCGATTTCTTTTTATACAATTTCAGAAAAATGTCTTCATCACCTTCACCTTCACCACCACCATCATCACGTTTTCACTTTTTGATCTTTCTTTTCCAAACTTGGTTTGAATATGCTCAACCATTTTAAATATTTCCTGACCTTTTAAATATTGAGGAGGAGAATCCCACTCTTTCTTTCCAATGAAAGCTTTTTTTAGTTTTTTGAAATGAGTGACCAGGTGGTAGAAACCGTTGGTGGCCCATATCAGACATTTTCCGACTATGCGGCAACCAATGTGCACAAGTGCCTATCCCACAAAGTGGACAAGCATAATATCCCTTAACGGTACACCCAGATAGTTTCCATATGCTGGGAAGTCACTGATTGTCCACATCAACACAGCTCGTAAATTGAAAATTTCTTTTTTTATATGCATCATACACATCAACACCTACATTCCACAAGATTTTTAAATCCTCGATTAAAGGTTGTAGGTACACATCTATATCATTTCCAGGCTGCTTGGGGCCAGATATCAAAAGAGACAACATCATAAACTTTCTCTTCATACACAACCATGGAGGGAGATTGTATGTTATCAAAGTAACGGGCCAACAGCTATAAGTGGTGCTTTGATTGCTATACGGATTAACCCCATCACTTGAGAGAGCTAAACGAAGATTTCTAGGATCTTGGGAAAATTCAGGCCACTTATTGTCAATTGATTTCCATGCCGGTGAATCTGTAGGGTGGCGAAGATTGCCGTCTTCAATTCTCTTATTTGCATGCCAAATCAAGTTTTCAGCTGTCTGTGGTGAATGAAACATTCTTTTGAACCTAGGAATAATTGGAAAATACCATAACACCTTCCCAGGAACCCCTTTTCTCAATTGTTTGGAACCATCATTTTTTCTTTTCCACCTAGATTGTCCACAAATTGGGCATTCAATAAGATTTGCAAACTTATTCCTGTAAAGAATGCAATCATTTGGACATGCATGTATTTTATCATAATCTAAGCCCAACACTTTCATTGTTTTTTTTGCCTCATACATAGACTTGGGTAGATTATTATTTTTTGGTAATATATCAGCAAGAGCTTCTAACAAAGCTGAAAATCCTTTATCAGACCACCCATAATTCCCTTTGACATTATACAGTCTCATTAAACCCGATAACTTTGAATGTTTAGAACCTAGATATAATGGCTTTTCAGCATCTTTGACCGGCGTAAACACACACGTATAACGCAAGCGCACGTATCGTTCAAGTAGTATAAAAATATCGATCCCACGAGGACTTAATTCCTACTGTTGTTATTAATTGATGATACTATTTATTTACAAATATCTAATTAAAGGAGAAGTGAATTGATTGCTTGAAATGAATTGATTTGTAGAGTTGCTAAATAAATAAATAAATAAAAAGACAAAAGAAAATACTAAGGAAAATAAAAAGACTCAAAGATCTAGGGTTGTTAATCTTTCTAATATCAATTAAAAGATTAAGTAGTTAAATCATAGTTGGGTAAATTATTGAATTATTAATCTGGAACACTAAAATATGTAAAAGCCTCTTTCGAATGATCATTTACAAATACCTAGTTATAATCCAATTGAACCATATGTCTATGTCAATTAAATTACCTAGATTCATTAAGGTTAAGTTCCAATTATGACTACCCCCGCCCGACAGGTATATTTCTATCCTGTAAGGAAATCTATTAAAGGTTTATCTATCCTTAGGAAGATCGTGGGTTGTTGAGACTAAGGTCTTAAACTTAAAATCCCTATGTCTAGTTCATTTTAAGTTTACCTAATAATTTTATTAGTGATCAGTTAATAAAAAGCATTAAGATTATGACTCAACAAATAACTCTTTAATTACCCAAACTATAATCTAACCCTTTTTAAATCCGGTGATATTAGATTTCATCACAACCTAGAAAACTAACTTAGTTATAACACATATTTATGACAAGTAAAAAAAATAAAAATTAAAAATTACTAAAAAGTAAATGCGGAAAAATAAATAAAATGCTAAGGTAAAAGGAATTAACTTTTACTATTTACTATTTAGATATCTCCCAATAATATAATATATAATCTTGTGATATTTTAAACCAACCGTCCAGAATGGCGGTATCCTGATTAAGTCAAATTCAAATATACCAGCCATAAGGCGGAACAGTAAAATAAATTTAAACCAACCGTCCAGAATGGCGGTATCCTCATTAAGTCAGGTTTAACCAGATTAATTTGATTTACCAACCGACCAATATAGCGGTATCCTTTTTAATTCAGATTTTAAATAGTTTATATATTATATTTTAAGGGAGATTAATCTAAATAGCAAAAGTAAAAGTATTACCTTATTACCTCAGCATGGGGACGTTACCCCCTCATAGATGAATGAAACTATTATTTACGTAAATAAAACTGAATAAAAGAAACTAAAGAAGAGAACTCTCAATTTATTTATAAGAATTTCAGAGGAAAAGGTACATTTGAAACTAAAAATTCAAATCTATTTATAGGAAAAAAATCTAATTTTTTATTATTATTTTTTAGATTTTTTATTATTATATTATTTTTTAGATTTTTATTATTTTATTATTATTTTTTTTGGATCGCTGAATCTTCGACACGTGGCGTGGTGGCTAACAAAGACGGCTCGTTGAATCTTTGACACGTGGCAGACGCCCAAAATTACCAAAATACCCTTTGCGTCGGGATGTCCAAAATTACCAAAATATCCCTTTTGCCAAATTTCACAGTTTTGCTCCAAATCACCTCCAGAATGTCTTGAAATTTTATTTCGGTGTCGGGACAAAATTACCAAAATACCCTTTGTGTCGGGACGCCCAAAATTACCAAAATACCCTTTTTGCCAAATTTCACCAAATTTCACAGTTTTGCTCCAAATCACCTCTTGAATGTCATGAAACTTTATTTATCTACAAAATAACACAAAACACATCAAAATATTCACAAAACTCAAGAAACTATACAAAATATTAAGTTAAATGAGTGGGAAATAGTGATAGTTTTACCACTCATCACACCCCCAAACCTAACATTTTGCTAGTCCTCGAGCAAAATAAAAAAAACATAATAAAATTTAACTAAGCCACTTTCGTAGGGATCACGATTGCATTAGCATATGCAACAAGCCTTTAAACCCCTAGGTGTCCCTAGTGGACGAGTTGTAGTCTCGTGAGGGTTTACAGCAATGATACCCACAAACATTTTATAAAAGTAAAAAGATAGTGAAACTAATGCACACAAAAGCAAAAAGACAAGAGAAAAGAGAATAAAGAAGTTAGTGACTAATTAGGTGAAACTTCTACTCCAAGTTTACTAATTGTTTTGTTTCATTCTAAATTACCGAATAAGTAAATTCTCCGATTATTTTTACCATTCTCCATATACACAGCCAACATAATATTAAACAACTCATTTCGCCCATAACAGTCATAAGTGCAGTTGATAAGAGAATAATATTTTTGTCCTAAAGTTTTATCTGATTTCACACCTTTTGTAGTAATGGAATAAATTTTCTGATTTTTCGGATTTTTTCTTTGATTTTTTTCTTTTCTCTATTTTTTATTTATATACAATATCTTCCATCTATGTAGCGAGTGTTGGGTCGGTGGCTCCCAAACCAGTTGACTTTAGGGCACCAGGTGTTAAGACACCCCTACGGACTTAGTTACTCAGACTTCAGATATAAATATATTTATTCTGCAACATCTTCGATCCATGTAGCGAGCTTTGGGCCAGTGACTCCCAAACCAGTTGGTTTTAGGGCACTAGGTATTAAAATACCCTTACAGACTTAATAACTCGGATCTCAGACTTTTTTTTTTTTTTTTTTTTTTATTCCATCACTTTTTTTTTGAGATGCTTCTCCAATTAAACTATAGCACTGAATATTACAATCTTTTCAATTTTATCCTATGTCTGTATGTTACCATGAATGTTGATAATACCTGCCAACTAAGCATATGAAGATCTATTTAAGTCAGTTTTATGGAGAATTTACAAATTAAATAATTCAAAAGGAAATAAACAAAAATTAACTTGTTTCGAAAAATGGGTTTGAAATACGTCTCAGGAGTGGAAATTCCTTACACAGCTATTTCTTACCAATTCCATCTTTTTAGTCAACATAAAAATTCAAAACCATTAACATAAAGAAATAATTACTACTGGTCATGGTGTGTGACTAACTGTCGAATGGACTTCCCATTGTAGATTCCCCAGAGGGAGGGTGGAGCGAGGCTCTCTTAAATACCCAAGCCTCTTAGGCTCTTATCGCTTGGTGTCAGGAATAAACAACGAGTCCTCCAAACTAGTCTATCACAACAAGCTATGGGTGAATGATTATCTAGGTGTCTTCACAGCTTTTCCTTTTAGAGAGGTAGTAAGTGAAGAAAGACACCAAACCATCACCTAGCTTTAAATATGCCTTTTTTTTAAAATTTTTTTAATTTTTTTGTATTTTTCGAAAAATTTTGGACTAAAAATAAAAACGCAATAAAAATAAGATACTATTAACTATTCCTCACCCCCAAACCTAAATGAGACATTGTCCCCAATGTCTTAAATAATAGAAGAAGAGTTTAGAAGATAGTACCTGATTAGCTGAATATAAAATAGAAATTATAACAAATTGCACGGGTTGCCTCCCTACTAGCGCTAAATTTTTCGTCTTCAGCCAGACGTGACTGAAATCTATCTGTCAAGGAGGTTTCAATGTCGTTTTGGATGTCCGATTAAAGACAATCCCATGAGCGTTGCTTTTGAAGGGTCTCTTCCAACGGTAAAGTGGCAAAAAGTATTTTGTCTCATTCAGTGCTTGTGCCATCTTTTTAAACTTTGTTGCTCCAGCAGTTCCTGAAAAGAAAGAAAGAAAATCAGGAGGTCTCGTATGGTGCTTGACTTGGAATGGAATTTCCATTCTGTCAAGCTTCTGAGCGATGTCTCTAATTTTTACTCCCCAAAACAGTGATATTTCGCCTGAATGCACTGGCTCTTCAATAAGTTCAGTCATTTGCTCCTCAATTTGCTCGGGTTTTTGCTCCACCTTTTCTTCACATATGTATTTTAGGATTTCTTCATTTAGCTCTTCATCGGTCATCTGTGAAATGCATGACTCATTATTGTCTGCCTGAGGATGAAAAGATGTTTCTGACATTAGGTCTTCATCCTCTAGTTGTCTGGAATGGATGGTTCATGTAGATCTTCATCAAACATCATGGTAAAACATGCTCCAAGATCTTCATTTTGAGGATACAGAATTCCATCCTCAAGTGTTGATGCAGTTGGTACAAACAGCTCAGATTCATCTTCCTCGTCAGAGTCAGAATAATAGAAATCAAATTGAGACTTTACCGGTTCGGGCTCCTGAACTGATACCTCTGGTTGTTGATATTGTTCAGCATCCTCCTCAGTTGAAGTGTCTTTGTGAAATGATTGGTACTCGAAGGCTTCATCTGTGTCATCTGAAAATGCTCCTTGAGGTATGTAGCTCTGGTTTTCTATTAATTGTCTGATCTGATCTGTCATTCTCTGTATGGATTTTCCGTTACTCTGAACTTGTGCATCAAATCGAGCTGCTTGTTCTTTGAACATGTGAATCAATTGATCTTCTTCTGATGGTTCTGGTTTTTGATAAAGATCAAATGTGGATGGTGGATAAGATGGAAAATGTGGTTCTGTGAAATGTGATGGCTCATCATAACATGAAGGATTCTGACAGTTCTGCCACCCTGAATTGTAGTTGTACTCGCAATAATTGCTTGAGTGGTTACCATTACATATGTCACATCTCCACATTGCGTTCTGATGAGCAAATGTAGTATTGCTTGATTCTTGCATCCAGTGAAAATTGTTATGCTGGACAACAGGCCTCAGAAAACCGGACTGTTGCTCCCAGATTTGGGGTGTATCTTTTTCTAGTAAAGCTCGTAATGTTTCAAAATGTTCCATTTTTTCAATCACCTGAAAACAAAAGAAAGAAATAAAAAGTAGAGATAATAATAAAGAAAATTAGATATAAGTAAATTAGATAGCTTCAAAATTAATAACTCAAGAAATATAAGTCCCCGGCAACGGCGCCAAAAACTTGACCGGCGTAAACACACACGTATAACGCAAGCGCACGTATCGTTCAAGTAGTATAAAAATATCGATCCCACGAGGACTTAATTCCTACTGTTGTTATTAATTGATGATACTATTTATTTACAAATATCTAATTAAAGGAGAAGTGAATTGATTGCTTGAAATGAATTGATTTGTAGAGTTGCTAAATAAATAAATAAATAAAAAGACAAAAGAAAATACTAAGGAAAATAAAAAGACTCAAAGATCTAGGGTTGTTAATCTTTCTAATATCAATTAAAAGATTAAGTAGTTAAATCATAGTTGGGTAAATTATTGAATTATAATCTGGAACACTAAAATATGTAAAAGCCTCTTTCGAATGATCATTTACAAATACCTAGTTATAATCCAATTGAACCATATGTCTATGTCAATTAAATTACCTAGATTCATTAAGGTTAAGTTCCAATTATGACTACCCCCGCCCGACAGGTATATTTCTATCCTGTAAGGAAATCTATTAAAGGGTTATCTATCCTTAAGGAAGATCGTGGGTTGTTGAGACTAAGGTCTTAAACTTAAAATCCCTATGTCTAGTTCATTTAAGTTACCTAATAATTTTATTAGTGATCAGTTAATAAAAAGCATTAAGATTATGACTCAACAAATAACTCTTTAATTACCCAAACTATAATCTAACCCTTTTTAAATCCGGTGATATTAGATTTCATCACAACCTAGAAAACTAACTTAGTTATAACACATATTTATGACAAGTAAAAAAAATAAAATTAAAAATTACTAAAAAGTAAATGCGGAAAAATAAATAAAATGCTAAGGTAAAAGGAATTAACTTTTACTATTTACTATTTAGATATCTCCCAATAATATAATATATAATCTTGTGATATTTTAAACCAACCGTCCAGAATGGCGGTATCCTGATTAAGTCAAATTCAAATATACCAGCCATAAGGCGGAACAGTAAAATATAATTTAAACCAACCGTCCAGAATGGCGGTATCCTCATTAAGTCAGGTTTAACCAGATTAATTTGATTTACCAACCGACCAATATAGCGGTATCCCTTTTTAATTCAGATTTTAAATAGTTATATATTATATTTTAAGGGAGATTAATCTAAATAGCAAAAGTAAAAGTATTACCTTATTACCTCAGCATGGGGACGTTACCCCCTCATAGATGAATGAAAACTATTATTTACGTAAATAAAACTGAATAAAAGAAACTAAAGAAGAGAACTCTCAATTTATTTATAAGAATTTCAGAGGAAAAGGTACATTTGAAACTAAAAATTCAAATCTATTTATAGGAAAAAAAATCTAATTTTTTATTATTATTTTTTAGATTTTTATTATTATATTATTTTTTAGATTTTTATTATTTTATTATTATTTTTTGGATCGCTGAATCTTCGACACGTGGCGTGGTGGCTAACAAAGACGGCTCGTTGAATCTTTGACACGTGGCAGACGCCCAAAATTACCAAAATACCCTTTGCGTCGGGATGTCCAAAATTACCAAAATATCCCTTTTGCCAAATTTCACAGTTTTGCTCCAAATCACCTCCAGAATGTCTTGAAATTTTATTTCGGTGTCGGGACAAAATTACCAAAATACCCTTTGTGTCGGGACGCCCAAAATTACCAAAATACCCTTTTTGCCAAATTTCACCAAATTTCACAGTTTTGCTCCAAATCACCTCTGAATGTCATGAAACTTTATTTATCTACAAAATAACACAAAACACATCAAAATATCACAAAACTCAAGAAACTATACAAAATATTAAGTTAAATGAGTGGGAAATAGTGATAGTTTTACCACTCATCAATCTTCAAGCATATCTGTGAAAGAGCTATGATCTTTATCACATTGCTTATACGCATCTTGAACCATATCAACTACATCACTATAGTCATGACAATCTGAAACGTTGACTTTGTGGAAGGTCTTGGCAATTTTCAGAAGGAGATACAGGTTTAGATTCACCATGCCAAGTCCAAACTAAATACGTTTGGAGAAAGCCTTTCTGAAACAAATGAAGCTTCACCTCTTTAGGAGTATGAAACTCCATATTGCAACAACGGGCGCAAGGACATCTAATTAACATTCGATTTTCAGAATTAAGAATGCAAACTCCAAGAATTCATCAACTCCAACACGATATTCACTGGAAAGTCTATCACAATATATCCATTTTTTGTCCATTTTACGTACCTAACCTGTTCATAATATGTACCTTGTCGATGTAAGTTTATAAAATTTTCATAATTAGTTTCAAAGGTTTAAAGAAAACATACATTAGAGTAAAATAACGAAGAACATTGGCTTGAATACATTAGGTTAAAACAATGAGCAAACAGTTTATTATATCTTTAGTGCTTAGATTCATAAGTTGTTGGTTTTTTTTTTCAGTTTATAAGTTTGAATGCCATGTGGCCATGCACAATCCCAGTAACGTACTAGATAGAAACAAAAGGGAAACAATCACCCAAAAACCGGCATGCTAAGTCAAAGATAAGCCGAAGCATAACAATACATAACATTAAACTTCAACACATAAACTATCAAAATAGGCATCACACATAGGAAATCACTAAAGAACTGTACAAGCCCTTCAATTACCTCCATAAGATGCACTAACTTAATATAGAAAATCATAAAATTTTGTGTACCTTTCCACTTTGAGGACTGCCCGAGCACTTGGTGGTATTATAACTTTTTGAAGCGTGCTTTAAACAATGATCCTGTGAAACTTCTTTTGTTAGAAATCTACTTTTTACATTTTGATAATATTACCAACAGCTCTATATGTCAGTTCGAAATCTACATAAATTCTAGTAAAACCATACATGAAACTCTGACCATCAAAATTTGTCCATGATGAGAAGCTCGCAAACCGTTATGCTGGATTTGGAAGAACAGAATACTTTGTAAATCAGTAAGGTTGTAAAATATTAAACATTAAACATTAAACAATCACCTTATCACAGCAAGTGAGCAGCTGAATTAGATTATAAACCCCACCAAAATTCTTGTCCAGAAAGCTCTGCAGATGGGTTATGCAATTAAGTAATATCAAATTGAAGCCATTGAAGGTTGATAATTGATAGGATGTACTGGATTTTGTTTAGATTTTAGAAATTACAAATGAGAGATTCATATTTGAGAGTAAAGAAGGGGGAAATAAAGGCTGCGCGATGAAAAAAAAGGTGGGAATGAGAGGAACCCTAAATTACTAAGATTGATTTGGTAACTACGGTTCAGGTTTTGACCCGACAAATACATATATATTTTTATAAACCGCGGTTTAAGGAACAAAAGTCACGATTTGGCCCAGTGGTAAAGCCTTACAATAAAAAAAAAAAATTATATCAATTGTTACAATTTCGAGTCCCAGCAGACTTAAGGAAATAATTTTTTTTTAATTTTTTTACTGATACTAAGGTATCATTAATTACTGACACTAAATTTACTGATACTCTAGTGTCAGTAATATATGCGAAAACGTCACTTCCGCGAGGTGTTGGTTCGACTCCAGACGACTACGCGTTTTTTTTTTTTATTTCTTACTGATACTATTGTAATAGTAATTACTGACACTAAAATCGTTGATACCATAGTGTCAGTAATTATTGATATTTAAGTGAAAAACACGGAAATAGGCCCATTTACACGTCGTTTCTGACACTTTTAGCCTAGTGTCACTAGCCTTAGTGTCAGTAAAGGCCTTTTTTCTTGTAGTGCTAATTCATTAAATCTAGAATTGTAACTGTTAGGGTTGGTGGTCGGAGTGCAAATTCGGATCGTATTTATGTCTGATTCATGAATACGAGCAATTCCATAATATTACTTATTTAATGGTAGCAGTTCTTGTCTTTTATACACATATTCGATCTAATTACGATTAGATATCTAATTATGATTAGATTGAACCTAAATCTGATTTAGTGATAAATGTATATTAGAAAAAGACCATAGTATTTCAATGTAGTGCGCAGTTACAACGTAATTTTTAATTGATATTGGGAAGTGCACTATAAGATGTATATCCTTAAATAAAGTTCCTGATTAAGATTTATTAACACAAGCCGGTTAGTAAAAACCATTGAGACCATTACATGTCGTATAACGTGACTTGGTCCGATGGTTTATCCCAATGAACCATAAGTCTCAGAAGACTCGTATAGACATGTATGTGTTTATTTGATAAACACTGAATGACTCACTGAAATCAATATTAGATAGGTATAAGAGGTTTGCAAGGTAAAAGTGGAGACGTCGTATGAAACAATGTTTCATTATAGATGTACATGTACCACTAGGGGTGGCCACAGATCCGATTCGGTTCCGATCTGGCCGGTTTCCGATTCCACACTTATGTACGGTTTCAGTTTCGGTTTCGGTTTTATTTTTAAAATTTTAATAATGATTTTTAAAAAAATAATAATAATAAATTTTAAACGGTTCCACTGTTGAACGTTGGAACTGAACGGTTCCTGTTCAAACCACTAGAACTGTTCGGTTTCAGCAGTTCGATTTTGGTTCGGTTAGAGGGAACCCTAATCGAACCGAAATCTTATGGTTCCGGTTCCGGAACCGAAACCGTGGCCAGGTCTATGTACTACATTAGTCCATTTAGCTACAAAAATATTAGTGAGTAATTAATTAGTACGGATGACAAAAAGTTTCGAATTCCAATTGAGATAATTTTTCGTTTCGAATAAAAAATTGAGTTGAAATTTAGGATAAAAAAAATATATTGATTTAAATACTGATATGAGACTCGGAGTTTCTTTTATCACTAATCTACAATCGAGATGGAATCAATATTGATAAATTCCCATCGATTGCCACCTCTAGTAATTAGTAAGAGAGGGTAGAGCCTGATAATAGTTATTAAAAAAAAAAAAAAATCTAGCATAAAATAGATAATTTAACTTTAAATTATCTGTTTTGCCAATTATACATAACCTAATGACAGTACTTGCAAACTATGCATTAAAGTTCAGATATTGTATAGGTTGACGCTTCCTTCTTTACATCTCCAAATTATTGTATAGGTTGGCACTTCCTTCTTTACATCTCCAAATTTTATGCAGTCAACATTCAATCAATAAATATTCATATGAAGAATTTATGTTTTGGAAAGTTTTGTTGCTTAAGATCGGGATCTTTTTTTTTTTTTTGGAAATATTCATTTAAGCAATATCTCTGGTTATAATGTCATTAATGTTTTCTCATAATTATATATGCTCTAATATATTAAGGACTTGACCTAATAATGGGTGATGAGCGGTTAATATCCTTATATTTCTCGTATTTTATCTTAATATTTTGTGGGTGATCTCTGGGTTTATGAGCGTTTTAATGTGTTTTGGGTGTGTTTTTATAGATCAAAATCATATTCGATTCAATGGAATTAACTAGAGATAAAAACGACAAGATATTGAGTAAATTGATAAAAATCCAATGTCAAAATGTGCTTCCCGATGCGCGTAGCGTGTCTAAACGCGCTAATGATCAAAAAATAACTAGTGTGTTTGAAATTGGGAGCGTCGCGATTCTGCCATTGTCGCGTCGCAACGCGCGGGAAATCGACTTAGATCTGTCCTAAACTCGATTTTTGATCAGGAAATACCCCTAAGATCTTCTATATAAACATAAGTTCGTCTTATAACATATTTTGGAACCTTCAAGATATAGAAGAACGCTTAGAGTAAGGCAAGAATGAGAGCTTCAACAAATAGTGAAATTTGAAGACGAATACTGCAAACGAGATTTTCTTTCCTCCAGTTTCTCTCTATCTTTTTATTTTTATGAGTTCTTTGCCTTATAATAATGATTAACATATTTTTATTGAATATTATGAGTAACTAATTCATTAAATTTAGGGTTGTAATGAATCTGAAACATGTTTATTAATTAATTTTTATATTTTTATTATTTGGGTTGGTTATTGATTATTTATTATTTTTTATGCTTGAACGCTTATTTTATGTGTTTGGCCAACAACAAAATAATCTTGATAAATTTTTAGGAACTAGACAAAGGAAATTCGGATTAGTCATGTGAATAATATTGTATAATTTATTTATTGAATATGTTTCCAGCATGATAGAAATATACCTAAATGGCATACATAGCCCTTTAATAAATTTGGTTTGAATTAATTAACATAGACATATAAGTAATTAATTTAAATCTGATTATATTTACATGACCATCGAAAGAGGGTTTGTGAATAATTTAGCGTTCTAGGTTAATAATTAGTAACAACAACCCAATTGAATGAAAAATACATAGACACATTGCGTGCATGTTTAGATGAAATTACTATCCTGCATTCTTCTATGTTATAAGGTTTATTTAAAAAGTGTTATTTGATTTTGATTTACTTTTCAATTAAATCATTAAATTATTTTTTCTTGTCAACAGTTTAGTTTAAGTTAAGTAGGTTAGTTTTGATATTAATATGATAAATATTAAATTCATGTGGGTTCAATATCCGACTATCGATCACTATATTACTTAAATGATACTTGCGCTTATATGCTAGATATATAATATCGCAATCAATGGATTAATTAGAGGGCATCAGTTCGAGTCCATATCAACTTAAAATTATCTCGTAAATATAAATATGAGTAAATATATCTCCCTTAATATTAGTGGGGGTAGATGTAACTCTCCCCATATGAAGCTCATCTTTATTAAGTGTAGATTTTCGAGTTATGCTCGAAAAACCTCTGAGTTATATTATAAAGATATGTATTAAGCTGACTTGTAGTATTATTATTGGTAAGACCAACGTTTGGGCACCAGTTATGACATGTATTATGTCTATCAATTTGCAACCATAATACAGGTAAAATAGTTTCGTCTCTTCCCCCCAGTTGAACGATTTATTTATTTTTTTTAAAAAAAAAAAAAATTGGTTTTACTTATACCTTAATTATTAAATTTTATTTTAGTTAATAAATTAATATTAACTGAATTGATCACATTAAAAAAATTCTTAGGGTTTCCGGTAGTTGTTTTATCTTTTATTTTTATTACAATTATACAAAATCACCATCTATAAGTTTTGTGATGGTTAGTATTATTGTCTATCCATTGCTAAATATGTCCACATATGCGTTAATATCATAATTTAATCTTGTTATTAGGGATGGTTTTCCATCCTGACTTAATTTCATAATTTTATTTAGGAAAAAAAATTTAGTCCATTGATATTATTTAGAAAAAAAATCAATCACCCATAAAATAAAATTGGGAGAATGATTCTTTCTCCCTAATGTTTATAATATTTATTATTTATCTCATATTGTTTTTATAATATCCAATCTTTTCACTTTATTAGTGTTTGACATATTAATATAATATAATTATCTCCAAATGGCGTGACTTGGTGGTGTAGGGTTGAGATCCTGAATTCGAATACAGGTAGTGCGTTTCTTGTAAGAGCCTGGGACAGTCGGGAATTTTATATGGTTTGCTTAAGCCCGGAAATTGTGATTTGGTGGTGGGATTTCCATCGATTTCAAAAAAATATAGTAATATAATTATTAAATATTAATATAAAATTTAATATTTCTAAAGAAATTTATTTTATTTAAATATCTCAATAAATTTATTCAAATTATATTTTAATACATTTCATTTTTAAATACTTATATATGTAGTTTTATATTGCTGCATAATAAATAAAATAAAACTAGCTAGGCAAAAGTTAAGAATCACTACCAAGAGAAGCATTGAAGGAATTTAATTAATTTATTTATATGGGAGAATTCATTCTGATTACTCATCAATAAGCAACAATTAACACCCATTTAGGCAAAGGCACTAGGAAAAAACTTGGAGAATCATTGATTCTGTTTGAGATGCATTAATTGGAGGCACAATGAAGCTTTGAGCCATGGAGACGTTGGTAGAGGCCAGCTGCTGATTGAACTTCAATTCATAATCACCATGGAAAAGCGTGGCGTCGAAGAAACCATAAGCATCTGTGTTGCCTTCCAATGAACTCTTCGATCCCCATTCATGCAAGAGCTTGTCGACAACATTTCCAGTTGCCAAATTCTTAAAATTATTGTCTGTTAAACACATTCTGTAACATCCACTTGGTTTCCATGCTGACCAAATTACAATTCCTTGAACCTTTGGGTGAGCATGTGCCTCTCTCAGTATCTGCTCCAAGTACTGTGCCTGCTCATATAACCCCACAGCAAATAATTAAGCATATGATCTGATTAATATGATATAGAATTTTTATATTCCATAGAATTTGTCTTGTTTGATTTTTCATTGGGATTTATCTCTAGTATGTTGTAGATGTATGCTAGAGAATTGGTAATGAGTCGGGATGAGTTGAGATTTGAATCGGGACGAATTTTCATTCCGATTTCGAATCAACCAAATCTAATTTTTAATTTGGAACCAATTAAAAATCATTCCGAATCGCGACTGAGTTTTTTAATCGGGATGAAAAATCATCCTAAATATAGGATATTGCCGAATCCTAATCAAGGTTCAAGATTTTCTGACCAAGAACTGAAAATTGAATTTCATCAAGTCCATTTCTGAAAACCCTAGAAAAAGAAAATTAGATAATTACCTGGTTAGGGCTGCTTTGAACATCAACTTCTGTAAGCCAAATGGGCAATCCTGTGGCAGCAAGAGTGTCTATAGAAGCTCTCATGTAAGGGATATTTGGTGCATTACTACTGAAGTGAGACTCAAGTCCAATGCCAATCCGAACTCCTGTGTTACCAGGAAATCGAATGATTTCCCTCAGCTTTTGTAAATACTTAGCTGGTGTTGCCTTTCCATCTCTACTATCTTCAATGGTATTGTAATCATTCATAAACAACGTGGCTGCTCCATCTAATCCATGAGCTCTATTGAAGAAAACACCCGAAGCTTGTTGCCCTAACTTGCTTTCAAAGAAATCAAAATGCAAATTCTCATTGACAACATCCCAAGCAATAACTTGACCTTTGTACCTTGACATTATTGAATTGATCCTCTTATCTGCAGCCTTAGAAAGATCAGTTGGAGATAGTGAATGGATCCATCCTGGCTGGTACTGAGGATCATCCCAAAAAATATTGTGGCCTCGAACTTGTATATTGTGTTTCTTGGCAAATCGAAGCATGGTATCAGAGGCAGAATAGTCTTCACGGCCATGGGAAGATTCAGTACTGTACCACTTCATTTCATCTTCAAAAGTTGTCACTCTAAACCTTGATATGAACCAATTTTTATAGGCTATGTTGGTGAGGATGTTTTTGTTTATTGCACAACCAAATGGGAACCCTAGTTTCTTCTGTTCAATGGAGATTTTCACATTCTGTAGAGGCTTTCCTTGCTCATCAACTGCTTGGATTCTCACATTTGTTTTATGTTTCTGCCAGGATTAATTAGCAATTGTTTGGTATAAATTAACACATAAAGAATATATAAACCTCCAAAGTTATTTTTAGGACATATAAATTTATAAATATATATATAGATTAGTGTGACCATTCCTAAAAATAAAAGTTCCATAGAACTTAAGAAAATTGTAATAATAAAAGAGTAAATTTTATGCAAGGCTACCTTTTCAATGCTTTGATATTGCTGTGACCTCCACTCTTCTTGAGTGAATGGTTGTAAAGAGATGCTATCGACCCAAATCTCAACTGAGGTGTTTTTGCTCTGAAAGGATTGGTTCAGCATCGTTAAATTTAAATAATTTGACAAATTAAAAAATAATTGCTTTCTTTAATAAGCTCAAAAAAAGAAAAAACATTATAAAGCAAGAACGTTATGGGTCAAAAGCCCTCTCTCTATAGTCTATAGTACTCCAAAACACATCCTATGCAGATTATTAGGAACATACTATATATGCAGATTTTATCATCATTATGCTATTGTTATAACAATATTAAGGCGGTAATTTTCCCTATCTTATCCCGTCCCAACGGGATTTGAAACATATTTTGTTATTTCGGTTTGAAAATGGAATGGGATGGGACAAAAAATGTTCCGAAATTTGTAAAGTGAAATGATGAGGAAAAAATAGGAAGACATTGTTCACGTGAACAATATACACCGTTTCAAAAAAGAAGGACGAGTTGGATTTTGCGAGATATGACTAGATAAATTTTTCTATGCCGAAAAGAAATTACTAGGCGGGGATCAAACCTATTGTATATACATCTCGGGACCGTAACTGACAAATCCCGACCTATTTCATCTCATTACCATCCCTATTACCAAGAGTGACAAGTAAGGTAGTGTTACAGTGTTACTTGTATTGTACCTCAAAATAGAGCTCAGCAAATCCTGATGCATCTGGTGAGAGACCACCCTTAAGCATGGACCAACATTTCGACTCAGCAAAAATTGCACCAGCATATTGGAACCCACTAGTTGTTTTGAAAACTGCAGTCACTGGGGCAGTCCCCTCGCTCACTTGGATCCATGCTGCAGTAACACAAAAGCAAATTATTATATATCATCACTCCAAACAAAAAAAAAAAAAAAAAGAAAAGAAAAGGAAAGAAAGGATCTCATATTAACCAGAGAAAGTGTAGAGTTTGTCTTTTTCCAAGTAAATTTTCTGTGACATGCTGTCATATGGCTGGCTTCTGCTATGAGCCACCAAGAATTTATTGCCTCCTGCTGATTCTCTAAGCTCTATTTTTGCATTTCCAAATCCAGACCATCCTTTCAAGCCATGGCTTAACTCTGGGTTGTTGATGATTCCTCCACTGTACTGGGGTTTGTAAGGCTTTTCCAAACACTGAATTCCGTGGAGAGAAGAAAAATAATATAAGCAAAATATATATATATATATATATATTTCTTTATTGATGATTATATGTAATCTTGGCTATATATAAAAGATGAAAAAACAAACTTCAGGAGGCTATAACATAAAAATATAAGTCGAAATATAAAATTTACTAGGGGTGACATTTCTTCCCTCATTCATTTTCCTAAATGAGCAATGATATGTGTATAAAATAATGACATAATAATCTCCAAAGTTATGTAATTTTTGATTTTTTATCTTAATATTTAAAATTATATAATTTTGGAGGTTATTTTATCATCATTTTATTGGGAAAAATTAAGTGAAATCCCTATAATATTTTAAAGTTAAGCCAAACCCCATACAGGTTTTGCTATAAATATTTTAGTTCATATTATAAAAACATGATATGTGGATGGAAATCAGAATATCTCACTCCGAATTGGTGCTGTCCCATCTCATCCCACACGATTGACCCATTTTTTGAATAGAGATAAAAAATCATCTCAAATTTTGAATCAAATGATCAGGGATCGTGAATTCTGATTGAGATTTTAGATTTTTAAAAATAAAAAAGAAATGTCACTTAATTTTAAAATATGAGAGATTTCGTGTTTTAAAACATACGAAATTTCATTAAATTTCAAATAAAAAAATAAAATAAAATAAACCATCATGAGGTTTCGTTAATTTCCCCCCTTTTAAAATCTTGAAAAGTATGCTCGTTTGTAAGTAACCTTAATCTCTTACCAAAAATATATTTAGAAATATTTAAATTTTTAATTACATCATCTATTTAAATTGATTGATATAAAAGTTGTCTTACGATTTGATTATTTAGTTATTACATAATTATGATTGATGACTCAATATGGGAAAAACAAAATTAGTTTCAAATAAAACCCTTATATATTTTTAAAATAAATTTCATACAGAAACCATAAAAACAAATATAAATTTACAAAATTTAATGAAATAATGATTTCAAATAATAAGTAAAATTTTGTAAATAATATGTAAAATTGACATTATAATTGGGATATGATAATATTTCTTAAAATTTAGATATGTATTTAAAATATGTTTCACAATGAAGAATAAAGATGTGAATTGATGGAGAAAAAATCTTGCCTCAATGCTGGCTGTGTAATCATAGGATAAACCAGTAGCTTCAAACCCTGCAAAAGAACGCATTAAATTAAATTAAAAATTAAATCAATGACAATCTTTATCTATAAAAAAAAAATGAACATTACTAATGAACGACTTGTCATTCGTCTTTATTAAAAATAAACGACAAGTCATTTATAAGAAAACTCCAAAGCATAATTTTTTTTTTGAAATGTTGGAAACTCCATTGTCAAAAATCACTTCCCTCCTTCACCCTTATTATTGAGGCGGCAGCACGGGGTCTGTTACCAGCCACGTAAAATATATTGATTTTTAAGAAATTACTATAAAAATTTCAGAAATTGTATAATTTATAAAATAGTCACAGTTGATTTGCTGAATAAATTGACTTTCTTAAAAATCTGATTGAACAATAATTCATTAGCTTTTATTATAGTCATTTTAGGCTCTTTTAATAATAAAAATGACAATATTTATTAAATCTTAATGGCATATATGGTCAAAAGAATCGACTACCTAAATAATTATTAAAACTAAAAACATTCTAAAATTAAAACTGCTTTAGGAAACATAAAACAATCACGCAATAATTTTCTGCAAATGCAAAGCTATATTGCGAAAACACAGCAGTTAGAAGAGGCTAAATCCCTCAAAAATCTTAACTAAAATGATATAGTTTATTACATTCATACATAAAATAAAAAAATAAAAAAATAAAAAAAAAATCCTACTACCCAGTTGACGTCATTTACTAATCAGATATTGTCTCTCTTTGCGTGGATTAAAAACTCACCCGATATTCGTCTTATTATTCAAAAAACTTATTATTTATAAGCACGTCACCGATATCCATGTCAAGCGATATGGGATATCACAATCTATCTATTAACGTCTAACTTCTCCGTTAGACGTTATATCTTAGCAACTTTTGCCCTATTAACAAGATATTGTCATTACTTTTTACGGGTTGAATATAATTTTGCAACCCTAGTAATGAAGAAGATAGACTAAAAATAAAAGTTGTAAGAAACAAAATTACCTGCACAAAGGAGAGTACAAAGCAGAAGCTGCAGCAGAAGTGGATTCATTTTTTCTCTGAATTTCATTGTATAAATTTCAGTCGTTGTAAAAAAATATATAGAAGAAGAATCAACAGGAAAGAGAGAGAGAAAAAATTGATAAAGAAACAGTGAGCAGCGAAGAGAGAAACAGCAATACTCCATGTATATATATTAAGAATGAAACGTGTATTAAGGAAAATAAAAATAGTATCTCAAATAAATTAATTAAAATGCAATTAATAATTATTTAATGCTAAAATAGTAATAATAAAATTAACTTATAAAGATAGCTAGTCTTGGTGAAGAAAATAGATTTTATATATATGGTAGCAATTGCATTAGTAAATCTCATATTTTATATTTAAGATCTCGAATTTCTATTGAGGAAAATTAAAACGAGATTTTTTTTTCAGTTTTCTGCTGTATAATGAAAATTTTGACTTGAAACGTTAAACGGAAAGAAGAGGGATTTGGCCCGATATCTATTCATGCATGCACAGATTTAGTAGATTTTTTTTTTTTTTTTTTTTTTTTTTGGGAAATTATTTGGTTTTATAAAGAATAATATCACACACACAAAATTAAAATATAAAGTTTATAGGAAATTTGGCAAAACTTTATTATTTGTAAAAATGATTCACAACGTTTGAGTTTTGCCAAAATGATCATTTTCTCCGAAATACTACGGAGAATCCAAATTCTTCGGAGACTACATCGAACTTTTTTATCGTATTATATGAACACTTCAGAGACCTCGGCCTTTATAGTTTTAAAGCTTCGGATATCCGAAATTTTAAATAAATAAAAATTGGTGTAGACTTCAGAGAATTTGGATTTTCCGAAGTCTACTTCGGAGAAAATTATCATTTTAATAAGACCCAAACGTTATGACTCATTTTAACAAATGACAATTTTTTTGGATAGTTTTACCAAATTCCCAAGTTTGTATACTAAACAGATGTGGCATTAGGGTATAGTTCAACGAAAGTAATAGTAATTAGCTAGCTCATTAAAAATAATAGAATCAACTTTTTAAAATACACAATAATTATTGATTGGAGCCAACTTTTACGTGCATTAGCATCGTTGGAATTAGGTTACTGTTGAGTCCCCCCCCATTGTGATTATTAATTATCAAATAAGAATTTATATGTAATTAAATTATAATTATTTATTATTATTAATACATACATGATAAATGATTATTAAAAATTTAGCATAACTAAACTCAAATGTGGCATGTCTTGGTGATGTAGGACTCAAGATCTCACCTTGAGGTCTTGAGTTCGAATCCAGTTAATGTTTTCTTGTAATTAAGAGTTTGAGATAGTCAGAGGTTTTACATGCTCTGTTTAAGTCCTGAAGGAGTGGTTTGTCGGCATGATTTCCAACGATTCTAAAAAAAAGATATAAAAATAATTAAACTCAATATTAGATCTAAATTTAACATTGTTAGAGGGGAAAATGAGATTGATGAATAATAACTAGCTCCTTTTAATACAATAAACTTTTATTTAATACACGAAAGATATTGATTAATTAGTGGCTAATACATTTTTTTTTAAAATAAAATCTAAAGCATTAATTTTGAATGAAAATATATATATTTTTTTAAAAGTAGTATGAGTTATTATTCAAGAGGAAAAATTCAATAACAGTATATGCACAATCAGATGTTATTATGGTGTTGCAATGTTAATATCACGACCATTAATCCCATGATCAAAATATCATTATATTTGGCAAAATCGATGTTCAAAGCAACATTCAAGAAAGTACAATTACTGGTCCAATATTTTCATTAACTTTTAAAAAATAATAATAATAAATTGCATCATAATTCAAAATTACAAATATATATATATATAATAAAACTCTCAATTGGTATATATATATTGTCACCGCTGCGATGTTATATTTTTTTTTTTTGGGTAAGTTTTTTCTTATTTAATCTAATGGCAAATCAATTCTCTATTTTTTTTTCTTATTTATTTGGAAACCTGCCGTCAAATCAAGACATTTGATGATGTAGGCTCAAGATGTCACCTCGAGGTTTTGAGTTCGAATCCAGGGAGTGCGTTTTTTGTAATAGCATGGGACAACAAAGAGTTTTACCTACTCCGCTTAAACTCGTAAAGAGCGGTTTGACGGTGAAATTTTCAATAATTAAAAAAAAAAAAACAAATTGTTTAAATTTATAATTCTCTCTGCTATATATCTTTTTGGGGAAAAGTCTTTCTGGCTAAGTAATGATAGCATTATTGATTTAGTATATTTTTAAATTTAATGACGAAAAAGACTTTCATTAATAAGGGCACAAAACAAAAAAAGAGCAAGCTCTAAAATATTTGTCTTTTACTTTGAAATAATTGCACTAATTTCTTGGATACGTATACACTAAATATTTTATCTTCCAAGAAAAGTTTTAATTGTGCTTATACGCATGTGGAAACCACCTAATTGAAGCAAAAAGGGTTTCAAAATCTTATTTTACATATAATTTTATCATCACAAAAATCAAGAGATACAATTATATTTTAATCATTATTTTAATCAATATTTATAATATATTGAATTTGTATACATCTCGATATCTATAATTCATTTCAATTAATGTTTATGATATGTTGAATTTTCATATATCTCGATATCTACAACACACTTTAATCAATGTTTATGATACATTACCGACCCTCGATCACATTGAGAACAATCTCATTTATGACCCAATCATATTGTGATTATATATTTTTTACCAACAATCACAAAATGACTATCGGGCTAAATGTATTTTTTTTGTAATTACAATTACAATGTGACTATTCACACATACAAAAAAATGAATTAATATTTAGTGTGTATTTAAAATAAAAATATGTGATTTCAAAAATATAGTGTCTAATGGGAGATAAGAGTTAGAAAAATTTTATTTGAACTTGTCCACTCCCTTATTTTTTAAAGTAAAGCAAAAAAAATTTACGTTAATATTTATTTTTTCTTTTTCTTTATAAGAGTCAAAGGGAAAAAAAAGATCAAACATCTTATCAGTCAAAAATAATTTTAAAAAAATAAAAAAAATTAAAGATGAATAAATTCAAAATCTTATAATTAAAGAGAAAACAAGTTAAGAATTAAGAAGATATATATATATATATCTATATATATATATATATATATATTTATATAAAATAAGTGATGATAAATATGATTTATAATAAATATTTATTTATTTAGTTTTTTTTACTATTTTGATACACATGTCAAAATATTATTAAATTATTATATACATGATGTAGTAGTACTATTATATGATATAATTTTTCTCATTTGAAACTATAAAGGACAACTTCATAATTTTAAGATAAGGTTTATGCAAAGTTGCAAAATCTCGAGAACAGTTTTTGATATATTCCAAAATAACGGGATTTATAGGGAGGTCAACGATATTTTCTAATAAAAGTCAAAGTAATTATTATTTTAGGAAAATTTTTAGCAATCCCTACTCGATTTTTTATAAAAATTTAAAAAACACATAATTTATAAATTCATCACCTGTATTTTCCTTCCATTTTTTTTTTTAATAAAATACACAATTATTATTTTTTAAGTGGAAAACATTTTTAATATATATATAGACGGTAAATAAATTTAAAATTTAAAATATTTTTTCGAATTTTCGCAAAGATTGAGCGGACAGTTGATAATTTCCCTTCATTTTATAACACTGCGCTCACTGGTGTACAATCTCATTTGAGCCCTTCTCCTATTCGTGTCAAGCAAGCTTCTCGAATGGAGAGACAGCCGAAGACTCGAGAGATGGAGCAAAGCGAAGGCGCATCATCGAGCGAAATTCCAAGGCCATGGCAGTCTTACCACACCGTTTACACCAACGCCAAAGCAGGTACTCACGATTCTCATTCCCTCAAACGACGTCGTATCGGACAATCCAACATCTCAATTTTAAACTAATTGATTCTTTATATATATCGCCCTTGTAATTTAGAATGTATGCTTTTGATTTTGATTTTTGATTTTTGATTTTTTTTTAATTAATGAGTTAGTCGCTAATGAAACGCGGCGTTTTTAAAGGTATGGATGGCGTTGATAAGGAGAAAGTGCAGAGAATAGTGTATGAGATGAGCAAAGGATCGAAGTATTTTGAGAATGAAGAACGCAAGGAGGCGTTTATAAGGCAGAAAATTGAGCACATGCGTGGCCGATGTGCGAAGCTTACAGCTGCAGATATATCTCACTATCAGAAGGTAATCTATTTATGCTTATTCCTGTAATTGAATACATAATATTTTCATCAATTAAGTTTGTTCGTTTGTTGTTGTTTTGCTCCTGCTTGAATTTGAAAGCACTGCATTTGATTTGGCAGCTAATGTTTAACGACCACCAATTGAATTATAGTTGATAGCTAGTGATTCAGTTTTATAGTAGTTGTGGATTAGAAGCTCGAAACACCTCATATTTCTTATTTAAGTGTGTTGGGAGTGCTTTTGGGATTGCTGAAAGCACTTTCAGAATAGCACTTGTTGTAAGAAGCCCAGTTGAGTGCTTTTGCAGGAAGCGGTTTTCACTTGTACAGTTTCCAAAATTTATTCTTGGTAATATTTTATTATGTTTATGTTCTAGATCAAGGACTAGGAGGTTGCTAGATGAAAAGATGGACAATGTTGTAATATTTTTATGTCTCTGGTAAAAATGAGAAAGACCTGTGTTAGTGGATATTAGAGTTTATTGCTGATGATCTGGTGACATTTACCTATTTTAAGATTAGAGTTTATTCTTTCTGCAGATAGCAGATATAAGAGTTTTAGAGCTAGAAACTACACGTGACCTGTCAAGAATTTGGCTACATGTAGACATGGATGCTTTCTATGCAGCTGTAGAGACGTTGATTGATCCTTCATTAAAGGGAAAGCCAATGGCTGTTGGCAGTATGTCAATGATCTGCACTGCTAGTTATGAGGTTTGAATTGCTTTCTTTAAGTTTCAAGGGTGATCATGAATGATATTTTATCAGTCCTACGAGTCCCTTCTGAAGATTAAATGTCTGCATGTTTAATTTATTACTAATTTTTGGAACACATTTTGACGATTTTGTAGGCACGGAGGTTTGGGGTTCGTGCTGCTATGCCTGGTTTCATTGCTCGTAAATTATGTCCAGAATTAGTTTTTGTTCCAACAGATTTTAAGAAGTATACTTATTACAGTGATTTAACTAGAAAAAGTAAGATTTTTTTGCTTTCAATTAAGATTTTTGGGATGCTGCATCAAGTTATTGCTTTCATATCTGTTAAATTGGGTCATGTTTCTTTATTAGTTTTCCGCAAATATGATCCTAATTTCATGGCGGCTAGTTTGGATGAAGCATACCTTGATATAACAGAGGTCTGCAGAGAAAGGGGCATTAGTGGTGTAGAAGTAAGTTGGCACACACATATTGTTTAGTTGATTTAAGCATATCAAATTTTTATTTTCCTCAAAGTGCTATTTACCTAGTTTCACTGATGGACCTTTGTGTTGTCCACTTGTCCTTGTTATTCTGACATTATGTAGATTGCTGAAGAGCTCAGAACCGGCGTTTATGAAGAGACTGGTTTGACATGTAGTGCTGGAGTGGCGCCAAACCGCTTACTTGCTAAGGTCTGTCAGTCCATTCTCTATATATTATTGCGAATTTCTATCTTGTAAGTTGTAAGGATACCCTTCTGCCTCTTACAGCACAGTAAACTTTGCTCTGATGAAACTGAATGAAATATATCCAGTTTAATCCTTCCTCATAAATTCAGAATTTTCCATAAGAAGTTAATTTTCTTATAATATAAAGGGAAATGCTGAAAGGAATGATTGAGTGATCTCTTCTTCTAAGTATCTGTGTTCAATTTTGGTGGAGAAAGGGATGAAATTCCTACCGTTGGTTAAAGGTAAATTTTGCTTCCTCAGGTTTGCTCGGACATAAACAAGCCAAATGGACAGTTTGTTTTACCAAATGACCGGATGGCTGTGATTACATTTATATCCTCCCTTCCTATACGAAAGGTATTTAAGCTATTTACTTATTTCTTATGCCAACTTTGCACCATCTTGGTTGAAATTATTCTTTGTTCCCAAAGTATCATATTCGATATGGTATGTCATCAGAATGATTGGCATTCTGTCTAATATGCATTCTGGAAAACTGTATACAGATTGGGGGCATTGGAAAGGTCACCGAACATATTTTAAAAGATGTTTTTGGAATTAATACTTGCGAGGAGATACTGCAAAAGGGCAGTTTACTCTGTGCGTTGTTTTCTAATTCGACGGCAGGTTAGCAAACTGGTCAGCTGACTCAGCTTGTTCCACTTTTCTTTGGGATTGTCATCAGAACTTGCTTTCTTTCTTTCTTCTTCAGCACTTTTTTTTTTGTTCAGTGTGTGGGGGTATGTGCTGATGTTGCATTATTGCTAGTAAATTTTCATATGCGTGATAAAGAGATGTTAATGGTTTTTCATTTTTTAGAAATTTGGGGTGAATATCTAGAAGTGTAGTAATCCGTAGGCAGGGAAATAGGAAGCTGCATGCTAGCCTGTGAATTCTTTCTTTCCAGTAGTGAGTGGGCGGGAGGTCAAAGAAAAAGAATAAAAAAGAATATGGTAGTGATTGAGAGCGCTAGCATTGGATATTCTGTCAAAATCCACACAGAACAGGAAACAAAGTCATGAATAAAATGATATTTGATGTAAGCAGGTCTTTCTGAAGTTCACACTAAAAGTTGAAGTGTTCAGGATTAACAACATGATTCGCACAGTGTTTGTAACTTGTAATACTTTAAATAACATCATGAACTCACACATAAGTTCTTTGCCATTGGGAGCGTTAGTGGAATAGTTCTCATTGGCTTCTGAACATGTTGTTACTTATTGTAGATTTTTTTCTTTCTGTGGGACTTGGGCTTGGGGGTACAGATACCCCTCAAGCCAGGTTCCGGAAAAGTATCAGTAGCGAGAGAACCTTCCCTGCAACAGAAGACAGAGCATTGCTTTATCGAAAATTGGGTAAGTGACTCCAGATACTTCTACTTTTTTTTATATGCAATGAACATATCATGAATTAATGCTTTGACATGGGGCTGTTGCTTTCGTTTCTGGCACTATCACTTATTGGAACTGTTAATCAGTGTTCTTTTCAGTCTCATTAATGTTCCATGACTATTTGTTGATTTAAATGATAACTGTGTATTTATATGATGTTCAAATCATTAGCTGTCTGTATTACTGAATGTTTCCATGAAAGTGAGCCTTACGAAGATCATATTTGCAGCTGAAATTTCAGAGATGCTGTCTGCTGACATGCAAAAGGAGGGCCTTCATGGGCGAACTTTAACTCTTAAACTGAAAACAGCATCTTTTGAGGTATTTTTTGATCTTTATTGCTGCTTACTAAAAAAAAAAAAAATGCAAATTATAGATAATGATTATGGTTAAGTCTATGCTCATGGGCACTTCTATATTTCTTGACGAGGATCTTTATATACCATGTTTCCTTTTGAAGAAATTGAGGAAACCCTCTTTTTATTTTCTTATTTTAAACTATACAATAATTGGCCATATATAGCCTTCAGTCTTCTCTATAAAATGAAGATAAATCTACCCATAATTACATACAATCAATTACCATATCTCTATCAATCTTAAAGATATTTTCCTATTTTTAACACTCCCCCTCAAGCTGGAGCATATAGATCATATGCACCAAGCTTGTTACAAATAAAATCAATACGAGGACCACAAAGAGACTTAGTAAGGATGTCCGCTAATTGTCCTTCAGAGTTGACGAAGCTAGTGACCATGCATCCAGATAAAATTTTCTCCCTGATAAAGTGACAATCGACTTCTATGTGCTTGGTCCTTTCATGAAACACAGGGTTAGATGCTATATGTAGTGCTGCCTGGTTGTCACAAATTAGCTTCATTTGTGTCCCACCTCCAAACTTTAATTCCTGTAACAACTGTTTTAACCATACTAACTCACATGTTGCCAAGGCCATAGCTCGATATTCTGCTTCTGCACTAGACCTGGCAACAACTGCTTGTTTTTACTTTTCCAGGATACTAGGTTGCCTCCAATTAAAACACAATATCCTGTAGTAGAACGCCTGTCGGACGGAGAGCCTGCATAATCTGCATCAGAATATCCAACTATCTCAGTATTGCTTTTATCTTCATACAATAATCCTTGTCCTGGCGCTTTCTTGATATACTTAAGAATACGTATGACAGCATCCCAATGACTTTCACATGGAGTTTGCAGGAATTGGCTAAGCACACTGACTGCGAATGAGATATCTGGGCGAGTAATTGTAAGATAGTTCAACTTTCCAACTAACCGCCTATATCGTCCAGGATCTTTTAGCGGCTCTCCAACTAGTTTCATGTACTCCTCAGGGTTTTCCAATGGCTCCCTCTCTTTTGGCAGAAGTTTAACATTTGGATCCATGGGCGTGTCAACAGGTTTACAATCTAACATGCCTGTTTCTTGAAGAATGTCTATAGCATATTTTCTCTGAGAGATGACTATACCAGTATGAGATTGAGCTACTTCTATGCCAAGGAAGTAATTTAGTAGTCCCAAATCCTTAGTCTGAAAATGATTAAATAAATGTGTTTTCAGCTGTCGAATCCCTCTTGGTCACTTCCAGTAATGACTATATCATCCACATATACAACCAAATAAATGCATTGGCCATTGGAATGGCGATAGAAAACCGAGTGGTCTGCCTCGCTACGAGTCATACCAAATTTCTGAATGACAGTACTGAATCTCCCAAACCAAGCACGAGGAGACTGTTTGAGACCATACAGAGAGCGACGAAGCCGACAAACCAGACCATACTCCCCCTGAGCAACAAAACCAGGTGGTTGCTCCATATAGACTTCCTCTTGGAGGTCTCCATGAAGGAAGGCATTCTTGATGTCCAACTGATAGAGTGGCCAGTGACGCATAGCAGCCATGGAGAGAAACAAGCGGACGGAAGCAATTTTGGCTACAGGAGAAAAAGTGTCACCATAGTCCAAACCAAATATCTGGGTATAACCTTTAGCAACAAGGCGAGCCTTGAGTCGATCAATCTGCCCATCAGGACCAACTTTCACCGCATAAACCCATCGACAACCAACTGTAGATTTCCCAGGGGGGTAACGGAACCAAATCCCAAGTGCCACTTGAGTGTAAAGCAGCCATTTCATCTATCATTGCTTGTTTCCATCCTGGATCAGACAAAGCCTCATGGACGTTTCTAGGAAGAGGAACAGAAGACAAGGTGGTGACAAAAGCAAAATATGGAGCAGATAAACGATGATAACTGAGAAATGTATAAATAGGATGTGGATTACGAGTGGAACGAATACCTTTACTGGTGGCAATTGGGCCAGGAAGGTCCAATGTACGGGCAGGAGCTGGAGCAGGTTGTGAGTCAGTGGCTGCAGTGTCAATGCCAGCGGAAGATAGAGAACGAGGACGACGGTGATATACCTGAAGAGGACGTGATGGTGACATAGTCTCAAGTGTAGGATGAAAGAATGGAACAGGTAGTACCGGAGAAGGGGCGGGAAGAGTCGGGGTATGTGGAGAGAAGTAAGGTGATGACTCGAAGAATTGTGACGTCGCAGAGAGATAAAGTATCGGTTATTAGCTGGAGAATAACATCGGTACCCTTTTTGAAGTCGGGAATATCCTAAGAAGATGCATTTAGTAGATTTAGCAGAAAGTTTATCTTGTCCCGGGGTTAGATTATGGACAAAACACACACAACCAAATATGCGAAGAGGGACCGAATAGAGAGGTTGGTTGGGAAATAAGATAGAGTGGGGAATTTGGTCTTGTAAAACAGAAGAAGGCATACGATTAATGAGATAGCAAGCAGTAAGAACTGCATCCCCCCAGAAACGAAATGGTATATGGTTATGGATTAATAAGGTACGAGCCGTCTCAATGAGATGTCGGTTTTTACGTTCAGCTAGACCATTTTGTTGGGGTGTATAGACACAAGATGACTCATGTAGAATACCTTGAGATGAGATAAAGGTGGTAAAAGGAGCAGAAAAATACTCCCGAGCATTATCACTACGAAATACACGAATGGGAACATCAAATTGAGTTTTGATTTCAGCACAAAATTTTCGAAAAATAAGAAATAACTCAGAGCGATCTTTCATTAAAAATAGCCAAGTATTTCGAGAGTAATCATCAATAAATGTCACAAAATACCGAAATCCCATAACAGAATTGACACGACACGGCCCAAACATCGGAATGAACTAACTCAAAAGGGGACGCAGCCCGATTATTGACTCGATTGGGAAATCGTACACGAGTATGTTCCCAAGTTGACACGACTCACATGGAAGTGAAGATAATGAAGAAAGTTGCGGAACTAGCTTCTGAAGCTTAGAGAGACTGGGGTGACCCAAACGGTTGTGGAGAACATCAGCAGAATCAGTGGAGGTGCAAGCGACCGCAGGCAATGACTGCGTGAGATGATAAAGGCCTTGTGACTCACGTCCTGTACCAATCGTCCGCCCCGTACCCTGGTCCTGTACAATAACAGAATGATTAAGAAAGGTGACAGAACAATTCAGATCATGAGTGAGTTTACTAACAGAAATAAGATTGAAAGGACAACCCGGTACATAAAGCACAGATTTCAGAGGTAAGGAAGGAACAGGAGAGGCTTGTCCAATTCCTTTAGCGATAGTTTTAGAGCCATTAGCAAGAGTAACCATAGGAAGAGAATGAGAACTAGTTAAAGAATACAAAAGTTTTGGATTACCAGAAATGTGATCAAGGCGCCAGAGTCCAAGACCCATGGGCCCAATGGGGAGGACTGAGTGATGCAGGCAACAGAATTACCAGTATGAGCAACGGAAGCAGATGACGAGGACTGAGAGGCCTGATACTGGAGGAAAGCTGCATATTCGGCTGCAGACAGAGTAACATTTTGAGAGGGCTGGTCGAAGTAGTCCGAGGACGGGGAAAGATCAACTTGAGCAACCTTAGCCTTAGGAGGATGTGGTGTGTTTTCCATGGAGCTGATAACAACGCTCCCGAGTATGGCCAACCTTGTGACAGTAGGTACACTTCGGACGCTCGCCCCGATGACGAGGATTACCTCGACCGCCGCTGGAATGGCCGTGAGCGGCCAAAATGGAAGACTCGGTTGGATGAGAGTCAACAATAGCTGAAGAAGAGACACGGAGAAGGCGAGAGAAGACATTCTCCAGAGAGGGAATTGTAGCACTAGCTAATATTGGTCGCGGACTGGTTGAAGTTCGGACCGTATCCCAAGAAGAGTTAAGACCATAAAGAAGTGTTCCCGTTGGCGCTCCTGATCAGATAAATTCGAAGTAATTGGGAGGAGAGAATTGAACTCCTCTCTAAGGGATTCCACTCTGCCAATGTATTCAGAAATATCCATATCCCGCTGATGCAAACTGAACATGTTAGATACCACAGAATAGAAACGTTGAATATCATTAGTGTATAAAGAGCGAGCTTTGCCCCATAATTTAGAGCAGGTCTTATAAGGCCTAAAAATAACCAGAAGTTTTGGATCAATAGCCTGCCAAAGTAAATTACATAACTGGGCATCTATTTTCTTCCAAAGTGGTCGTTCTTCAGGAAGAATATCTTCAGCATTGGAAGTCAAATGGTCTTCACATCCTTGTCCCATAAACCAGAGTTCAACAGAGGCAGCCCAACACACATAATTTAGAGGGCCAAATAATTTTTCAGATGTAAGAACACAATTACTAGAGATTACAGGAATGGGAGCACCAGACTTACCCAAAGCGGATGGGCGGGGAGGATGATTACTGCTGGGGTCGGCCATGGCAGGGAACAGTGGCGCCGGAGAGTGAACAGTGACGATGAACAGTGCGCGTGAACAGTACCCCGTGAACAGTAACAATGAACAGTGCGCGTGAACAGTACCGTGAACAGTGACGGGAACAGTGCTCGTGAAAAGTGATGCCGGAATAGTGTCGCCGGAAAAAGTAAAAAGAAACCCTAGGATCAACCTACTGATACCATGAAGAAATTGAGGAAACCCTCTTTTTATTTTCTTATTTTAAACTATACAATAATTGGCCATATATAGCCTTCAGTCTTCTCTATAAAATGAAGATAAATCTACCCATAATTACATACAATCAATTACCATATCTCTATCAATCTTAAAGATATTTTCCTATTTTTAACACCTTTCAACAATTGTTGACTTGTTGCCATTGTTATTTCTTATTCTTAATTTTTCCTGCCTCTTGTTGTCACCGTCAGTTATTTATTCATGCTCCCAAGCTTAATGACATCTGCAATTTTCAGGTTCGAACCAGAGCAGTAACTTTGCAAAAGTATATTTCCTCAAGTGAGGACATCTTAAAACATGCTTCAGTGCTGCTTAAGGCTGAACTTCCTGTTTCTTTAAGACTCATTGGTACGATATCATTTTGTGTAGACCCGGCCAAGGTTCCGGTTCCGAAACCGAACCGGTGGAACCGCTGGAACCATTCGGTTCCAGCGGTTCGGTTCCAGTTGGAACCGTAGGGTTCCAAGACGAATCCTAATCCCCAATTAATGTTTAAAACTCAATTTTTCTATTTTCAAAAAAAGAGAAAAAAAAAAAAAAAAAAAAAAACCGAAGGGAACCGGAACCGTACGGTTCGGTTCCGGTTATGGTTTCGGTTCCACACTTGTGGAACCGAAAACCGTACGGTTCGGTTCCGGTTCCGAACCGTGGCCACCTCTAATTTTGTGGTTTTATGCTATGTCTAACACAGTGGACATGTATTTATTTGATGTGATCCTCACACACTCGTCGATAGATACAAATTGTTGAGTAAATAAAATAATCTTGCAGCTTGTAGAGGTTTGAATTTCAGAATATTTATGTCTTTTACTCAGGCCTACGAGTTACTCAGTTCAATGAAGGCAAGGTTGGCACCCCATCTGACCCTACACAAAAAACTCTCACCAACTTCATCACCTCAAGGGATGCTTTTAAGAAAAACGCAGATGATCAAAACTACTTGAGTTCAGATATCAATGATCACCATTTCATGGATGATAAAGAAACTGGTGTTTTACCCTGTGTCAGCGAAACAAATCATTGTGAATTTAGAGAGCCATTTGATGACAACTGCTTACCAGATCTAGATGATGACGATCATAATTTCAACAACAGCATAGACCAAGTGGAGAAAATTCATAAATCACAATTGTTGGAAGTGGATTCTTTAGTCTTGCAGCAACAAGAAGGCAGCTACTGTGACAGAGCTGAGGTGACGGATAAGGCTGTTACCCCAGACAATGAGGTCGGTACTTCATCCAGTCAGGAAGATCAATTTACCTGGGTGGATGACTACAAGTGTTCACTATGCGGAACTGAATTGCCACCATCTTTTATCGAGGAAAGGCAAGAACACACTGATTTTCATCTTGCTGAGAGGCTTCAGAAGGAGGAATCGGGCAGCAGTGACTTCCGAATTCTTACGCCGAGGCAAAGGTATATATTGTATATCTTTATCTCATTCACTACTTCTGGCTTGGACATTCACCTCATGCTCGAAACAAAGAGATGTGCATTCACTACTATTTAAATGAATAGCATCTGTTATCTTGAAAATGAGTAATTCAAATCAGCTTAACTCAACTCAGTACAACATTAGGAAATTGTTACGGATGGCCATATCACTTAACAAATTGCATCTCTAATTTCTATGAAATATACAGTTGAATTAATAATTTTGAATGTTCACAGGCGTGTTCAGAACCAAAAGGATCATACCGCAAGCAGCAGTAAACGTAAGAAACAGAAGTTGTTTCAGAAAGAAGGCACTCAAATTCCCATTGACATGTTCTTTGCTAAGAGCAATCGGAACTTCTAGCTCTAATGGTAGTATATATACTAATTCTTAGCCCTGTAAAAATATATTTATGTATAGTTTTATACAATAGAGAACGATTGTGACTCCGTTTGATTGTATTTATTTCATTAGTGCACATAAATAATAGATTATGTCACGGCGAGACGAGTTATTTATTATTATGATTTGTGTGAATTGGAAGTGCATATACAGCTGAGGCATTCTAACGGACCGGGAGATTTGAACATTGTTCCTTTATGATCAGATGAATTCGATTATATGTACCAATTCTTACATCTCATACTACTGTAGAATGACTGCTAGTTTTGGTATGTTGGGGATATCAAATCATTATTGCTGAACCTAATGCTTATATTGCATTTGCGGTTTAAAAAGGAATTAAACAAATATTGAATAAAACAGTACCTAAAGATACACGAGGATGAATATTTATTTATAAAAATTTATTTGATTTGGTCGCATAATTCTTTAAAATGTGTTCTTAGTGGCTTATTTTGGTTTTACATATTTTTTTCCCTGTGAATCAAAAATCTATTTTTATATATAGTATTTTCACCCACCTAAATCTTAAGTTAAACATTAAACATCTCCTAATTAAGATTAAGATTTTTAAAGGGACAAAAAAACTACTTTGGCCGTGCATCACGCACGTGTCCTTTAGACAGGAGATCATACGTTTGCCACGTGTCACTATTATAAAAATATGCGAATCTCTCTGGTTCAGGATAAGACAGTTAATTTAACAGACACCTTGGCAATTAAAGCATAAATGGAAGTACTGTACAGTACTGTTCCAAAATCGAAATGCTCTTATTCAAATCCAAAAATTCCTACCAAAACCCTAATCTCTCCATCTTTAGTCATCCCAATTTCCCAAATTTTACAGATTAAACCAAAAACCCATTTGAATTCTCTGCAAAAAACCAAAACCCCATATGAGCTTAACAATGATGTCAAAGAACCTGCTTCAATGCCAACCATGTCCGATATATTGGCCTCATCAAAAGCACAAAATCTTGATCTTCAGCTTCAAACTCTTGGACCCTTTTTCAGAATCACAGCCAAAAACTTGGAGACACAAAATGAGCTTGGTAGGGCTGAAGGGCTTATAAGGGTTTGGTTAAAAGGCAGAGTTCTTCACTTGGACTCCATTAGACTGAAGAGAGAGACTTTGGGAATGGAGAGGTCAATTTTTGGGATTGGCTTGTTCATTGGAGCTGTTGCTGTTAGATATGGGTATGATTGTGGGTGTACAACTGCTGAGTTGCTTGCCATCAATGACTCTGATCTTTACCATGCCAAGGTTCTTGCTTTCTCCATCACTGTTCTTGATTTTGTCTTTCTTGTAGAGTTGTAGAATGTAAGTACGGACAATATCTATTTAGTGGACTGTTACAATCTAAGTTGGCTCATAGATCATGTATTTATTACACCCGTTTATTATACTAATAATTACACGATTACTGGTTTACGACCCATTTATTAATTGTGTCATTAATCGTATTATTGATTTGTCTACATGACACTAGGATCATACATCTCAACTAACTGTAATGAATCCAGCAAGTATCATCAATAAAATCATAAACTGCCATGCAACTTTAGGTGGAAAATCAAGTTTGTTGAAATCTTGAGCAAACAAACAAACAATTGAAATTGTGAGTTAAAGATTGGCTATAAATATGAGCTCTCATTTGAGAGTAAGTGTATCTCAAAACATTAAAGCTTCATGTTAAGAGAGCTTTGAGAGTGTTATAAGTGAGATTTTTGTAGAGTTTAAACACTTATGAAGTTTTTATTATTATAGTAATAGATTCGGTTTTTCCTCAAAACACTTTTCAGTGATCAGAGAATCACAACACTAACTCATTTGCGTTAGTATAACAATCTTGACTAGATTTTAAGCACAATAGTACTTACTATCTTGGATCCTATAGTTACCACAAGACACAACTACCCATTTGATATTTACATAAAATTTTAAAAAAAAAAAAAAAAAAAAGAAGAAACATGGCCAGTGCATGAAGGCTCCCGCCATTTGATATTTACATAAAATAACTTAGTTTGTTTCTCTTCTAGACATAACAAATTTACCAAGATGGCATACATCTGTATAATTCTGGAGCTGATTTGTCTTCTCTCAGCTTGTTAGGTTTTACAGAAGAATCGGGTTCAAGGTGGTGCATGAAGTAACTGGTTCAACAATGGGGGACTTGGCTCACTTGTTAGTATGGGGAGGAATAGGAACTCGGATGGATGCAAATGTTGAAGATCTTCTAATTAAATGGTGCAGCAGGTTTAAATCTCTGAACTGATTTTCACCATGATCCTGTTGCTTGATCTTGTACTGCAGAAAAACTTCTTAACAAGGCTTGGGTATCATCATTATGATGTGGAATCAATTGCTTGTTGAGCATCAAGAGTTCATATTATATTTTGGTTGATGTAAAATACTAGACTTACATTTTGATTCCCAATAGAAAGTAAAATGCTATGATTTTGATACCAGACCCGGTCACGGTCACGGTTTCGGTTCGGAACCGGAACCTATTTTGTTTGGTTAGGGTTTTCCCTAACCGAACCGAAATCGAACCGCTGGAACTGAACGATTCAAGTAGTTCAAACCGGAAACGTTGGAATCGTTTAATTTTTTTTTAAAAAAAATCATTATTAAAATTAAAAAAGAAAACCGGAATGGAACAGGAATCGTCGGTTCCGGTTCGATTCTAATTTGGAATCGAACCGGACCGGTGGCTACCCCTACTTGATAGGAACAAATTTTCCTGCTAATCAAGATTCTCTTTGAGAGCCAATTTGATAATCTTATGACATTTTGAAAGAAGTTCGGGTGAATTAGCTAAATGTTTGTTTTGAGAATCTCATAGGCTAAGAAGAGGAAGCAAAGGCCGAAGAAAGACCTTCCACACGACTGCTCTTCTTTCCTGTTTGCTGTAACTGTAAACAGCCGATTTGCTTATTCAACAACTCTCTAATCAGTTTGGGCACTAGGCAGTAATAACTGGTAAGGTTAGTACGGACCCTTTTCAAAGGTCACTAGAGTGGCTCCCTTCTTTCCTCACTCGAGGTCTAGCTTTCCCTTGGATTACTTTGCATCCTTCCTGCTTGAAGGAAAGTGCCGCACTCTCTGGTGTGATCAATGACGGAGTCACATATAGGTGAGCGGGGTAGTTGTTTCCGTTCGATCCATTAGAATATGTCATATAAATTAATGAAAAATTTTGATAAAATCTCCTTATTTTATCCTGCTAAAATGAAGAGTATCTAATATATTTTTTTGTGAAAATCAAAATTTACTCCCACAAAAAATTTAAGGGGTAGTTGTACATTTTCATTCAATATCTCAAGGATAAAGTGTGACGTCTCACAACTACATGTGAACGTTGAACTTAAAAGGAGTATTTTTCTTAGTAAGGAGTTTTTAGAGTAGGTTTGGGTAGACCTGGCCGGCGGTCCGATTCGGTTCCGAACCGGACGGTTCCCGGTTCCACGAGTGTGGAACCGGAACCGAACGGTTCGATTCCGGTTCCGGTTCCATTCGTTTTTTTTTTTTTTAGTTTATTGAAAATAAAAAATTGAGATTGATAAATTAATATAATTTAAAATTATGAATTTGAATTATATAATAAACTTACATTACATAATTACATTAAATTACAAATAAAATTATTATCTACAAAAATTAAAAAAAAATTATTAAATTAAAGAGCTTGAACTTAAATTTTTAAAAACTCAAGTTGCCTACATATCCTCCAATAGTGAGAGGAATCAAAACTCACATTGTTCCATTACATTTTAAAAATATTTCCCCATTATAATTTTACAATTATTTAATTATCAATCATCATAAGTGTCTATTGATCATTCAGCTCCAGTTCCGCTTGCACTTGCAGATGCATTATCGAACAAGTCTTCAAATTTGTCATGGGCATCTTCTTGTTGCCTCAGATCAGCTCGGGTCCAATCATCTACACATGTTGTTGCTTCTAGAGTGCTTAGATGTAATGAAGACCGTATGACTTCCAATATATTGTCTCCCATGCTAAAGGCTTACTCAACCGCAATGGTGAAAACAAGTGCTGCTAATATCTCTTTAGCAATAATTGATAATACATAATATACATTTTGATGTCGGTTCCACCATTCAAGGATTTGAAAATTTTTACTAACTAAATTTTCAGTTGAAAACTCAAAATTTGTAGTTAAATAATTATCTAATTCCGGGTTATTAGTCGTGTTATCCCTATGTTTTTTATTTCGTTGTAATAACCAACGATCACATGCGCTTAGTCTTGATTGCATTACGTCCATGTCGCTACTACTAGATTGTCCTACTGATTGCAAGTTATATATTCTAATATAATCATTAAATAACTCTATTAAATCATTTTTTATTTTAGCTATTATTCTTGTAATATCAATTTCATCTAATATTCCTAAATATTTATAGTAAGCAGGTAAAACACTATTCAAACCTTCTAATTTAAATCTAGGATAAAAAACAACAGCAATAAGATAAAGTAAATGAATGTCTTTAAAATAATGCAACCATTATCGTTTTATAACATTAATAGCTTCAAACAAAACAATATCATTAGGATCACGACTTTCAACATGCTCATCGAGAGTACCAACAATATTCAAACTTTCAAGAATAAATAAAAATGCTGTAGGATAATAAACTCCGCTAAAACTATTTGTAATTGTTGGGGTTTTAGCGCGGGAGCAGAGGAAACTCACGGTTCGGGTGAAATCGTAACTGTAAAAACTTTTAAAGTTACCAAATAAATTATTCAATATCCAATATGAATAATTCATTCATATTTCACCTAAACAAATTTATTCGATATCAAATAACGACATAAATAGGTTAGAAACATCGCGAAACTTTTACGAAAATGTTTTTCCGTAAAATGGCATAAAACACGTTTTTGTCCGAACAGACCAACCAATACACATGAGGGCTGCCCAGGTCAGCCCCAATAGTCTTTGGGCAGTTCATGGGCTGCCCAACAGTGACCAATTCACTGTTTGAATAGCGGACACCCTATAAGCCCGAAACTCACCCGGTAACGCCATTTTTTGCCGTTTTTGCATATTTCAACTTCAAAATAATTTTCGGCAATTGTTCCAATGCCCAAAACACATCCAATACATTTATACAACATACTTTTCATCACCAAAATCACATAATTTCCAGATCTTATTTGGTAACCAAAAATATCATTTTTCATGTTTTAAATCCAAATTTCTCAACATTAATCATATTAATACTAACACCAACCAAAGTCACCACAAATAAAGAACTCAAGAACAATTATAGGAGTTACAAGAGTGTTCATAACACTCTAGAATGACAACAAGTCATCAAATGATAAAATTGAACTAATATTACACTAATATCATTCAATCTAACTTTACACATGCATTTAGCCTCCAAATCCATCCTCCAAATCAAAAAGCCCCAAAATCCAAGAAAGAAAGAAACCCTAGAACTATTCTAGATGCTCAAGAACAATAAAAAACTTTTTAAGCTTAAGAATATTAAAGATTACCTTAAAATCTCCAAATTTCCTTAAGCTTTCTTCTTGATTTATTCACTTTCTCTCAAGTTTTCTCTCAAGAATCATTTTGGAAGCTCTCTAAAATGGTGGAGGCTTGGCCATGACTAAAATAATGAAAGAGAAAACAATTTTCCCTTTTATATATGGCTAGGGACGGAATTGAGGGAGGGGTATTTTGATCTTTTTCAGATTTTATTTAATAAGTCTTAAATTACTTGTTCAATTTGAACACTTCAAGCTTAAAAAATTCATGCCATTTGTTACAAATAGTATCTCACCACTTATCATACTAATTATGACTTATGGATAAAATATTTGATTTCTAATTATTTAATAATTAAATAACTAAATAATTAATTAATATAAATATCTATATATGTATTTTTATTTACATTAAATAACAAAATACATATATTAATGACATGTGTCAAAATATCATTTGACAATTAATTAATATGCATCAAGTCAAATTTTGTATCAAATATAAATACATATTAATTATAAATTGATCAAAATCCCCTAATGCATCTATTTTCGTTTAACCGATTAAACGATTCGAATTAACTCATTTAATCCGATGAAGTATTATGAATAATTTGTATTATGAATAACGCGTTGCCCAAGTGCTCAACGAGTACACTTCATATTGTGGGACTCTCTAAGTTTAGGTTTATCCGTCACAGAATCCAATTTCATGTCCATAATTCACCCACTCATGAATTATGACGATCACGGATAATCTCGCTAAACTATGCAAGTCGAGGTCATTGCATATGTATAATCCTTCCGTCACATGTTATCAATATTATACCGGGGATATAGATAAGAACATCAAATCTCTAAGGTATAATATAATCGACTTTTAAATTTACGATATCTAAATAACACCCGGAACTCGCTTCCGAAGTATACCATGACCATGGATTTACTAGATCGCAAATACGTACATGATACCTATGCCCTGTACACATGACTGACGGATTCTATTTGATACTCATAGGATATCATGAGCATCAGTCCACACCCAACGAACAAGCGGATGTCTGATTTAAATAGATCGATGACATGACTGTCATCAAAGTGTGAAGTATATCTCATATATCTATAATGGTATATCAAGTCGAAGGACCACTATGCTACTCGACTCGAGAAGATTCCTATTAACGTTAGTGTACCATCTATTATGAAATCTTCGGTGAGTTGTTCGGTATTTATCAAATAAACACCTACACGTCTATACGAGTCTCCAAAGACTCATGGTTCATTGGGATAAACCATCGGACCAAGTCTCGATATACGACATGTACTGATTTCAACGGATTTTACTAACTAACCCGAGTTAATAAATATTGACCATGAACTTTATTTGATAATATACGTCTAGTAGTGACATTTTCCAATGTTAATTACAAACTACTTTGTAACTGCGCACTACAAAATATATTATCGGGTCTTTTTCTAATATATACATATCACTAAACCATATTTAGTTTCAATCTAATCGTAATTAGATCGAATATGTATATAAAAGCAAGAAGTACTACCATAATTAAGTAAAATTATGGAAAAAAAATTATTCTTATTCATGAATCGGACATATACACGATCCGGATTGGCACTCTGAGCACCAATCATAATAGTAGCATCATTAAAAACTTTTAAAATCTCTAAAATTTGATCACAAATTTCTCATTGACTAGGAAAAAATGTGATATGTTAAACATGTTGAGAAAAAAAAATTGACGTTTTGTTGTATATTTTACCATCTTTGAATAATTTAAAATTTTGACGTTTTGTTGTATTTCTAGTCATTCTACAAGCAGCAGGATTTAAATCATTTTGAACGTAATTAGTAAAAATAATTTTTTCACCAAAACTTTAAAAAAGATGTGTCATACAAGTTAATTAGCAAATTATTCTCTATTTTTAGCATCGGAATATTTAAATAAATCTAAAGCACTCGTACCTCTACTAAATGATGAGTACCTGGTCATTTGAGTTTATGTCGTATCAAGTCCAAGTTCAACGACATGATGTCTTTCCGGGTGCTTGATCATATTGTCGTATCCACCAGTAATTTTGAAAGAAACTCCACAATGGTTGCATACTTCTCTTGAACCTTCATCAGTGTCTATTAAATGAAAATGAATTTTGAAAATATCCGAGGAACATGACTTAACTTCTCTTCTTCGTGAACTGATACTAGGACCGCTCTCTTGAGTTGACACATTTGACATTGTGTTCTCAGATGAACTTGACATTTGTTGTTTAAGAAATTTTAAAGAATTAGAGAATTGAGAATGAGATGATTATAGGAATTGAGAGAGTTGAGAATTGAGAAATTGGTCCGTTAAAATAATGAAAAATGACTCATATTTATACATTTTTAGAATTTTTTTGTGATACCTGAAATGCCCCTAAAATTAGTTGTTTAATTACTGTTATGAGGGGTAATTTGGGAAATCCCCAAATTTTTTATTTTTTTCCTTGTTGCCCACCCAGCCCAACGGCTACTAGCCGTTGAGGGGTTGGAACTCTAGGGTTCCAGCAGTTCCAACCGGTTCGGTTAGGATAGGAACCATAACCGAATCGGTCAAGATACGGTTCCGGTTTCGGAACCAGAATCGTCCGGTTCCAACCGGTTCGATTCCAGTTCGGAATCGGAACCTTGGCCGGGTCTATATTCGGGATTATACAAGATATATTTTTAAAGGTGAGTTTGTTTCACCGTAAAACGATATTTTTAAGTAAAATATTTATTATCAAATTCATTTTTCGGTATTCAATTATTTCCTGAAAGTATTTTCAGGAAAAAAAAATATTTTTAAATGTTTGGGGTATCCAATATTTTTTTTTGGAAAATATTTTCTTATGGTTAGAAGTGAGCTATTGAAATTTTGGAGAACAAAAAAAAAATTCCGTAAAATAAGAAAAATATTTTTCGAAATAGCTTTTACGACGAAACAAACAAATCCATTAGTTTTGCTACACATCACTATATATATATTGTATTAGTTCTTTTTTAATATTTCAAAATTATTATTGTTATTATTATTATTTTAAAATTAATAATTTTTAATAAGGGATGGAGTAGAAATTTAAAACAAACTTACTCTAAATTAGCTGAAGAAAGCAGCTATATATATATATATATATATAAAACGTATCTATAATTTGTTTTTCGTTTTCACAAATCTAATTAAATTCATTCATGTATTGGACATTTGGAATTATAAATATAACTGCTGTAATTTGTTGAAAAAATCAATTACAAGTTCTAACAAATAAATGTATGACCAAAATGTGCATGCATCTCTTTCCAAATTACTCACTCGCCCTCAGCGGCTTTTTCCTTTCATAAGTGTGATAAAAACAAACAAAAGATTAATGCTATAGTTTTATAAAACTTGATTTTAGGAAAAATTGTTGCAATTTAATTGAAACATTAATGTTTTAGCAAACAACACCACCAAAATAGTATCTAATAATCAATGATTTCACCTTTATGAAAAATAATTAAATTGAATATTTTTCGCAATTTCGATATTTAAGAATTTTAAACTCATAGTCTGGGGATCAAGGGCTCAGTACTAGAGCCCCTCATATAGTATGTGGACCGTTTAATGAAACTGAGTAATAAAAAATTGGAGAGAGAAAATTATTTTCTTTCTCCAAATCTGAACTGTTGGATCAAAATCTAACAGTCTAAATTGTATTGGAGTGGGCTCCAGTAAGTCTCGACATCATCAAATTGTTAAAAATTATTAAAAATTGATTCAGATTATAAAATACAGTATCCTAAAATATGGTAATGATAGCCTTAATCACCAAATTAATCCACCTTTAAATTTTGCTTGTATATTACTCACAGTTGACTATTTTGACCTAAACCACATATTAGCATTCTAATCGTACGGCCAGGAGCGCATCATTGTACAGTTAGATTCGAAAGCAAGCAAACGATTGTACGGGCCATAAACCTTATATCATCATATCTCATTTGATTCACTATCACCATTACTGCTAAAACCCTAATCCAATTTCCCCAATTATATTCTAAACCAAGCAAATGTCTCGGCGGGAGAGTCGCGATTCCGATTCCAGACGGAAACGTTCTCGATTTGACCGTGAACCCAGGTGCCCTTTTTTCTCCTTCGTTTTGTTTTTTTTTTTTTTTATCATTTCTTAATGGTGATTCAGTGTTGAACTGAAAATGGGTTTTTGTGGGTTTCATGTATAGAGGTTATTTAGTTATTGTATAGATAGTGAATTATCATTCAAGGGTTTTGGGTTATTTGATGAAATTGACTAGATGAACCTAATGGGATTTGAATTTTGTTGGAAATTTTGAATCTTTTTCTTCTATTTGTTAGAGCGAACGTAAGGTTAAAATTGTAAAATCTCATGAAAGTGAGCTTATTTTGGTGATTTATTTGCTGATTGGAAACTAAGAAAATGCAAGAAAAATAAAGGAAAATGAAAATGCTCAAGAGACTACATTTTCATTGATTGGAATGATTACAAATGATATGAAATTGTGGTTACAAGTAATCTAAAATCATCTCACTATTTACAGCCAGATTTGGCGCCTAATTTCTAATTACAAATGTTTGAATTTTTTACAATGGCGCATTTGAAATTGAATAGTGGCGCCAATATTGGAATATTTGAAATTGAAGTATGGAACCAACATTTGAATATTTGAATTTTGAATTGTGACTCATGTGGCGTAAGCTCATCTCATACACGTGTATCAGCTTATGTAACATATCATATTCACACCAATCGCATGCTTGCTTGTTTGATGTTGAGTGATTTTCTGATTTTGTTTTAAGGTTCTGATGTTGAGGTTTTGATTCTGAGTCTGATGTTGAGCTGAGGTTCTGATTCTGAGTCTGCGGTAGAGTGTGATGAGGGTCTGATTCTAAGTCTGCGGTAGAGTCTGAGGTGGTGGAGTCTGATTCCGAGGTTGTGGTAGAGACTGATTCTGAGGTGTTAAGAGTCTGAATATGAGGTAGCGGTAGGGTCTGATTCTTAGGTGGTAGAGTATGATTCTGAGGTGGAAGGTGGTAGAGTCTTATTCTGGTTCAGAACCTTGGTTTGCATCAGAACCTTGCTTACATCAGAACCTTGGTTCAGAACCTTAGTATGTGCATTGGAACCTTGGTTTAGAACCTTGTTTTAGCCCTTAGCTATCAATGGCATGCTTATGTAGCTGATTCAGATTGCAACACACAAGCACAATTATTTATATCTAGCATCTAATTATCACCAGAACACCTCCTTTACACTTTCGTTACAAGTTACGGCTTCATCATTTCATATTCGGCTTCTTCATGTCTTCATTCTATGCAAGTCACTTTCATAATCCTTAATCCTTAACAAAAATAAATGAAAAGAAACATATCTTAGTGTAATTGTAAGCTATTTTTAGTATCAAGTTCATAGGTATTATTTTTATGAATTTTTGTTCTTGGTTTATCCATTGAATTTGAGATGTAAGCACGGTTTCGATAAGAATTAGAGTAAAATTAACGAAACGAAACATGTCCCAGTGTAATTGTAAGCTATTTGTAGTATCAAGTTCATAGGTATTATTTTTATGAATTTTTGTGCTTGGGTTTATCCATTGAATTTAGCATTCCTGTAGGTAGTGTTAATTACTATAGGCATTTAAATCCTGATGTGGCCTTTTTAATAATTATTGGTGGTGCTAGTCCTAAGAGGTCTCGGAGGGATGGAAAACCTGCAGCAGAGAGAGTACCCAGTAGCAATAAGTTGGACATTGGAGATAATGTAGAACGGGATCAAACGCACAGACACCGGCTGCAAGATGCATTACCACTTGAGGCTCCGTCGGCACCTGATTCTAAGGTTGAGAGTGGATCTCTAGTTAATGATTCCGACAAGAAAACTGATGGACTTCATGAGAAAACAAAGGGATCTTCTGATCCAACTGAAGTACCTCGTTCTCGATCATTTTTTCAGGTTTCTGTGTCAGTTTGCGAATAATTATATTAGTTGTTTTATGTGTTCTTATCTTTATAGACAGCATGTTGTTTGCTTATATGGTGATTGTGTGATGGAATATTATAAATTGCTATAATTATTGTCTTTATAAGATATTAGCGGTTTCTCAGATAAAAAGATTAGTTCATGTAGTCCCTGGCAATGCTGTTTCTGGTTTCCACCCTTTAGACAGTGGCAGTACAAGTTTTACATGTTAGCTTTTTGAGTCGGTCTGTTTATGAGTGGTTGGGTGAAATCTGTACATTGCGCTATCTCCATATTTGACTGTCATGGGTTAGCATGATGAATAGCAAAGCCATAAGACTCAGAGAATTTACACCATTATTGGGAGCTTTCATGAGAAACAAGCTAAGCTGAAAAGTTAATGTGGAAAACTTGGTTTAAAGTATACATGTATATGAGTACTAATTCATAATAAAGGGGTGAGACCAGCGCTTGGCAAAGTCGAGGAATTAGGTTGTGAAAAATTATGGTGTGTGTAGTTGCTTAATGGAAAATGATCAAGTCTATGGTTTGAAGAAATGAATCTATCATCTAGATTGAGACCATTGAAGCTTACTGGATTAAGCATATTGAAACCAATTATGTTGTGTGCATTTTTCTAAATGATGATCCAAAGTCCCAGTGAAATGTAAACTTCTGCACACTGTTAGGTAACTTTGTAAGTAGATGGTTACCGGTATGCATATCTGCTTATTGCTGTGTCCAAAAGTATATTGAAACTTGCATCCTGGTTGACTTGAAAATTCTTCCACAATGTTGGATTGATCATTTTCTCAACTAAGCAGGCTGTATTTCCATTGAATTTACTTTCTTGGTTGCTATTCAGTTTTTGCAAACCTTTATTCTGGGCTGATGTTGCGGGATTCTTGTTCGGTCCCGTGCATATAACTGTACAAGTTGTTCCATGTATATAACGCTATTAGGCTTGTCTGTCATGTCTAATAACAGCATGATGAGCGTGGTAATACCAGGCAAGTTGGTCGAAGCTTCAGTCGCGGAGCAGCTGGTGGTGAGTTTTTAGTTTCGTATGAACTTTGTATTTATATTTTTATTTTGTGGCCCCTCTATGGTCTCATGTTTCTCCTTTTATTTCTTCCTCCAAAGTGCTTGTATTGGTATGAAACAGATACATACACGGAGTGCTTTATATTCTGATTTTTTTATTTATTTTTGAGTGGAAGCATCAATATTGTTCCCTTTCTCAAATTCCAATAACTTACAGTAATGCCTTTATTTTAAGAGCGTGATTGGCGGAGGGATTCAAGGAATCAGAAACATGAAGGGACATCAGACAAGAAAGAATCTTATGATACACGACAGAGAGACGAAAAATCACAAGCTAGGGCGGCTGACAAGAGTGCTTGGAACCATGATGGATCCTACAAGTTGGAGGTTGAACCACCAGCATCTGCCCAGAAAAGACGTGCATTTAGAGAAGAGAAGATCCCATTGGAATCTGAAAATGCTGATAAAGCAGCAGTTGAGCCAGTCAAAGCAAGCCATGCTGACCGACCTCCATTAGGAAGTGAAAGAAGGGACGATAGAGGCGGCAATCCCTATCGTGCAGAGAGATATGAGAAACCACCTACAGGAGATAGATCGGCAAACAGGGAAGAATCACAGAGGGTTGGCTACCCATCAAGAGAAAGGTATGGTGGTGGAAGTAGTGGAGGTGGTCGCGGTGATTATAGGGGAAGAGATAGATATGATGGAAGGCAAGAGTTTCGCGCAGGTGGTGCGCCTCGAGTTGACAAGTGGAAGCACGATCTGTTTCAGGAGGCTAACCGGAGTCCAACACCGAAGGATGAAGAGGATCGGATTGCCAAGTTAGAGGCACTCCTGGCTTCTTAAAAGAAAATTGCTGACGCTCAAAAATAAGACTCTTCAATTTGCATGCATTTCTTTGTGCTTGTTTTTCCCAAAAAATACTTTGCTTATTGAATATGATTTGGGTGCAAAGTTTGTTATTTCACTTCTTAAATCAGCATTTTAACTTTAACTACTATTGAGTGTTCAAATGTAGATGCAATTTCTTCTATTTTTTCTCGATCATCTCAAATTTTGATTAAGTGCATGTTCGATATAGCTTGGCCTTTGGTAGAGATAAACTAGTTTATTTAATCTCAAAAAAAATTTCAAATTTTTTTGACAGTGTTTGGTTATATTTAAAATAGAGTTTTTGATGATTTAAAAAACTATTTAAAATAGAATTTTTGATGATTTAAAAAACTATTTTATATTTACTAATAGAAGTTCGCTTTTTTTTTTTTTAGTAGAGAATTGAAAAGCATTTTTAAGACTTATTTATCTATATTATCTTTACTCTATTTCAATAATATTATTTCATTTCTTTCCCAACATATCTTTAAAAATATTGTCTTACTTAAAATAATTTTATAATTTTTAATAAAAATTCTAATTAACAACTAAATACATAATTTTTTTATTTTAAAAAAAAAAAAAAAAACTCTACTAATAGAAGTTTTATTTGAAAAATTATATCAAATGGAGCCTAAGATTTATATTTTTGTTAATCTAATTATTCTTTTTAAAAATCAATGAATTTTATATATCTCAAACGAGTACAGTGTGACACAAAAAAACTTAAATTATCAATTTAGCAGATTTGACCACACTAGATGAAAAAAAAGATTTTTAATAAATTTATCAAATAAAAGTTAATTTTTCATCAGAATCATGTAGATTGATCTGTTGATTGATTTGGGAAAAAGAGAAGCTACCTTAATCGACGTTGTTGATCAACTGATTAGGGGAAATGGAGCAAAACGACATCGTACTCTTCATTTGCTGGCAAAATCTATCATGTGAAGAGGGAAAAAAAGACAAGCACTGCTTGTTTAGGCTCATCTTAATTTTTTTTTTTTTTTTTTGCCCAAATGATGAAATTATCTCAAATCTCTCAATTCAAAGTACAATTATGCAAATAATAATAATAAATAATAATAATAACAATATGTTTGTTTTACACAATAAACATTTATACAATTGAAACTACACGAAGGTGGCCATCATAACAAAAAAATAAAAATAAAAAAATGACAATAATAAATTAATAAATGACTAAAAACTAAAAATAATATCAAACACTTTTCTTCCCGAAATTAGAGAAATTATTATGATGAGCAGGAGGAGGAGCATTCACCGAACCTTTGTAGGCGGATCGCGGCTCCAGAAAATCCACGGCGGTAGGCGCCTGAAAATCAGACCTAGTTCGCCGGTGAGAAGAACCCTCGAACGAGTCTCCTCCTCCTCCTCCTCCTCCTCCTCCGATTAACAAATGGTAGCTGCGACTCGAACCCACGGAGAAACTCCGGTAGCTGTGCTGAGGCTTTTGCTTCTTCATCGCATGCATAATATATGGAATTAAACCCTCCATCGCAACCTCCCTCTCTCTCTCTCTCTTTCTATCTTTCTTTCTTCTGAGAAGGAGTAGTTTTTTAGCTTTTAATTTCTTGTGTTTTTTTCTTTTTGTTATGTCTTTGATGACACCACATCATCTTCTATTTATAGTAACCCATAAATATTTTGGATAATTACCACTTTTTGACTTTTTTTATAATGAGATTGTTTGAACCACGCATCTCATTTATTTTGAGATTTATATTTCGTGCCCTTATAAATTTCTTAATTAAAATAAGTCATTAATTTTTTATACCATAAAATATAATCTCAAAAAATTCGAATTTTAAACCTGAAAATGAATAAATCATCGAACCTCAAAATCTTTATCGTTGAAACCACCCTGGTTACCTTTTTGACTATGAAACATATAAAGTCGGCAAATTGGATATAGATATTTGAAAGTCATAGCGTTTGTAAGTGCATGAAACGCGGTTTAATTTTATTTTATTATTTATTATTTATTATTTATTTTAAAAAATTGTGCCAGAAATTTGTGGTCAAAATCGACATTTGAAAGTCAAAAACAACAGTTTTAACTCTGTAATGTTAATAATTGTTGGTATTTTTCTTTCTTAATTATCAATTTTTTTTTTTAATTTCAAGATTAGTGTTAAAATTAATATTTTTTTCAGTGTGATATTTATTTATTACAAAACGATCGAATTAAATAGCTAAATTGCGTATATCTAAGTCCATTTGATTTCAGAAATAATCACATATTTTTTTAAGACAATTATGCTTAAATTGAATAAAGTTTATGTGTACATTAAGATAAATATTAGTGCCTTTTTTTTTCCTTATTTTTAACAAAATTTTTTTATAAATTTTTTAATATAAAACTTTTTATAATTGGATTTGCCTAACTCTCTTTGTTTTTGAAAAAAAAAAAAGTTGCCTAACTATATTTTCACTTAGATGGTACTGGACAGGTTTATTTACAGCTAGCAATTGAATGGAAACCAAATTTGACTTTCATATGGATGGCTTCTCTTGCCAATTTAGACATGTGTTTTACCCAATCATGAGCTTAATTTTATATTAAACAATACAAAATTTTTGTTAGGGGGTGGCAGAAAAGCTGAAGCCCGGCTTAAATTAAAAAAAAAATAAATAAATAAATAAACTTTTGAGGTATTCATTTGTAAATTTTGGATTTTTAGTTTATGCATAATATATTGAAAATTTCGATGTATTTATAAATTGTTTAGATATTTTTGCATTTAGTGTGAATGTATGATATATTTATATAATATAAATTTCATTTGAATTTTTTTTTTAAAAAAAGGGCCGAATTTTGGCCCCGGCCCGAGTCGGGCCTGCCCAGCCAAAGCCTGGGCCGAGCTTTTTTGGGGCCCGGGGCAAAATTTTTTTAGGGCGGGCTCGGGCCGGACTTTTACTCTTAATTTTTGTTGCGTGATAATCCATCAAAAATCTAAAGTAAAATTCAAAATTAATTAATTATTAATTTAATAGTTAAGATAATTGAGATAAATTTAAAACACATTATATGATTCCTTATATTGGAAAATATTAAGGAGACTAAAGTAGATCAAAATATATAAAAAACTATCATCAAAAATTATTTTTTCGATTAATTTCAATTAATGATAAATCACTCAAATGACTCTCACAATAATTTACTATCGATTTTCGATTAAACTGTTTCAGGAGAAGGATAGCCATACTAATAGAGGTAGTTACATGCTTGACAAAGTCTTGCATATCAGATTGTATTATTTGAATATCATTAGCTGTATATAACTGTCATCTAGATATCTAAGATTTAATTTAAAGTTCATCCATAGTTTGTAGGATCTTCAACCACAATTGGTTATTCTCATGATGTATTTATAGATCAATTAATCAATAAGAATGAATCAAGTTTTGCAATTCTATTATGTTATCAGAGCAAAACCAGAGATAGCAAACTGCATTTTTTTTTTCCTTCCTTCTCAAATACCTCTCATTTTCTTTAATCTCGAAACCATGGCTACCACTTCACCCTCCATTATCAACACCAATGAATCACACAACACCTTGATCAGCATCAATGCTGCTGCCCAAACACCTCTAAAGCTCAACTCCACCAACTACCTCTCCTGGAAACTGCAGTTTCAAACTCTTTTCATTGGCTATGACCTCTTGGGCTATATAGATGGCTCAACGCCATCTCCCTCAACCACTCTCACCCAAAATAACACAACCATATCCAATCCTGCTCACACACTTTGGATTCGACAGGATCAGTGAATCATGAATGCAATTATTGGCTCCATCTCCCACACCATCATACCTTTCATTGCACAAGCCAAAACTGCTCGTGAAGCATGGACTATCATGGCCACCACTTACGCCAAGCCCTCTCGTGGCCGCATCAAACAAGCCAAAAGCCAACTTAAAATGATCACCAAAGGCTCTGACAGTATCACAGTCTTCCTGCAATCCATCAAAGCAAAAACTGATGAGCTTGCCCTTCTAGGAGCACCTCTAGATGCCGAGGATCTCACCAAAAGAATACTTGATGGCCTTGGAGATGAATACAAAGAACTAACCCGTGCTGTACAGGCCAGAGACACACCTATAACATTTGAGGAACTCCATGAAAAGTTGCTCAACTTTGAAGCTTCAATGATAATCACAAAACCAGATCCTCTTCAATTTCCTGCCACTGCAAATCCTACAAGCAAGACTTCAGGAACTTGGCGATACCCTGCACCTTCAGGCCCCAACAATACCTCATGGCGCCCCTCCAATAACCACTAAAACAGATATCCCCCTACACAAAATAACGGCCAAGTCCCAACTAAGAGTACTCGCCCATCTCGACCATACCTGGGTCATTGTCAAATCTGCAGGATACAAGGACATACAGCAAAACGGTGTCCCTCATTTCGAGTTGTCCCAGTCAACACATCCACCAATCCCTCTCCTGCCCTAAACAATTCCTCTGCTACACCATGGCAAGCAAGGGCTCATTATGCTTCCAATACTCCCAATCATACATCCTGGCTTCTGGACAGTGGAGCTTCCCATCATGTTACAGCTGATCTAACCAATCTCTCCATGCATACTCCATACAATGGCTCGGATGACATTATGATCGGAGATGGCTCGGGTCTCTCCATTACTCATACTGGTTCTTTTTCTCTTCAAACAGCTCATAACACTTTTCAATCGAATAATGTCCTTTGTGTTCCTGTTATGAAAAAGAATCACATTTCCATTTCTCAATTTTGTACCTATAATAATGTTTCCATTGAATTCTTACCCACTGCTTTTCTTGTAAAGGACATTCACACGGGGGCAATACTACTGAAGGGCCAAACTAAAGATGGCATTTATGAGTGGCCGGTATCTCCACCATTGCTTGTATTTTCCAGCATCAAAACAACCTTATCTGAGTGGCATCAAATATTGGGACACCCAGCTTCCCCAATCCTGAAACAAATCGTTTACAAATATAACCTTGATTTCTCTTCTTCATTATCCAATAAATTTTCATATAATGATTGTCTTAGCAATAAAAGTCACAAATTATCATTTTCCCAATCCACAGTTGTCTCTTCCCAACCCCTTGAAACTATTTTCTCGGATGTCTGGACTTTTCCAATTCTATCAAATAAATGATTTAAATATTATGTCATTTTTGTGGATCATTTCGTCAAATATATTTGGTTCTATCCCCTTAAACAAAATTCAGAGATCAAAGAAATTTTTATTCATTTTAAAGCTATTGTTGAAAAATTCTTTGATAAAACCACCAAAACACTTTATTCTGACAATGGTGGTGAATATATTGCACTTGCCCATTTTCTTTCAACAAATGGTATTTCTCATCTCACTACACCCCCTCACACACCTGAACACAATGGCTTCTCTGAACGTAAACATCTTCGTATTGTAGAAACTGGATTATCATTACTGTCCCATGCCTCTCTTCCTTCACCTTATTGGCCTTATGCCTTCGCCACAACAGTATATCTAATTAATCGCATGCCTACTCCCACACTCCATCTTTACTCTCCTTATGAAAAAATATTTTCAACATCTCCTAATTCTCCAAACTTAAAGTTTTTGGCTGTTTATGTTACCCATGGCTTAGACCATACTCAAATAATAAACTGGACACTCGATCCATACCATGTGTTTTCTTAGGATACTCTTTAACTCAAAGTGCCTACTACTGCCTTGATCCAATCACTTCCAAAATATATGTCTCTAGACATGTTCGATTTGTTGAGTCTGTATTTCCATTTACTCACTTGTCTATTCCTAACTCTTCTCCTCACTCGAACTCCACTGCAACTTGGATTCCTCCACCACTTCGAATTCCCAGCTTGCCTATGGTACCGCCACTCAATCCGCCATCTGCAGTGGACGCTCAACAGCAAGCCCTCAGTGCCGCTTCTCCACCTCCATACCTGGTGACAACAACCTTACCAACACCATCAACTGAACCTTCACCTACCAACAATCCCCAACAACCATCACCACCTCTAACCCCACCTGCGCCTCAGCCATAACCCACACACCACATGACTACTAGAGCCAAAAACAATATTCACAAACCCATCACCAAACTGAATCTACACACCCAATTAACCAAAAGTGATGATCATGTACCAACCACACTGACTCAAGCTCTCAAGGATCATAAATGGCGTCTTGCCATGTCTGACGAATTTAATGCTCTCGCCAAGAATGGCACATGGGCTCTAGTTCCACCAGATAGCAGACAAAATCTGGTTGGATGTAAATGGGTTTTTAGAATTAAACGCAAATCTGATGGTTCTATTGACAGGTTCAAGGCCCGATTGGTTGCAAAAGGATTCCATCAACGACCTGGCATAGACTACCAAGAGACATTCAGTCCTGTTATAAAACCGACCACTGTAAGAATAGTTCTCAGTATTGCTGTCAGCCGTGGTTGGTCCTTAAGGCAATTTGATGTCAACAATGCATTTCTTCAAGGTCATCTGTCAGGCAATGTTTACATGTCACAGCCCGGGATTTGTTGATAAAGACAACCCCTCATATGTCTGCAAACTCAACAAGGCAATATATGGACTAAAACAAGCCCCTCGGGCGTGTTACAATGAGCTGAGAACATTCCTGTTACAGTTTGGTTTTCAGAATTCCTATGCTGATACTTCACTCTTTGTGTTTCATGCACAAGGCCGCACTATTTATCTCCTTGTTTATGTTGATGATTTGATACTCATATGAGACGATGCTACCCAAGTTAATCACTTCATAGATATTCTAGCTCAGCGATTTTCCATCAAAGACCTTGGCTTACTCACTTATTTTCTGGATGTCGAAGTTGTTCCAAACACACAGGGCTTGTTACTCTCCCAAAGGCGATATATTATGGATCTTCTTCATCAAACCAGGATGCAAGAAGCCAAAACTGTTCTTACTCCCATGCCCACTAGTCCGACTCTAATGTTAAACTCAGGTTCTTCTTTGTCTGATCCAACTGAGTATCACCAAGTAGTTGGGAGCCTCCAATATTTGCTAATCACAAGACCCGATATCGCCTTCGCTGTTAACAAACTGTCACAATATATGCATTGCCCAACAACTGAACATTGGTCTTTTGTCAAACGGCTACTACGTTATCTAGTTGGCACCATTAATGATGGTTTACAACTCTACAAAGATTCTAATATGAGTTTTCATGCTTTCTCATACTCTACTCTCGGTTTACAAGCCTTCTCTGATGCTGATTGGGCAGGGGACAAAGACACTTTTTGCTCCACCAGCGCTTTTGTTTATTTTGTTTGGTAAAAATCCGATTTCCTGGAGTTCTAAAAAGCAACGAACTGTTGCACGATCTTCCACTGAGGCAGAATATCGATCTGTTGCAAATACCGCTGCTGAACTTAATTTCATTTGCCATCTCTTGACTGATCTTGGTATCTTGCTTACGGACTGCCCTGTCATTTATTGTGATAATATTGGGGCAGCTCAGCTCTGTTCCAATCCTGTTTTCCATTCCCGAATGAAGCATGTTGCCATCGATTTTCATTTCATCCGAGATCAAGTTCAAAATGGTGCTCTTCGTGTCGCTCATGTCTCTTTTGCGGATCAACTTGCTGTTTGCACTTACTAAGCCTTTCCACGACAACGTTTCCTTCTTCTTAAATCCAAGATTGGACTTCTCTCCCGAGCTCCATCTCGAGGGGGGATAATAGAGGTAGTTACATGCTTGACAAAGTCTTACATATCAGATTGTATTATTTGAATATCATTAGCTGTATATAACTGTCATCTAGATATCTAAAATTTAATTTAAAGTTCATCCCTAGTTTGTAGGATCTTCAACCACAATTGGTTATTCTCATGATATATTGTATAGATCAATTAATCAATAAGAATGAATCAAGTTTTACGATTCTATTACATACTTCATCTAATGGCTTGAGATAAGCCACACGGCACTCTATAAGAAATTGCACCCAATGTTAGATAATCCTTGGCTGCAAAAAAGAAATAGCCATTCTAAAAATAATATGATTCCTCCTCTGCTTCAATTAAAAATATTTGAGCGAAAGAATGTAGTTTCTTCAATTATAGTCATTTCTCTTAGGAAGCTGCAATGATCTTGTCCCCAATCACCGCTATGTCTAATTTTGTACTCTTTTACCCACTTTCTTCCATTGTCATGATCTTCCTTTTTTTTGATAATTACGATATCCGAATTAATTTACGAGTATTTCGATTGATTTTAGAATCTGTACTTTATATCCCCAGAAATTTCCAACCATGTCTCAATGTTCTCACATGAAAGAACCACAATAGCCAAACATCCCCTTCTGTCCGGAATTGGAGTATGCTTCAACTCCTATTTTTTATTTTTAAAGTCAAAAGATACAATAATACATTTATCTATTCCCTCATTTTCTCAGAAACTTCTGTCTATCATCCGTCCAGTGCATGTCTCCATATGCAGATACACACGGGGGAAGCCTCTTGTATGTCAAGATCAGTTGGTCTCGTTCAATTTTTTTTTACAACTGTCAGTACTAAGTAAATAATAGAAATATCATTGAATTTATAAATTAATCCCTTAAAAATTATAAAATCCTCTTCAAAGAACCTCCTAACATCGCCCCTAATTACACATATTATGTATAACATAGAGGGAACCGAGTTGATTTTTCTCCATGAACTTGTGCCTAAAGTGTAAATTCCACTGCTTATATTTCCAGTAACTCGAATAATCTTTTTATGTATTAGTTGTATTATCAAATCTCATTCCATAATAATCATCCCTTGAACTCTAATGTACCGTTTGGTAGAGAAATTGATAAGCTTATAAGATAGTTTATATTATCAGTGTAATACTTATAAATTAACTTAAAATCTCAGTAATACTCTATACCAAACGGTGCATTCTTTTCTAATCGGATTACATAAAGAGGATTTCCCAACTCCTCCACGAGTATGAAATCAAAAGAAACCATAAGCAGTGTGACTAATCAAATTGCTTCCATAAATATTATTTACTCGCGAAGGTTACTTGCAGAATTTGATCATCTTCATCAGCAGCGCTGCGATTAATGGCAAAAAGAAAGTCTTTCGATTTTGTGGAGCCAAAGCTTGGGGACACACCGGAATCGCATAAGTGATTAGCCGGCAATTTCAGATAAATTTCTTCAAGAATTGAGGGATTTGCGTAGACCCGCTTCATTCTCTTCTCCTGTTAAAGACAGAGAAAAAAAAATTGAAAATTAAATAAAAACAAAAACCCCCTAAACTTTGAGATTAAGCAAAAAAACAAAACAAGAAGCTGTCAATAGCATAATTGGCGATTGAAAGCCATAGTTTGTTAGGATTTTGATAATGCAACGTTAGGATTTCTACGCACATTAACAAATATTATAAAAAAATTATCAAAGTAAATGAATGTGAATACTCAAGAACTTAATGAAGAAATCTAGTATATTCTTATAACTTAGGGTTTTTAATGTAAGTAAGTTGATAATTTAAACACTCTAATCTCATAAGACTAGCTCATGCACATTCATATAAATGCATTAGGGATATGTGTAAAATATTTTTAAATCTTCAAATCCTGAGTTTCTGTACTGAGACCGCCAATACCGGCATACCAATAGCTATGTTTTACCTTGGGTTGTCTTACACGCTATCTGGTACTGGACTACTCCATACCGGTCTACCATACCAGTCAGTCTGGAGTTTGCACAGCTATTGAAATCGAGACGGATCATACCGGTCTCTATAACCGGTATAACGGCCACCATATCGGTCAGTATTCTAGTCGGTTTGAGCTTTAATCTTCAACGGTCTTATTCATATAGCCGTTTAAATTGCAGGACCAGCATATTGGCCCCTGTAGTAGACCCGCAGTGGACAGAGGGCTGTGGTAATTTTCACATTCACTATATATTGAGTCTCAAATTTCGTTTTTGCTGAGTTTTTTCACATCTTCTAACATTTCTTTCAAGGCAAAAACAAAGAGAGAAATAAATCTTCTTATTCATTTATTCTCTTCGTACTCAAAGCTCACATACTTTACATTCATACACATTTAGTGAGTTTGGAATGATTGGATTAGAAACTCACACCTTAAATCTTCTTTATCTTTTATGAATACCCAAGTTGTGTTGTAAACTTTTATTATCAAATACTTCCTTTGTTGAATTTAGTCGCAAAATTCGTTCGTCAAACACATCAATCGATCAATCAAGAAGCAAGATTTTACCGTGGTTCGCCGGAAAGATTCCCGACTACATCCACGTTGAACTCCGGAATAGGGAGCTCACTGCATTAATCAATCAAGATTACTCAAGAATCTTGAAACCGTTTACAAACTTGTAATTCCCCAAATCTCACAATAACTCTAATCTCTAAAAGTGTCAATCTCTCAAATCCCAATTGAAGATTACACTAACATGGACTAGGAAATAGGCTTAACACTTAGCCAAAATTAAGGGAATAGAAATAATGAAAAACTATTATCTAATTCTCAACATAAGCACTCTTTATATATGATTGGCAAATTTAAGTAATTGGTGTTGTGAAAACACGATCACCCTTGGGAGTGTTTGAGGAAAAACCGAATTCGTATTATTACTACAAGAATAATACTACAAGTTTTACACAAAGAAAACTAAACAAAAAAACCTCATCACTCTCTCTAATCTTTACACTCACTGGGATACTCTCAAAGCTCACTGAAAGCTTCAATTTATAGGGCAAAAACGCGTGCACTGTAGCACACGTTTTTGCCAACTCATTTCCTACAATTAAGGCAGTCACCTAAAGTATCTTTGTTGCTTCTGCATTTTTCAACAAGCTATATGCTTGCTGGACTTCAGTATGCATGCAAGCTCATGCAAGCTGTTAGTAGCTGGACACAACAATTAACGATCACTCTTGGGAGTGTTTGAGGAAAAACCTAATTCGTATTATTGCTACAAGAATAATACTACAAGTTTTACACAAAGAAAACTAAACAAAAAAACCTCATCACTCTCTCTAATCTTTACACTCACTGGGATACTCTCAAAGCTCACTGAAAGCTTCAATTTATAGGGCAAAAACGCGTGCACTGTAGCACACGTTTTTGCCAACTCATTTCCTACAATTAAGGCAGTCACCTAAAGTATCTTTGCTGCTTCTGCATTTTTCAACAAGCTATATGCTTGCTGGACTTCAGTATGCATGCAAGCTCATGCAAGCTGTTAGTAGCTGGACACAACAATTCTCCCCCTCCAGCTGCATTTGAAGCAATCGTCATCTGACAGCTATCCCGGTCATGTCTCTGCACAACTCTAGCTTGTCTCGGGTAACCACTTTCGTTAACATGTCCGCTGGATTCTCATCTGTATGAATCTTCACTAGTCTCAACAGTTGTTGATCCATCACCTCGCGTATCCAGTGATAGCGAATATCAATGTGTTTCGTCCGGGCATGATACATAGAATTCTTACTCAAGTCCAAAGCACTCTGACTGTCACTATGTATCTTGTAGTCTGTTTGCTTGATCCCTAACTCTTGGAGAAACCGCTTTAGCCACAACATTTCTTTTCCTGCCTCAGCTATGGCAATGTACTCAGCCTCTGTTGTGGATAATGCAATACACCTCTGTAATCTTGACTGCCATGACACAGCTCCCCATGCAAAAGTGTAAATGAATCCTGATGTAGATTTCCTACCATCAAGATCTCCCGCCATATCTGAATCTGTATAGCCTTCCAAGATCGGATCAGCTCCCCCATAACACAGACGAAACTTCGTTGTACCCTTCAGGTACCTGAGAATCCATTTGACTGCCTCTCAGTGTTGTTTTCCAGGGTTAGAGAGAAAACGGCTCACTACACCCACTGCGTGTGCAATATCTGGCCTGGTACATACCATTGCATACATTAGGCTTCCAACAGCTGAAGAATATGGAATTGCTGACATTTCCTCTATCTCTTTCTTGGATGAGGGGCACGAACTCTTGCTCAGTTTGAAATGGTGCGCTAGTGGAACGCTGACTGGTTTGACTTTCTGTATATCGAACCTCCTGATTACCCGTTCAATATACCTCTCCTGTGAAAGCCACAACTTCTTGTTCTGTCTGTCACGAACAATCTCCATTCCCAAAATCTGTTGAGCTGGTCCCAAGTCTTTCATGTCGAAAGCCTTGGAGAGTTCCTTCTTCAGCTGGCTGATCTTCGCTGCTTCTTGTCCAACAATCAACATGTCATCTACATACAGTAGAAGAGCAACGAAATTTCCATCTGGAAACCTCTGAATGTATACACACTGATCTGCTGCAGTTCTTTTGTAGCCTTGACCCACCATGAATGAGTCAAACTTCTTGTACCATTGCCTCGGTGCTTGCTTGAGCCCGTACAAGCTCTTTTTCAGCTTGCAAACAAGGTTTTCTTTACCTGAAACCAGTGTTCTAAAACGCGCTAGGCGCTAGTCGGGCGGCGACCCAGCGCCTAGCGCCTAGGGCGCCTAGGCGAGGCCTAGGCGGGGCCTAGACAATTAGTCGGCAGACAGTTAAAGATATAATATTTTCCAACATCATAATTCATAAATAATCCAAATCATATAAATTCAATCAAAATGTAATAAACATAAAACCATTAATCAAACTCAATCAACCATTTAATGATATAAAATACCATTTAATTAAGTTCATGTTCATCATCCTCTAACAAAGTTAAACTACACTAAATATCTAATTCTTCATCTAATTCAATCTCATCATCCTTGGGTTCTTCATCAGAATCAAAATCATCTTCATCAAGTTCTCTATATTCAACATTTCTCACACTTTTTCGAGGTTGTAATATGTCATCGGCACCGGATGCTTCTCCAACCATCCTCCAAGTAAGCCCCGAACCAGGCTCTACTTCTTCATCATCACCAGAGTCACCACCCTCAACAATCCATCCTTGTGCATTAGTAGCATCTTTGGCTTCTAATACATCCACTTTCAAATCCCTCTCCCTTTTGCGCTTGTTCTTCAACTTGGCATTAAAGGAAACATAGACAAGATTGTTTAATCGATTCACATCTAGTCTATTCCTTTTCTTCGTGTGAATCTACATAAATAATTTAAATAAATCAATTAATATTAATAATTACAAAATAAAATAATCAAAAACTTAGCTAATGTTAAATATTTACCCCCTCAAAAGTGCTCCAATTTCGTTCGCACCCGGATGAACTAGTGGTTAATGACAGTATCCTTTTTGCCACTTTTTGCAAGTTCGGTGTATGATGTCCATATGTACGCCACCATGAAACTACAAATGAACATAAATAGTTTGAATGAAATATAAGATTTTTATATATTTTTTAAAAAAAATCAAATGAATATTTTGTTTTTACCTGGATTAAAAATATCAATCGATACTCGACATGCTTTGAGCCCCACTTCTTTACCAAAAGCTTCATCTTTTTCCTTGTACGAAGCCAACTCCTCATTTATCACCTTACTCTGCATGTCAATATCATTGGGGAAGAAAGCCTCCACAACCGTAAATACTCCATCCATTACTTTCACATCGTACTCAATACTTGAATCCTTATAGTAGTAGTAAGGATTCAAAAGATAAGCAACACAATGTAATGGAGTATCAAGCCGCCCTTCAATTTTACTATCAATAATCTCCAAGATTGGCCGATAATTACTCTCAATATTGTTCAATGCATCATTGATCTCTTCTTTTGCATTCTTTAGCTCTCCATAAACAAACCCCATGGATGGCTTTCTATCCCCATCAACTAATCGAAGCACCCTCACCAAAGGTGCAAACACCTTCAAACATTGGGTCACCCCATTCCAAAAAGAGACACTCATCACCGTGGCAAATGCAGCTTTCCCTTTAGCTTGCTTCGACCATATGCACTCATCCCATTCCGTGCTAGCAAACATGGTTCGCAAACTTTCTTTTTTCTCGATCAAACTTTGTAAGGATAAGAAAGCTGAAGCAAACCTAGTTACTCCCGGTCTGACTATGTCTCTTTGTTTTGTAAACGATCTCATCATGGACAAAGTCTTGTGATGGGCATACACGAAAATGGTGAAAGACTTGGCACTATCAATGGTTTTCTTGTATCTCGGCAATTTCCCAATACTTTCAAGCATTAGGTTGATGGTGTGAGTAGCACATGAACTCCAAAAAATATTTGGCATCTTCGCCTTCAACAACTTTGCCGCGGCCATATTGTTCGAGGCATTGTCTGTTACAACTTGAACCACATTTTCCGCCCCCACTTGTTCAATGCCCGTCATCACATACTCATAAATGTGCTCCGCAGTATGCGCCACATCAGAACTTTCCTTGGAAGAAAGAAAAGTGGTGCCTATTGTGCAATTAACACACAAATTCATTATGCTTCTCCTTTTCCTATCACTCCAAGCATCTGTCATGATTGAACACCCGTTCTCCATCCATTCCTTCTCATGTAGTTTCAAGAAATCTTTAACACTTGCAACTTCCTCTTTCAACAATGGCTCCCTCAACTCATATTGGCTAGGACCTCTGAAACCCGGTCCAAATTGACCAACTGCTTCCATCATCGCTATCCAACTGTCATTGTCAATAGCATTGAAAGGAATACCGGATTCATACACCCACTTAGCAACAAATCGCTTGACATTATGCGTTTTTTCTTTAAAAAGCGCTTCATTAATATTTTGTTGCCTCATTGTTTTACCATCACTAGCTGAAGAATCAGGAGGAGTTACCACAGTCCACCTATCCAAAGGGCCACGATGCCGAGGGGGCCTTGAATCTAATCCTTCTTCTATTTCACGAATTTCAGCTTCTTCGTCATCGCCCCCAATATTAACTCCTTGTCTTATCTCACTAACATGCTTCTCTTTCTTTTCTTCCTATTCCTTGCCTCTAAAATGGCTTGTCTACACTTCTCTTGATCTTCTTTACTAGACTTTGGACATTTTGCAACATTCCCCGATATATGTCCAATATGTTCCTTCATTCGGTAAACTCCACCGGAAAAAATTTTTGAACACAACTTGCATTTCACTTTATCCAAGTTATTTGGATCCACTAAAGCCCCATACTCCCATCCAACATCATTTGAATTCCGTTTAAGAACGGGACTACTCTGCGAATTAGAAGCCGCGGAAGAAGAAGCCATTAACCCTATTAAGAATGAATCAATTCCTTTAATCAATGTCAGTTGTATTAGATTAGCATTCATCCAACTGAAAAATATATACAGAAATTTAATTTATAATAAACTTAAAAATAAAAAATTAATTAATTTTCATGAAATTTAACTACAATTTACAAAAATAAAAAATTAAATTTAAAGTTTCAAACCACCAGTAACATAAATTATTGCAAATAATGAGACAAGCTAAGATCAAACCAGGTATACAAAGGTCCAAATGCACTTACAAAATTCAATATTACTGTATGGCATGCTTGAACTCATAACTCATATATTTTCATGAAATTTAGCTATAATTTACAAAAATAAAAAATTAAAAACAGAAACCCTAATTTCATAATCAAAATAAACAAAAAATTAATTAATTTTCATGAAATTTAGCTATAATTTACAAAAATAAAAAATAAAAAACAGAAACCCTAATTTCGGAATCAAACTAAATAAAAAAGACTAATTTTTCATGAAATCTAACTAAAATTTACAAAAATTAAAAATTAAAAACATTAACCCTAATTTCGAAATCAAAATAAACAAAAAAAACTACTAAATTTTCATGAAATTTAGCTACAATTAACAAAAATTAAAAATTAAAAACAAATACTTACCAAGAAACTCAGAAACCGTGAAGAACAAGAAGAAACTGAACAAAAACGAAGAAGAAAACAGAGACGGCTTGAGAGGGAAATTGAAACTGTGAAGGGTTTTTTTTTTGTTAATATAAAGGCCCCCAAAACGGCGCCGTTTTGGGGGTTTAATAACCCTCCAAAACGCGCCGTTTTGGGGGCGTTAATAACCCCCCAAAACGACGCCGTTTTGGGGGGTTATTAACGCCCCCAAAACGACGTCGTTTTGGCCCTAAAAAAAAATGCAGCGCCGATACACGGCCGATTAGCGGCCGTGTATCGGCCCCTACGCGACCGAGTAACGGCGAAATCGGCGCCTAGGCGCCGATTTCACGCCGCACACTTGGTCGCGCGATTTCCACCACCGATTTGGTGGAAATCGCCTCGGCTGGTGTCCGATTAGGGTTTACGCGCCGCCTAGGCGGCGCGTTTTAGATCACTGCCTGAAACCTTGAATCCTTCTGGCTGCTCCATGTAGATTTCTTCATTCAGATCACCATGAAGAAATGCTGTTTTGACATCCATCTATTCAAGCTCCAAGTTCAGTCTGGCTACCAATCCTAGGATCACTCGGATTGAAGCCATTTTTACTACCGGTGAAAAAATTTCATCGAAGTCAATTCCCTTTTTCTGGAGGAATCCTTTGACCACTAGCCGAGCTTTGTGTTTCACCACTTTTCCGCTGCCATCTTTCTTGAGCTTGAACACCCATTTGTTCTTCAGTGCTTTCATTCCATGTAGGAGCTTGACTATCTCATAAGTGTTGTTTTTCTGCAGAGATTCCATCTCATCCTGCATTGCGTGCAGCCATTTGTCTTTGTCCTTATGAGATACTGCTTCATTGAAGGTTTCTGGCTCCCCCTCGTCAGTAAGAAGAATGTATTCTGATCCTGAGTATCTGGCTGATGGAATCCGGCCTCTCTCGGATCTTCGTACTGGAGGTTCTGGCTGTCTGTTGTCATTTGGATCTGTGGATGACCCTGAAGCCTCTAATGGAGCAGGCTGCAGCTCCCCCTACTCAACACCTCTTTCCTCCTCTAGTTCTGCTTCTGGCATGTCTTGCACCTCATCACTATCTGTGGCCGTTGGTGTTGGTGCTGGGGTTGTGTCTGGATTTGCATCGGCATTGTCGGTACTGATTTTAGAAGGCATTTTGGGCTTTTCAATGTCTTCTATTGTCTGATCTTCGAGAAACACTACATCTCTGCTTCTAATGACCTTCCTTTCCTTCGGGTCCCATAACCTGTATCCAAATTCTTCGTCTCCATAGCCTATGAAGATGCATGGAGTAGTCCTTGCATCGAGCTTCTGCCTGAGCTCCTTGGATACATATGCAAATGCTAAACATCTGAATATTCTGAGGTGAGAATATGAAGGATTCTTACCAGACCACACTTTCTCCGGAATCTCGAAGTTCAACGGTACAGATGGTGATCTGTTGATCAGGTAGCAGGCGGCACGAACAGCTTCTCCCCATAATGGCTTTGGCAGCTTAGCCATGCTGATCATGCTTCTGACTTTCTCCATAATGGTGCGGTTCATCCTTTCAGCGACACCATTGTGTTGTGGGGTGCGTGGAACAGTCCTCTCGTGTCGAATGCCGTGTCTTCTGCAGTAGGCATCGAACTCCCTGGAAGTGTATTCGCCTCCATTGTCTGTTCGAAGGCACTTCAGTTTCTTCCCTGTTTCACGCTCGACCATGGCATGGAACAGTTTGAAATAATCCAGGACCTGATCCTTTATTTTTAGAAAATACACCCAAACTTTCCGAGAAGCATCATCAATAAAAGTCAGAAAATATTTGTTACCGCCTAGTGAGTTTACCTCCAAGGGACCACATACATCAGAGTACACCAGACTGAGTAACTCTGATTTCTTTGTAGAAGAGAAATTGAAAGAGACTCTGTGTTGCTTACCGAATAGACAGTGATTGCAAGGATCCAGAGTAGCATTTTTGGAGACGGTGATTAGATCCTTCTTTGTCAAGGTAGACAACCCTCTTTCACTCATGTGACCGAGTCTCTGTGCCACAGATTCTGAGAAACCTCTCGTTCAGCTACATTTAGGCTTTCTGCACAAATCTTCACATGAGTCTTGTACAAAGTTCCACAAATGTGTCCTCGGGCGATGACCATGGCACCTTTTATCATCCTCCAAGTGCCATTGCTGAAGTGGCTAGCATAGCCCTGTTTGTCAAGGGCTACCCCCGAGAGTAAGTTGAGCCGAAGTTTTGGAACATGTCTGACCTCATTCAGGGTTATTGTATACCCTGTATTTGTCCGCAACTGTACTTCACCAATTCCCACTATCTGAGAAGAACTGGTATTCCCCATCTTCACTGCTCCAAAGTCTCCTGCTTTGTATGTTGTGAAGAAATCCCTGTGATGAGTGACGTGGTAGGATGCTGCAGTATCTACCACCCACTCTACATCTTGGGTTGTGTTGTGAAGGCATGTCTCTTCATGCATTGAGCATATAGCTACATCTGCTTGGACAACGACCATTGTCTCTCCTTCGTCATTCTTCGGCTGGTGATTGCCTTCTCTCTGCTCTCGTTGCAGTTTTCGGCAATTCTTCTTTAGGTGGCCTATAATGCCACAATGGTAGCACTTATAGGTAGGCTTCCTTCTATCTGAGGATTTACCCCTGGTTGTGCTTTTGCCTCTCTCTCCGTCTCTTCCTTGATGTCTTCCTCGAGTCTCTGTGACGAAGGCTTCTGTCTGTTCTGAGCCAACATCTTTTCTCCTGGACTCCTCATTCGACAGGGCATCTTTTACTATAGGCATGGTAACTTTACCTCCTGGAGCGGAATTGCTGAGAGTAACCACCAGTGTCTCCCAGCTATCAGAAAGGGAACTGAGTAGCAAGAGGGCTTGAACTTCATCTCCCAGCTGCATGTCTACTGCAGATAACCGGTTCACCAGGCTCTGGAACTCGTTGGTGTGTTCTGCAACGGAAGTTCCACTCCGTAGCTTCAAATTCACCAATCGCCTCATTATTAAGGCCTTATTCCGAGCTGTCTTGGCCTGGAACATGTCTTCCAATTTCCTCCACATTTCATAAGCATCTGTGTCCTGTGCTACGTGGTGGAAGACATTGTGACCGATCCACTGCCTAATCTGACCCAAAGTTCTGTTGTTGAGTTTATTCCAGTCATACTCCCTACCAGTCTCTGGTTTCACTCCCTTCAACTCGATGACATCAAACAGATCTTTACAATGTAAAAAATCTATCATCCTAGGTCTCCAGAGGGAGTAATTAGTGGTAGTCAATTTAATCATTGCACCAGAATGAGAATCCTCCATCTCCATTTTAAGTTTTAAATTTTTAAAATGAGACTACCCTAAAATTGGGTCTGAATTTCACAAATCGGAGGTCACCGTTGCGTCCGGAATGGTCGAAAATGGTGGGATAGACACTTCGTTGGTCTAAAACCGACACATGGACTGATTTGTAAATTCCTAAAAGTTCTGGGGCAAAACTGTAAATTTCAAAACTTCAGGGGGCTAAATGAAATTTACCAGGCTGCTGACGTGGCGGTGCTGACGTGGCAGTGTGGGACAGGGTGGCTGACATGGCGGCTGACATGGCAGCTGACGTGTCGTGATGACATGGCAAGCTGACGTGGCAGGTGGGACCTGTTTGCTGACGTGGCAGATAACGTGGCGCTGATGTGTCGATGACGTGGCTGACACGTCAGCGTCTTCAACCTTGGATCGCGCGTGCGGCGCGTGGCGCGAGTGGAGCGCGTGGGAAACCTTCTGGTAGGCGCGTGCGGCGCGTGCGGCCTTTCTGGACGTCGGATCGGGTTCCGGAAAATACCACCGTGCTCGTCTCGACGTGAACTTGCTGATGGTACCCTCAAAATGAATTTTTGACAACTTTCCCGGAACCCGAATTTTCCGAACCAAGCTCCGGTCACCGGTTTTTTGATCCCAATGAAGAACCAAAGCTCTGATACCACTTGTTGTGAAAACACGATCACTCTTGGGAGTGTTTGAGGAAAAACCGAATTCGTATTATTACTACAAGAATAATACTACAAGTTTTACACAAAGAAAACTAAACAAAAAAACCTCATCACTCTCTCTAATCTTTACACTCACTGGGATACTCTCAAAGCTCACTGAAAGCTTCAATTTATAGGGCAAAAACGCGTGCACTGTAGTACACGTTTTTGTCAACTCATTTCCTACAATTAAGGCAGTCACCTAAAGTATCTGTGTTGCTTCTGCATTTTTCAACAAGCTATATGCTTGCTGGACTTCAGTATGCATGCAAGCTCATGCAAGCTGTTAGTAGCTGGACACAACAATTGGGACAACGGCAAGGATTGCGCCACGTGTCCCTTATCCAACGGATGACAATGGCTTCACATTTTACAATCTCCACCTTGAAGCCAAAGACATCCATCACTCCCAATCATACACAAGAACACATTAAGGCCAAGATAGCACAGCAAACTCACCTACTCTCATCATCGTTCATGTCGGCTGCAAGGTCAGCCAACCCCCACATGCAACAGCTTCATGCAGTGGGAGAGTTTGGTTGCAGTCACAATTTTTGTCCCCATGTCAGATGGGTAGTCTTCAGTCGGAACCTTTTTAATCTCAATCTTACCACTTAAGATGATTTCCCGCACAAAATGATACTTCACATCCACATGCTTGGTTCTCTCATGATGTACTGGATTCTTGCTCAGATGTATTGCACTCTGACTGTCAGAATACATAACTGTCTTACCATGCAGTTGTTGTATTTCAGTTAAGATACCCTGAAGCCAAATTGCTTCCTTGAACACATCAGTTATGGCTATATACTCCGCTTCGGTAGTTGAGAGTGTGACCAACGGTTGCAGGCTTGACTTCCAGCTGATACAATTTCCACCAAGTGTGAAATAGTAAGCTGTGGTTGACTTTCTCGAGTCTCTGTCACCTGCAAAATCAGAATCAACATACCCTACCAAATCTAAAGCGTTAGATTTGTTAAAACATAAGCCATAATCAATAGTAGTATTCAAGTATCTTAACAACCATTGTAAAGCACTCCAGTGTGCTCCACCTGGATTAGACATAAATCTACTTAATAAAGATACAGCATAAGACAAGTCAGGTCTAGTACTAATCATGGCATACATCACAGAACCAATAGCATTTGCATAAGGTACATTTTCCATTTTTATCATCTCAGACCTATTCGTAGGACTTTGTGACTTAGACAAAATAAAGTGACTAGCAAGAGGTTGACTAACCGGCTTACAGCCACTTACTCCAAATCTAGATGCTACCTTTTGCAAATATGTGGACTGATGTATTTTAAGATAATTCTTACTTCTATCTCTATCAATGGTCATACATATGATTCTCTTTGCACTACCTAGGTCTTTCATGTCAAACTCACTGTTTAACTGTTTCTTAAGATTGTTAATAGCATGTATTGATTCAGAGATAAGAAGCATGTCATCTACATACAACAACAAATACATAGGACATTTTTCATCAATCATGAAATAGAAGCAACTATCATATTTACTCCTTATGAATCCAATACTAAGCACAAAAGTATCAAATCTTTTATACCATTGCCTAGGTGATTGTTTAAGACCGTATAGGGATTTATTAAGCAGACAAACATACTCAGGATGGTTTTTATCTGTAAAACACGCAGGCTGAGACATGTAAATTTTCTCTTCTAATCCTCATGTAGAAAAGCAGTTTTCACATCTAATTGTTCCAATTCAAGATTATACTGCACTACTAGAGCTAACATCATTCTAATAGTTTTAAATTTAACTACATGTGAGAAAATTTCATTATAGTCTATCTCTCCCCGTTGAGTAAATCATTTTGCTACAAGTCTGGCTTTAAACCTAACAGGGTCACTAGGCAGTAGTCCTTCTTTGACCTTAAACAGCCACTTACACTCAACCAACTTCTGATTTTTAGATTTAGGAACTAAGGTCCAAGTTTGGTTTTTCCTAAGAGAAGTCATCTCCTCTTCCATGGCCGCTTCCCATTCAAGTTTATGGGTGGACTTTAATGCCTCTCCTAAGCTAGCAGGCTCAACTCCACTAATTTCATGACTTGATATTAACGCACAGAAATACAAATCATTAGTTGAGTAATCATACCTGGTAGGAGGCCTTACCTGCCTCCTACTTCTGTCTCTCGCTAGCTGGTAGTTGGCCAATGTGTCTTGTGGCGTTTCATCATGCTGCTCAGTTTGATCCAGTTGATCTACTGTGTCCTCTTCACTTTGTTCTTGTATATCTGCTACTTCATTTCTGGTTTCCTCCGGGATATTTCTTCTCGGTTGTGAGTCCTCAGATGTCTCCGAGCCTGACATGTCACCAATTTGACCAGTGGTCCTTGATGTCCCTAGCTCCACCTGCAAGATCAAAATCTGCTAGATCCTTTTCTAAGGCACCTGCATTCTTGTTAGTAGATTTACATGGAAAACACGGTTCATTGAATATAACATCCCGACTAACTATGATTTTGACTCCAGGTGATTCCCTTTCCCATAACCTATACCCATTTGTCCCTTCTTGATAACATAAGAAAACACACTTGATGGACCTCGGTTCAAGTTTACCTATGGACTGGTGAGCATAAGCTTCACAGCCAAACACTCTAAGGTGGGCAAGCTTCTGAGCCCTACCAGACCAAATCTCTTCAGGAGTCTTAAACTGAACGGAACTATTAGGGCTAAGGTTAATCAAATGAGTAACAGTATTGAGGGCTTCACCCCAAAAGGCCATCGGAAGTTCAGAAGAGAATAAAAGGCATCTGATCTTTTCTAATAGGGTTCTATTCATTCTCTCCGCAACTTCATTCTGTTGAGGGGTGTTTCTAACAGTCCTATGTCTCAGGATACCCTCACTAGTACAGTATTGATCAAACTCAGTATTACAAAATTCTAAGCCATTATCAGTTCTTAAGACTTTTACTTTGTTACTAGTTTGATTTTCTACTAATACTTTCCATTCTTTAAATTTTATCAAAGTTTCATCCTTTGATTTTAGTAAGAATGTCCATACCTTCCTACTGTAATCATCAACAATAGAGAGGAAATATTTCTTACCCCCATGTGTCTGGACCTTTGCCGATCCCCATAGATCACAATGTAGATACTCCAGACTCGCCTTTGACAAGTGAATTCCAGTTGGGAAGCTCTGTCTGTGTTGTTTGCCCAACACACAGATCTCACAAAACTCAAGTGGCTTCAACTGGTCCTTTCCAAATTGTCCCTGCTTGCTGAGTACCTGCATTCCTTTCTGACCTATATGGCCAAGTCTCAAGTGCCAAATATTAGTCATATCAACATTAGAAGTTAAAGCAGAAATGGGTTTTTCCGAGAATACATGTTGGCCATTTAGAACATACAATCCATTTCTCTTTATACAAGTTAGGATTAGTTTATTACCCTTAGATATGTGCATGTTTCCTTTGTGTGCTTTATATGTGAAACCTAATTCATCTAGTGTTCCTAGTGATATCATGTTCCGTTTCAAGTCAGGTACATATCTAACGTCAGTAAGTATCCTAACTTTAACATCATGAAGTTTAAGTGTTATGTCCCCAACTCCTTGTATCCTACAAGTATTGTCATTACCCATATACACAGTCCCTTGGTCTGAATTTCTAAAGTTGACAAACCAGTCCCTATACGGACTCATGTGAAAAGAACACCCGGAGTCCAGAATCCATTCTCTACTAATGTGATCACTAGACACAGTCAATGCCTCAGATAGGCACATTGACCACTTTTCGGCAGCCACAGTAGCGCTGCCTTCATTTTTCTGTTCCCTAATGAACTTATAACAATTTCTTTTAAGGTGTCCCATCTTTCCACAATGATAGTACTTCTTGTCACTATCCTTATTTTTATCATGTTTGTTCTTTTTTTAGGTTCTTGGTTATTAGTCTGATGATTTTTCGGACCATTGTATTTCCTTTCATTCTTCCCTTTCACGAATAAGTTCGCTCATCCTCTCCTACTGGTTCTAAGTTCTAGCTCTCTAGCCCTTATACCAGATATCACCAAGTCTAACCTAGGTACAACTCCTGTGTACTGTAGAGAGTTCTTAACGACACTATATTCATCAGGCAATGCATTTAATAGAATCATAGCTTCGCTAGAGTCTCCTAGGGCTTGGTCAGTGCCTTTAAGGATTTGAGTCATTTTCGTGAATTCATCCAAATTATCATCAATCGATTTATTAGTATACATCTTGTAATTAAACAAATTTCCCTTTAAGAACGCTAAATTTAGTGCAGAAATAACAGAGTATAAGGATTCGAGTTTACCCCAGAGTTGAATGGCAGTGTCCATTCCGTCAACCTTTCTGATGACCGAATCTCCAAGGTGAAGGAAAATCAGGTTGTAAGCCTCTTCCAAGATTTCGTCCTTCGTTTCCTTTTCCATTTTTGGCCACTTTTCTGGATCTGGTTCCAGTGCCAAAGCCACCTTATGGCGAGAAAGCAAAATCCTCATTTTCTTCTTCCAAGTGGTAAAATCCTCTTTTCCGTCAAATACTCCAATGTCGAGTCTCATAGTTGACATTTTATTATTTCTTTTCAAGTAATCACCCTACGGTAATTCTGCAATTACTCTCGATAATTACTCACTTAAGCAGCAATAGGCAACACAGTGTCTGACTTCCCAAGCACCAGTTCGGCTCTACACACTCAAACTGCCTAAGCCAATTAGGCTATTTACACAAACTGCCTAAACACAATCAATCAAACAAAACAACAAACCCACAACAGATTCGGTAATACAGGAATCTATTACCCTGCCTTGAACCAATTTTAATCAAACAAAACAACAAACCCACAACAGATTCGGCAACACAGAAACACTTAGTGGCAATACAGTGCCTCAGTTCCCTTAGCAACAATCGACAACAAGAATTTGATATCCTCGCAGCAGATCTCAGTTTTTGGTTTCGGTAACTTGACAGGGATGAAAAACCTATAGCCCAGTGGTTTTTAATCAGCAAAGTCCCTAGGTTCTGTTCGTCCACCCTTGGTCTGTATTCGGCAGTTCTGTGCCCTAGACGGTTCCTGGATCTTGTTTGGCTAGGTCTTGTTCTCTTCGGCAACTCACAGGATCTTGTTCGAAGTCTTTGATCGGTTGTTCTTTGATCGGCAGACCCCTCGTAACAGATCTCAGTTTTTGTCGGCAAAAAGGTTTCAGTAAACAGGGTCAATTTGTTACTTTTGAGAACCCTACTCGGCAAAATCAAGAGTTCAGTTTGCAGAAGGGGTTTCGATCTTTAGCTTAAATTTCTGATTCGGTAACTCAGGGGGTTTTCCTTCTTGGTTCGTTGATCGATAATTCCAGGCCTGTCACTTGAAGGATCTTGATTTTTGCCTCTGTGTCTCTCGGCTGTGATATTCAATTTACCAATTTATGGTTTCTTCATCTGCCGAGCAATCAAGAAGATACTTTCTTGGGCCTTGATATTGGTGCTTTAAATCTTTCGACCCACTGGATTTCTTTTTTACCAAACGCTATGATACCAATTGTTGAATTTAGTCGCAAAATTCGTTCGTCAAGCACATCAATCGATCAATCAAGAAGCAAGATTTTACCATGGTTCACCGGAAAGATTCCCGACTACATCCACGTTGAACTCCGGAATAGGGAGCTCACTGCACTAATCAATCAAGATTACTCAAGAATCTTGAAACCGTTTACAAACTTGTAATTCCTCAAATCTCACAATAACCCTAATCTCTAAAAGTGTCAATCTATCAAATCTCAATTGAAGATTACACTAACATGGACTAGGAAATAGGCTTAACACTTAGTCAAAATTAAGGGAATACAAATAATGAAAAACTATTATCTAATTCTCAACCTAAGCACTCTTTATATATGATTGGCAAATTTAAGTAATTGGGACAACGGCAAGGATTGCGCCACGTGTCTTTTATCCAACGGATGACAAGGGCTTCACATTTTACATCCTTGTTGAGTGAAAATACTCAAAAGGATGATATTATTGTAAAAGGTTTGGAGTGCTCCTAGGAAAACTCTTGGTTTGAGGTGAATCACAAAAAACTCTTGGTTGTGAGTGAGCCATTGAAAAAAATTAATAAATCACATTCTATCTTTTTTCGATATTTAAAGTCGGATTATATTATTTTTATTAATAATTTTAATATAAATTATAATATAGATATTTAAATATATAATAAGGTCTAGACTACACCAAACATAATAACATTGTATTAAATTTATACAATATAATATAAATTCATATCTTTAAATTTTTATACCATTTTTAACATTTAGATAAGTCATGTTTAAATTAAATCACATAGAATTCAGATATAATCACAGTCACATTAATCTCAATCACAGAAAGAGTCACATTGACTTCAATCAAAACCATATTAAGCTCGGTCACAATCACATTTTTCCTTAATCACACATTATAAGTCACATTTTAAATGTCGTAGAGAGCTCAGTCACAATCATATTAAACTCAATCACAACCACATTTTTCATAGTTACATTAATTTCAGTCAAAATCTCATTTTATTTTATTTTTTTTAAAAAAATAAGGGAAGGACAAATGTCAAATTTAATTTTTATCCTCTTACCTCCTCAACATTCGAATCCAAGTGGCAAATTAAATGGAGTTACTTGAAAACCATTCGATCCCACCTTTATAAGCTACAAACTCTTTTTATCTATATAAAAATATATTTGAACTTATCCGATCATTACTTTAAAAAATCACTGTTCACATGAACAGTGAACAATATTAAAAAAAAAAGTTCAATGATGCTTCCCTTCACTCTATTTAAGGAAAGTATAAATATTGTCTTTAAAATAAGATTTAAATGATAATAAAATTAAAAAAAATAGAATGTAATAAGAAAAAAATTAGGAGTCCGTCATTTTTAGAATAATTCTCTAAATATGAATCATAATATATGTAATTCTGAGCCGACAATATTTAGGAAGGTAAAAAAATTCCTCTAACAATCTCTTCGATTATCTTGTATCATGTTCACCCATCAAATTTATTGAAGTAAAATAAGATCAGATCATAATAATTTACCTAATAATTACATTGGTCTTGTAATTACGAGCACCTTGATAGATTTGATAAATGAGTGCCTTCTTAGTGCTCTTTTAGTTTCTTGGAAGACACTCTTCCATGAGTGCACTTGACAACATTGCTTCCTACACCGACAAAGGATTTTTCTTAATTTCTTTTTGGATTTTTTTTTTTTTTTTTTTTTTTCACACAACATAATTAGCTTAATTAATTAAAAAATTAGTTAGTGGAAACCATTATATGACACTAATCATAATCACATAGCACAAGTCAATATCGCAAGCAAAGTGATATTTTATGGAAAATAACAATTTTTTTTTGAATAATATGAGTTTATTGAATAAAAATAAAACACAAATTATGATCTTGACATTCTTTTATATTAAATTTCTGACTACTGTCAAATTATAGATAATTCGAATTATTAAAATATCTTAATTATCATAAATAAGGAGAGAGGAAAAAAATTAAAATGCGATTCCTAATTTTATTTTTTTAATAAAATAAATTAGGAAAGAATCCAAAAATAAAAATGTATACTTCTAAAATGCTTTTCAAAGATGAATTTTGGGATGATCCATTAGGCCGAATTGATGTAACAAGTCAATACCACATGCATATTCTCGATAATTTTAAATCGGTATATTATGTACCGAAACACTATGAAACCTAATATATCAATCACATAGATTTTTCAAAAACAAAATTCACATTAAACTTCAAGAAATGATTACAATAAACACCCACATATTAAGGCTATATATGCTCGATAAAAACTCAAATTCTCAAAAGATATTTATTCTTCTGTATGAATCCAAGAGATTAAAAATTTATTTAACTAAAATTAGTAAATTGAAGTAAAAGATGGGTTTGAACAGAAAGCCTTAGCTTAGTTCAAATACCATATTAATAGAAATATCTTGACTGAGGCAAAAAAAAAAAAAAAAAAAATATAATTTGATAACTTGTTGATAATATTGCACAGCGAAGAGAGTGCAAATGGATCTACAACTTATTTATTTCTAATACATCAGTTTTTTAAATATTAAATATCAATAACTGAAATATGGTGGTGGAAGAATTCAAATATGTCAAACGAACTTATCAATGTCTGATTATAGTTTTGTCCGAGAGAATTATTGAGTTGTGTTCCATATTAAGGGGGAGTCACTTGTTCTTATAAATAAGATAGGTCCATCCAGGACTAATTTTCTAAGTTAGATATATATAAATATCTTAAATCCAATAAATGACGTAGCCATAACTTTGATTTAGTGGATGTAAAATTAGATTTTCACAAAAATATGATAGATATTATTAATTTTAGTGAGTAAATCAAAATTATTTCATTAACAAATCATTTTTTAAAATAATTTATAAAATACATTTCAACAAAATTTCGAGTTTAGCGGAAATGCAACTATCTCTACTCATCTCCTCAATATTCTTTTTTTTTTTAAATCGTTGGAAATCCTACCGCCAACCATCCATTTTGGGTTGAAGCGGAGCAAGTAAAATCTCCCGCTATTACAGGTTCTTATAAGAAACACACATCTTGAATTTGAACCTAGGATCTCAATGTAAGATCCTGAATCATACACCACCATAGTACGGCCGTTAGAGCCTCAACATTACCAAAGATAAATCTTAATAATTAGCTCTACGTACATTTGGTACCATAATTATTATGGAATAAATCATTAAACTCAACGTGGTCCATTAATTGCCATGAAAGCTAAAGAAGCTTTTGTTTTGCCCAAGCATCAAAGCATCATTGCGTCCTAAACTAGGTAACAAGCCAAGTGATGATCACTCACCTAACTACTCCCAACCTTCTACTATAAAAAGCAAATGCCCATGCTTATACTATAGGCATATATAGCCATGGAACCCCAATATCTCTTATCACTTTGCCTTTCAATATTTCTCTTATTGACAATCCCATGTGCCTCTCAACAATTTGCATGTGACAAGACCAAATCAGAAACAAGCCAGTTCCCATTTTGCAACTCCTCTTTATCATACGAGGACCGAGCCAAGAACCTAGTGTCACTTTTAACTCTCAAAGAGAAAGTGCAACAATTAGTAAACAAAGCAACAGGCATTCCCAGGCTAGGGGTGCCATCTTACCAATGGTGGTCCGAGGCGCTTCACGGGGTCTCGGACGTTGGACCAGGGGTGCATTTTGATGCCACGGTGCCTGGTGCCACTAGCTTCCCGGCTGTGATTTTATCAGCTGCTAGTTTTAATGTGAATCTTTGGCTCAAGATGGGGCAGGTGGTGTCAACAGAGGCACGAGCCATGTACAATGTTGGCCTAGCCGGGTTAACTTATTGGAGTCCTAATGTTAATGTGTTCAGAGACCCCAGATGGGGCCGTGGCCAAGAAACTCCCGGGGAAGATCCTTTGGTTGTATCAAAATATGCTGTGAATTATGTTAGAGGCTTACAAGAAATGGGTGATGCCAATAATTCAACTAGTGACATGCTTAAGGTCTCTAGTTGTTGCAAGCATTATACTGCTTATGATGTTGACAACTGGAAAGGTGTTGATCGATTTCACTTTGATGCACAGGTATTATTATTGAACAATGATATGGAGACTAAATGGTGACTAAATCACCATCAAAACGACGTAGTTTTGATCTTTGATGGTAATTTTATCTCCGTTTAGTTATAGTTTAGTTTCATCATCACTTTTCATTATTATCTGTTGCACTGAGTATTCATAACTCAAAAGTCGTTCCTGACGCAATGGTCAAGTATTAATCGTTATTCGTTTGATCGCCTATCTATAAGACTGTGTGTATTATTACTTTCCCCGAACCTTGCTTTGCGAGCGAGAGCATTGTGCACTGATTACGATCTTTTAATCAGTGTGACTCTTCAAGTTATAAGTATGCCTACTTTGGGTTGTTGCAGGTGACAAAGCAGGACTTGGAAGATACGTATCAGCCACCATTTAAGAGCTGTGTAGAGGAAGGACATGTTAGTAGTGTGATGTGCTCTTACAATAGAGTAAACGGAATTCCAACCTGTGCTGATCCGGATCTGCTCAAAGGCGTAATCAGAGGCCAATGGGGTCTTGATGGGTACGAATTGTATAATTAAGACCCTAATTCAAGCTCATATGCATACTAATTGTGCCTAAATTGTGCTTGTATTGTTGCATTTTGCAGGTATGTAGTGTCAGATTGTGACTCTATTGAGGTTTATTACAATGACATACATTACACTTCCACACCTGAAGATGCAGTAGCCCTTGCTTTGAAAGCAGGTTTTGTAATTGCATCCTTATAAATTCTAATCATGAGTTTAATTAAATTTTTCTTGATTTTTGTTTTATATTCAGAATTTTACATGATTTTTATCAAACAGGTTTAAACATGAACTGTGGGGATTATTTGGGGAAGTATACAGAGAATGCGGTTAATTCGAGCAAGATTGATGAATCTGTTGTGGATCAGGCATTGATATACAACTACATTGTCCTCATGAGGCTAGGCTTCTTTGATGGGGATCCGAAATCGCAGCCATTTGGGAATTTAGGACCGTCTGATGTATGCACAGATGATCATAAGTCCTTGGCTCTTGATGCAGCAAGGCAAGGAATAGTATTACTAGCCAACAATGGAGCTCTGCCCTTGTCTTCAAATATCACTCAGAATTTAGCTGTTATAGGACCAAATGCTAATGCCACCAATGTTATGATAAGCAACTACGCCGGTGTACCTTGTGGCTACACTAGCCCCTTACAGGGCCTGCAAAAGTATGTGTCCGCGGCGACATATGAACCTGGTTGTAGCAATGTGAAATGCAGCGATGAGTCTCTTATTGAACCAGCAGCTAAGGCTGCAGCTGCCGCGGATGTAGTTGTCGCGGTTGTGGGACTTGATCAGTCTATAGAAGCAGAAGGGCTTGATAGAGTGAACTTAACATTACCTGGTTATCAAGAAAAGTTGGTGATGGAAGTGACCAATGCAACTAAAGGAAAAGTGATTCTGGTTGTTATGGCTGCTGGTCCTGTTGATGTTTCTTTTGCGAAAAATAACAGCAAGATTGGTGGGATTTTGTGGGTGGGATATCCAGGTCAAGCTGGAGGAGATGCCATAGCTCAAATCATCTTTGGAGATTATAATCCAGGTCAGGTCATTAATTTTCCTTTCTTTTGCTAGCATTGTTACATTAATCCTGTCGTTCGAACCTTTACCTACCAACTTAAGCTTTTGTACTGTCAGCGGGAAGGTCTCCGTTCACATGGTACCCGCAAGAGTATGTAGATCAATTGCCAATGACAGACATGAACATGAGAGCCAATGCTACAACTAATCTCCCAGGAAGAACCTACAGATTTTACTCAGGCAAAACCATCTACCCTTTTGGCCATGGACTAAGTTACTCAACATTCTCCAAGTTCATAATCTCAGCTCCTTCCATAATACTCATTAAACAGAATCCGAACAACATTATCTCCTCCAACGCGCAAGCCATTGATGTGTCCACATTAAATTGCACTGAGCTGCAATTTGATGTTGTCATTGGAGTGAGGAACAGAGGGCCAAAGGGCGGTGCTCACGTGGTGCTAATGTTTTGGAAGCCGCCGAGTACATCAGTAGCCGGAGCCCCAAATGTGGAGCTGGCTGGGTTTGAAAGAGTGGATGTGAAGATAGGAAAGACTGAGAATGTGACAATAAGGCTTGATGTGTGCAAAGGACTTGGTCTTGTGGATAGTGAAGGAAAAAGGAAGCTGGTGGTGGGGCAGCACACTCTTATTGTTGGCTCTCCTAGTGAGAGCCCAGTGAGACACCATCTCAATGTTAGGGCTGCTAAAAGTGCAGGTGAAGTAGCCATTGCTTTCATGTAGTTTCAGTATCACCATTGCCAACAAAACTAATATTAGCTACCCATCAGTATTGTATCCCTTCTATATTGATAGAAAAATAATATATATTTGCAAAAATCTCAATTTTCAAACAATGGGTTCTTTCGTACCACCGTTATATGAGTGACGTGATACAATAAATCAATAATTACATAACATATACGAGTTGTGTTAAATAAAACTACGTACTATTTATTTATAACTGATGACATTTTTTAAGATAAAGATGTGGATAAGTTTAAATATATTTTTAACCTCATATTTTCTCAAGACTCGAACTCCAGTGATAAATATTTTATTAAGATATTTGAAAACCAACTCAATTACGTCACTTATGTTGAGAGTTACTTAGATGAGTTTGATTTTGAATCCATTTTTGAGAAGATGAGTCAGATTAAGAAAGTGAGTGACTTGTTAGAAACTTGGATGTGAATGTGATATTGATTAAATTTTTCAGGGGATCTTGATTAAATTTGTTGAAAGAACTGCCATGGCTTTTTAAATAGCATACCAAGTTTGAAATATTTGGCAATTGTCACATTCAATATTCTGTATTAAAATCAGTAGAAAAATTAGTAAGTGACATTTGTCAGAAAAGATGCAAGAAATTTTCCATTTACTATTTACCCAGATGTAATTGATTTATTGCATGGTAAGTTGCTGTTGATTTCCATTTCATTTTTCTGGTACCTGTTTTAGGCAATGGCAAAATCTTCCAAAAATAATGTAAAATAAAACAAAATAAAAATGGCCGCAAGAATATGTCTTAACTAGGAGTAAAGAAAAGCCCCAGTCCGGTTCGGATAAAAATTTTTAGCGTGCGGGTTTGGGCAGATTTAGGCAAAGATTTTTATAAATATAATTTTTTTTAATTTTATAAATTAAATTTTAATTTTAATTTTAATTACATATATTTATAACTAAATTTTTTATCTGAAAAAAAACATTAAAAACATTGAATTTTTTAATTTTTTTTTTAATTTTAAAATATTAGAAATTCAAAAAAATAAAAATTCATTTTTAAAAAAAAAAATCATACAATGGTTGTATAGTTGCGGTTTTATCAAACATAAATGCCACTTGAAACATAGCTACTTGGTTCTCCTCAAAATGCATTGAGGCAGAATAATTAACATGACATCTAGAGATAAAGTATTGTTACGGTGCAAATCGCCAGAATGATATATTAAATCCAAACAAATTATAAATATTATATATGACCTCAAAATAACTTGATCAAAGTAATTGTCTAGTGATACGATAGGTGATACACTTCATCATTGAGAGAAAAATAGATCGGGTCATTTGTTAAGACGCTAGCTCATATTTATTTATTTATTGATCTATCATGCATTGTTAAAAAATATGTATCGATAAGAATTGAACCCAAATGGAATGAGTTTATCATCCTGATTACGCCCAAATATGACTCGCGGTTATCGTAGTACAGTTGGGGTGTCGATTCCACAGAGAGAAGGTTACAAAGAAACTGATTCACTAAATCAAGAACTTTGAACAATAACTGATTTTAAGAAAAGATTAAATTGTAATGGAAAATTAAAGATTTCAAAGACTTAAAAGATTTTAATAATAATGAGAAAGATAGCAAAGCATCAGGGTTCCCTCTTGCACCTATTACCTATATTCCGTTATCGATTCATGTTATTACACAATTGAGGATTTCACGTCCCAAATCAACAATTGGAAGATACTCAATTCTACACCAGTTTAAGTTATAAGGTAATTGTTATTCAATCTTCTCTACGTTTACAACTCACAAGGTTATCGTTACAACCTATCTAACGACGACAATATACCCTCAGGCAATACTGCAGCAGAAGATCAACTCGCAAAACAACCTTAATCTATCAAACCAATTTTACCAACAACACATAGAAAAAGCATGACTGAATCTATATGTAAACTAATAAAATATAGTTCTCAAATAATCAATAGAATAAAGAGATGAAGAGAATAACAATTGTATTAATCAATTAAATCCATTCATGAATCAAATAACAAGAATACAAGAGTTTGGGTACAAGAGTTCGCCCTTAGCTTTGCTTGGGAGATTAGTTCCGCATGCTAGATGAAGAAACAGCAGAGATAGGATGAGGAATCATCGGATAAATTATTGTTTCTGATCCCGGGAATTTGCACGGCCCTGCTTTCTCTTTTGTATTTGTGTAACTAGCCTCCCCCTTGAGTTTGGAAGAACAGTTGTATTTATAGTAGTGTCAGGGTATCATTAGGATTTCAGAAAACCCTAAAAACTGAGACCTGAAACACGTAGGAAACTCTCCCGCAGCGCCGCGGCGCTAATCTCTCTGGAAAATATATAGCAGACTGCGTACTGGAGGCGCCAAGGCGTCTGGCTTCCATTGGCGCCTTGGCGCCAATTCCCTTGTATATTAAGGCGCCATGGCGCCATGGGTGTATATATATGGCGCCAGTGTCTGTTGGTGGCGCCATGGCGCCATATCCTCTGTGCTTTGTATGCAATTCTGGCGCCATGCTCCCTGCTCGTCCTGTGTGTACCCAGGGGTTCCCAAAACACTTGTAGAATTCTCGAATCCATGTATTAATATTCCTACAAATAAAAATCACTAAATTAGTGTAAATAATAAACATTTTTAAATTAATATAACAATAGAAATTATGCAATAAAATATGAATTATATAACTAAATACTTAACAATAAACCTAGATAAGTGATGTTCTAATGTACATTTTCATGCACTTATCACAACCCCAACCAGCTTATTGCTAGTCTCTAGCAATTCAAGCGTAAAATAAAATGAAAATTAAATAAATAAACTATCTAAGCCACTTTCGTAGGGATCACGATTGCATTTAGCGTATGCAACAAGTCTTTAAACCCCTGGGTGTCCCTAGTGGACGAGTTATAGTCTCGTGAGGGCTTACAGCGACGATACCCACAAACGTCATTCAAAACATACAATCATAAAAATAAAAATTAACAATCAAATAGTCCCAATAGTTTCACATAAGTTTGTCCTCAGAGAATGCATATTAATGAAACCATAGAACTTTCAAAGTACTCAACGCAACTCAAATCTAAATCTTTGAATAAATCATCTAAGCTAGACTCACAGTGTGTGTGCTAAGGTTCGTTCACAGCTTTATTCCTAGGTAAGCCAACTTAATGATTTCGTTTAAAAATCGGGGTCGATGGGTCTAACCAACCTAGATATCTCAATTAAGCTCTGTAGTTGCTTTTTATGTATGCTCAATATGGTATGATTTCTCTTTTTCTTTTCTTTCTCGTCTCTTGTTGCTTTTTCTTTTGAATTTTTATTTCAACACACCTACCCTTTAAGGTAGCATTTCTCCTCATGGTGGTCCTAATACTCGCCCATGGGTAGCTTCACGCTTATCGGTTATAGGTGGTTCAATGTCTTTCTTCAGAGACTTTTTCTTTTAATTGCAACCATACCTTACGTCATAACACAAGCAAATCAGGATAGATATCTAAGCAAACGGTCATTCATTGACATACAATTTCTTCAACTAGTCACCTTGTTAACTACTCATGCTTTCACTGCTAAAAACCAATAATTAAGTGCTTACGAGTCTAACATAGATAAACTGCTCAAGTCATCAGATAAAAGTACATTAAAGGACTTATCGTTTCTAAGATTTCATCCTAACACAAACAGTATCATCATAGGAACTATGTTTAACTATCAAGGACTAAAAACAAAACAAAACAATTTTTTTTTTAATAGAAAACAATAAAATGTATTTATGATAGGTATTATCATGCGCATGCATATACCCCCACACTTAAAACTTGCATTGTCCTCAATGTAAGATAAATATAAGGAAAAAAAGATTAAGGAACAACACTAACAGGCGCGGAGTTGTGTGGCTGTGTAGGTTGTGCTGACTCCTGTTTAAATACTCATGCAAACAGAAAAATAAACATGCAGTTAGCACACAATAAAATAAAATAAATAAAATAAAATAAATGTAGATGCAAGGGTTGCCTCCCCGCTAGCGCTAAGTTTAACGTCTTCAGCCAGACGCAAACACTCAAGTTGTCATGGTGGTTTCCATCGAGCGTACTGATAAAGGCATGGGGGGAATTTCTGTCTGGCTGTGGCAGTGTATTCACTGATCCTCCATAGTCTGGTGGCTGAAAATCTTGACTGCATATATTAAAACGTTGATTTAACCCCCTTTTTAACTTTCCAGATATCATCTTCAATTGAACACGAACTCTTCTTTTCCTTCTTTTATGATTTTTTAGGATCATTTTCACTTCAGAAGCATTTGATTCATGTTGTAGAGAAGATGTTTTTGGCAGGACTGCTTCGAGCATGTATGTACCTTGACACTCATCATCATCCCATGCTTGTTTTTCAACATGAAAAATATTCACCTCTAGAGTCATATTTCCAAATGATAGCTTCATTAGACCGTTCCTACAATTAATAAGGGCATTAGCTGTAGCAAGAAAAGGTCTACCTAAGATAAGCGGAATTTTGGACTCAACATTAACCACAGACTGAGTATCTAAAATTAGGAAGTCAACGGGGTAGTAGAATTTATCAATTTGAACTAAGACATCCTCGACTACTCCCCGTGGTGTTCTAATGGATCGGTCAGCTAACTGTAAGGCTAGTGATGTAGGTTTAATCTCGCCAAGCCTTAACTGCACATAAATCAAATATGGCATGAGATTAACACTAGCACCTAAATCTAATAGTGCTTGACCAAACTCATGGGTGCCAATGTGGCAGGTAATGGGGGGACATCCCGGGTCTTTATATTTTGGCGGAGTCCTCTGTTTAATTACTGCACTTGCCTGCTCTGTCAAGAATGCAGTCTTTTTCACGTGATGCTTCTTCTTCATAGTACATAGATCCTTTAAAATCTTAGCGTATGTGGGAACCTGTTTGATTACATGTAACAACGGAAGATTGATCTTTACTTGCTTAAGATGTTCTAGGATCTCACCTTTTGGGTCTGCGGCTCTGAGGCTTGAGGAAATGGTACTATAACCTGGTAAGGTGGCTCTCGATCTTCCTGTGGGGTGGTGGTATCAATATCTTTAGGGTCTACTACAGTTTTGGGAATATCCTGTGTCCCTACCTCTTTACTACTTCTAGTGAATATAGCATTGACACCTTTCACATTAGTTGTTTCGTGATTAGCCTGTGCCATGTGTTGGCCTTGTGGATTTGATTGAGCTTGAGATGAGAATTTTTCTTGTTCGCGCACACTCAAGATATTAGTTAACCTAGAGATCTGACTCTTAATCTCTATATTATCTTCAACTACTTGAGCTATCAATGACTCAAACCTATGGTTTGTTTTATTCTGGGTCTCCACGATCACCTTCTGGACTTCCACAAATGCTTGCACTGTATCCTCTAGAGAATTTCTAGAAACCATAGGTGTGTGATATTGCGGGGTACTGTGTCCTCTAGGTGGTGATGTTTGACTCGGCTGATGGGACTCCTGCTTCCAACTAAGGTTGGGATGGTTCCTCCAGCTAGGATTATGGGTGTCTGGGTTTTGGGTATAAGACTTCTGGTACATCCCTACGTTATGGCATTGTTCCTCACATGGTCCCCTAATCTCATCATACCTAGGGCGCTCTTGGGATTCTAGCTGGGCTACTGAATATATAGTCCTGCTATCTCTGGCTTTTAAGGCTTCTATTTGTTTGGTCAATAGCTCAACTTGTGCCTTAAGACCATCATCTTCCCTAAAGTGTTGTAAGCTTCTGCTGGGAGGAGTGAAGTGTGTCCTATCAGTGCTATCCATAGAATTAGGTCCAGTCCAGGTATGAGATTTCTTAGCTAGGTCATCTAAATACTCGAGGGCCTCATCAGGATCCTTTCGGATAAACTCACCGTTACACATCGTCTCAACGAATTGGCGCTCCTTAGGTGTCAACCCATCATAGAAGTAACTAACTAAACGTCAACTCTTAAATCCATGGTGAGGGCAACTAGCTAACAACTCCTTATACCTCTCCCATGTTTGATAAAGGGTCTCACTGTCTTTCTGGAAAAATGTGGAGATCTGTTTTTTTAGGGCATCCGTCTTGTGGTGTGGGAAGTATTTATCAAAGAATGCACGGGTCATCTCGCCCCACGATCCTATTGACCTGGGTCTTAAAGAATACAATCAGCTCTTAGCTCTATCCTTAAGGGAAAAGGGAAAGAACTTAAGTCTAATTGTGTCAGTGGTTCCAAACCGGTCATGGAAGGTTGCTACTACTTCTTCAAACTCCCTAATGTGCACGTAAGAGTTCTCGCTCTCTAAACCGTGAAAACTTGGAAGATACTGTATCATTCCAGGCCTAAAGGCTATGTGTGGTGCATTATGGGGGAACATGATGCACGAAGGTGTAGCCGTGCGAGTTGGGTGGCGGTACTCTTCAAGAGTCTTCCTAGGTTGCCTCTCGTATTCACTCATGTTATATGCGCTAGACGCGGATGATGTGAAGAGTGGATTTTCAAATATGTTCTCAGAGTCTGAGCTTTCTTCCTCAGTCCTAACAAATCTACCAAATCTATCCCTACTTCTAGACATGCAATTGTAGCTCAAATAATACGAGAAATAAAATAAAATAAAATAAAATAACTAAAATAAAATACTAAAATTAAAGAGTAGAAAAAATAAAAAGAACTAATTAAAATAAAATACTAAAATAAAAAATAAAATAAAATGAAGTTACCGCTTCGTTATTGACTAAGCAAACCTGGTCCTTTCTCCCCGGCAACGGCACCAAATTTTGATTACGCCCAAATATGACTCGCGATTATCGCAGTACAGTTGGGGTGTCGATTCCACAGAGAGAAGGTTACAAAGAAACTGATTCACTAAATCAAGAACTTTGAACAATAACTGATTTTAAGAAAAGATTAAATTGTAATGGAAAATTAAAGATTTCAAAGACTTAAAAGATTTTAATAATAATGAGAAAGATAGCAAAGCATCAGGGTTCCCTCTTGCACCTATTACCTATATTCCGTTATCGATTCATGTTATTACACAATTGAGGATTTCACGTCCCAAATCAACAATTGGAAGATATTCAATTCTACACCAGTTTAAGTTATAATGTAATTGTTATTCAATCTTCTCTACGTTTACAACTAACAAGGTTATCGTTACAACCTATCTAACGACGACAATATACCCCCGGGCAATACTGCAGCAGAAGATCAACTCGCAAAACAACCTTAATCTATCAAACCAATTTTACCAACAACACATAGAAAAAACATGACTGAATCTATATGTAAACTAATAAAATATAGTTCTCAAATAATCAATAGAATAAAGAGATGAAGAGAATAACAATTGTATTAATCAATTAAATCCATTCATGAATCAAATAACAAGAATACAAGAGTTTGGGTACAAGAGTTCGCCCTTAACTTTGCTTGGGAGATTAGTTCCGCATGCTAGATGAAGAAACAGCAGAGATAGGATGGGGAATCATCGGATAAATCATTGTTTCTGATCCCGAGAATTTGCACGGCCCTGCTTTCTCTTTTGTATTTGTGTAACTAGCCTCCCCCTTGAGTTTGGAAGAACAATTGTATTTATAGTAGTGTCAGGGTATCATTAGGATTTCAGAAAATCCTAAAAACTGAGACCTGAAACACGTAGGAAACTCTCCCGCAGCGCCGCGGCGCTAATCTCTCTGGAAAATGTATGGCAGACTGCGTACTGGAGGCGCCAAGGCGCCTGGCTTCCATTGGCGCCTTGGCGCCAATTCCCTTGTATATTAAGGCGCCAAGGTGTGCTTACTGGCGCCATGGCGCCATGGGTGTATATATATGGCGCCTAGGCACCAGTGTCTGTTGGTGGCGCCATGGCGCCATATCCTCTGTGCTTTGTATGCAATTCTGGCGCCATGCTCCCTGCTCGTCCTGTGTGTTCCCATGGGTTCCTAAAACACTTGTAGAATTCCCGAATCCATATATTAATATTCCTACAAATAAAAATCACTAAATTAGTGTAAATAATAAACATTTTTAAATTAATATAACAATAGAAATTATGCAATAAAATATGAATTATATAACTAAATACTTAACAATAAACCTAGATAAGTGATGTTCTAATGTACATTTTCATGCACTTATCACATCCCTTTCTTAATTAATATTTGAAAAATATTTTGTTCGAACAAAAAATAAAATTAGTTTGCAAGAAGAAATTCATATTTTTAAGTTGGTTTTTAACCTAACTAAGAGTGAAAGGTGGCTATCAAGTCATTGAAATGGGAACGTTGACCATAATATGGCCCTTTTTAGTTCTAAATGACTATGATACCCTTTTTTAGTGTTTACTAATGTCCTAAAAATGTAGGGGGTTGTGAATTCAAATTGACAAAGTTACTGAGTTGGAGTTAATTTTATATCCTCCTACTCCTGCTTCTTCATTCCCTTTTTCTTTTAATAGGTTCATGTTGAAATTTCAATTTTTTTTTTGAATGTTAGGAAATACCGTCATCAAATTATGAGACTCGAATTTATTTAGGGTGTATATGTCCTCTATTATTAATTTTGATGGTAAAATGTTCATTTATCATAATTTAGGGTGGACAGATGAAAAATTTCAAAAATCGAAGTATTTTCATATTTTAGCTTAATTTTAGGTCGACGAAAGATAATTTTCTAATATATATAATTAATAAGTGGATTGATTAGTGTTAATCTAAATTTGACTCCACATCTTTGAATTATCACCCTTACAAAATTATAAAATGAAAATCGTGGTGGTTTAATAAGAAATCATAGTGATTTGGGATTAAACGAAAGCAGGCTGAGAATAATCAGCGATTAATTGGAAATTAATTGGGAAGAGTAATTTTGACCTTTCATGTAATTAAGAATAAAAAAAATACAAAACTCGTCTCTCAATTTCCTCAAAAATTATTAAAATTTATTAATTTATGATTACAAATGTTAAATAATCTAAAAGTCTTTACTTCCGTCGATATGAATCGATACTCTTCTAATACAATTAGATTTTTTTTAAAAAATTAGTTTAAGAAAACATAATAAATTAAGGATATTATTGTTATTATTTCTGTAATAATTCTTTTTAAATTGAAACACATTTTTACTATTTTTCATTGTTTCTAACGGAATTATTATCTTTTTTTCATTAAAATCATCATCAAAATTCCAAAAAAAATATATATTGAGAAAATAAAAACAAAATAAAAAATGAAATCAACCAATTTTGGGAAATTAGAAATCGGTTGATTAATCAATTAAAATCTTTTAAAAACATATATCGATTTAAAACAGTTAAAATCAGACGGATCAAATTACTTATATAGTGATTTGTGATTATGCGGGAATTAATTACTGCTCAAATTTTACAGATGAATTTGATAAGGTTAGACAGCTATTCGATATAAATTAACTAATTGGTGAGATTAATTAATTAGCATTAATATTTGGGTCCCTATATTTGTAATTAATAATTACATCAAGTTCTAATAAAATTATGATCCCATTAGAGAATCTAAATTCTCACATGGAATTAAAGACTGTTGATTCTTCTCACCGCAACGCACGTTTCACAACACTTCATCGTCAAATTTAACTAAACAAACATCTATCTGATTGATTTTGCTGTAAATAAAACCTCACTTAATTAGATTTGATTAGATTCTACTTCCCTTTTTGCTCCAGCAGAAACTCAAAACTTACCCACTTACGTGTTCTAATCACTTGATCCAAATATCCAAAAATCACTTTATCATTTTTCGACAAAATGGACTTACACAACTCAATAACTTTGAAACTCTTTCTGGGGTTTCTGTTTCTGTCCTTAAATGTTTATAATACGCTGTCGAGATTTGTGGTCGAGAAAAACAGCTTGATGGTGACGTCGCCGGAGAAGATTAAAGGGTCTCACGACAGTGCGATTGGAAACTTTGGGATTCCGCAATATGGGGGAAGCATGGCGGGGACAGTGACGTATCCCAAGGAGAATCGAAAGGGCTGTAAGGAATTTGATGAGTTTGGGATTTCGTTTAATTCCAAGCCTGGAGCTTTGCCTTATTTCGTTTTGGTCGATCGTGGAGGTACACTCTTGATTTTTATTTTTATTTGCCTTTTGAGTTTGATTTTTTTTAATCGATTGGGAGGTACCCTTTTGATTATTTGGATAAATTTGGTTGTTTTAGCTTGTTTTTGGTTGATTGAGAAAGTACCCTTTTGCGTAATTTGATGATTTGTTTAAGGCCAAGGCTGGAGCTTTGCCCAATTTTGGTTGATCATGGAGTTACCCTTTTGATTTTTTTTTGTTCGACTTGAGAGGTATCCTTTTGATTATTTGGATGAAATTTGATTATTTTAGCTTGTTTTTGGTTGATTGAGAAAATACCCTTTTGAATCTTTTGTGTAATTTGATGATTAGCTCGGTCAGTACTGGAGGTGCCCTTTTGATTATTTGGATTAAATTGATTAATTTCTGCTTCTTTTGTTCTGATTGAGGAGGTACCCTTTTGATTATTCAGATTAAAGAGGTTTGTTTTTGTTTATGTTTGGTAGCTTCCTTGTGTTTGAGAAGATGCCTTTTATTATTCATGGATCAGTTTGGTTGCTCTCAGCTGGTTTAGTCATTTGGGGAGGTAATCTTATAATTATTTTGGTTAATTAGGGAGATTCAAGATTTAGTTGGTTTGGTGATAAAATCCTTTCATCTATATTTATTTCGTTGTTTTAGCATTGTTATTGCTTAAGTAATTTTTGACATGTTTGATTGTTGTTGTGAGGTTATGAGGTTTATTTGGTTTGTTTTCTTTAGTTTGATTTGGTTCTTAAATCTTAATGGGGAAGGCACCATTATAGTAGTTTTTTTATTACATTTATTGTAATGTTTGAGGTCAAATTGGTTATTCTGAATTTGGACCCAATTGCTTGTTCGTCTTCTTGGTCTTGAAACTGGCTGTTCAACACTGCGAAACTGGCTGCTTGTTTGTCTTGGAATTAATTTTCATTTACCTTTTGCAACTAAAAAAAGGAATACTAGCTTTAAAATTTGACCTATGTTTTAAGTTTTTCTCATATCTTGGGACATAGTTCCTTTGCGAGATCAGCATCTTATATGCTGCTTTCCAGATTGTTTCTTTGCCTTGAAGGTCTGGAATGCCCAGAAGGCTGGTGCTTCTGCAGTGCTTGTTGCAGATGACATTGAGGAAGCATTAATAACGATGGACACACCTGAAGAGGATATTTCATCATTAAAATACATTGAAAATATAACTATACCATCTGCACTTATTGACAAAAGTTTTGGTGAGACATTAAAGAAAGCACTCAGTGGTGGGGACATGGTTAATGTGAATCTTGATTGGAGAGAAGCTGTTCCACACCCTGATGACCGTGTGGAGTATGAGTTATGGACCAACAGCAATGATGAATGTGGGGTTAAATGTGATATGTTGATGTCATTTGTAAAGGAATTTAGGGGTCCAGCACAGATACTTGAGAAAGGCGGTTACACTCAGTTCACTCCCCATTACATAACTTGGTATTGTCCTCGGACTTTCACCTTAAGCAGACAGTGCAAGTCACAATGCATCAACCACGGAAGATACTGCGCTCCTGATCCTGAACAAGACTTCAGCTCTGGCTATGAAGGAAAGGATGTTGTTCTTGAAAACTTAAGACAACTATGTGTGTTTAAAGTGGCAAATGAATATAGAAAGCCTTGGGTGTGGTGGGACTATGTAACTGATTTTCAAATCAGATGTCCCATGAAGGAGAAAAAGTACAACAAGGAGTGCGCTGATGCTATTATCAAATCGCTTGGTAAGTAATTTTTCATTTTGTTTTATTCTCAGTCTCAGATCAACGGCCTTTGAGAGGATGCTAGTCATCTATGATGACTGATCTTTAGATGTTCATGTGATGTCTGTACAGGGCTTGATGCTAAAAAGATTGAAAAGTGCATGGGAGACCCCAATGCCGATGCTGACAATCCTGTTCTAAAAGAAGAGCAAGATGCCCAAGTAACTGTCTTTTTATTGTGAATTTTTTTAATAAATATTAGCACATATTGGTATTTTATGATGAAATTTGATTCACGCAGTCATGCTGCAATTTCTTTTAAATTTGGTGTTCGTAGTTCAATTGGATAACCATTTGACAAAAGCACTTTTCTTAGGTTGGCAAAGGATCAAGGGGAGATGTTACCATATTGCCAACCCTTGTTGTCAATAATCATCAATATCGAGGTCTGTAAGTGATTTTATGTTTCTTAGATAGAAACTTGGAATTCTTTTCCTACCTAAAATACGTGCTTGCAGGAAAGTTGGAGAAAGGTGCTGTCTTGAAGGCTATCTGTTCTGGTTTTGAGGAAACAACTGAGCCAGCTGTTTGTTTGAGTGGTGGTAAGTTTTTCATATTAGTTTGGTACCAATTAACATGAGACATAGTAACTAGTTGGGTTACAAAGAGGTGTCTGGTAAACCAGTTGAATTATAAAAGCTGCTAAGCTCAAGTATGATAGTTTAAATATTTTGAATGAAAAGGTTAGATCATATTGAGGACTCTTATTTGGTGGGATTGGGAACTCTGGAACTCTGAACTTCTTTGGTAGGGTCTAACTTTTGGAAACATATTTATTTTAAAGATAAGTTTTTCAAAGGGAATATTTTGTGTGGCAGATGTGGAGACAAATGAGTGCTTGGATAATAATGGGGGTTGCTGGCAAGATAAAACAGCCAACATCACAGCCTGCAAGGTATGAATTTAATTATATTGGCTAGAGAGATTTTTCTCTGTTCCATTCTAGCATTTTTTTTTTGCTGAGAGCTCAAGTTGTTTATGCTTCTTACAGGATACATTCCGTGGGAGAGTATGTGAATGCCCCCTAGTTGATGGCGTGCAGTTTAAAGGAGATGGCTATAGCCACTGTGAAGGTGATTGTTGTTGTGTTGCAGCTATATTTTTATAAGATCTGTTGTCAAGATAGATGTTAATCAGATGAATGTGTTGCTTGATAACAATCCTTTCGTTCATATATCCTGAATGTAAGATTTCTGGCTTAGTAAATAAGGGAAGTAGTGTTATGTGAATGTGACATGTATCCGTTATTTCTTTTTTCTGTTTGTTTACATTTTTCCAAATTTAGACTTTTAGTTGATAGCTATTACGAATTAACTAAATAATTCTTACAAAAAAACTATTTATTGTTTGTATAGAAATGAACTTGGGAAGATGATCATTCTTTGTTAGGGAAAAAAAGTTATAAATTGTTGCACATCATTTAGGAAAAGTACTGTAGCCATAAGGGGATTTATCTTGGGTAGTGTGTGATAGGGACAGGACTGGAAGATATGTAGTATAAACCTGATCTCTGACATTGATCAGGACTGAGTTAGGACGAATCGAGATTTTTAGTAAATATAATGAAACCGTGAAGCAAATAGGTTATCTGGCACAATTCTGAGAATGATTAGTTCTAGCATTTATGTTGCTTTTCTGGGCCTGTAGTTGGTGTGAACCATTGAATGTTTAGCTAGAATTTAGATATGTTTCTTGACAATTAATGCTTATGGTTATGGGTATTTGCTTAATGAAAAGAATCTCTGGATCTTCGTCTTCAATTTAGTTCTGGAATTGTATTTTTCAGTGAGTGGACCTGGGAAATGCAAGATCAATAATGGAGGTTGTTGGCATGAATCCAAGGATGGGCACACCTACTCTGCCTGTTTGGTTAGTGATCTTCTCTTGTAAATTCTTTTCGTTCAAACCAGCACCCACTCCCCCGCCCCACCCCCCTCACCCCACCCAAACAACACACACATGCGCACACTCCACAAGAAGTCAAGTTCACATTTCTGTGCATGCTTTGGCAGGATTCTGAGGATGGGAAATGCAAATGTCCTCCAGGGTTTAAAGGCGATGGTGTCAAAAGCTGTGTAGGTGAGAAATACTCGTATTGTTATCATATTTTGATTTTGTTACAGAGAAAGGAACTTCAGTGTCTCTCTTTATGATTAATTGATTAAGTAGCAACATGAAGGTATGCCCAGAAAAGAATCTTAGCTATTTGCATGAGTCTGTGGGTGATTCTTGCATATCTCTTTATTATGTCACATAAACTAATAGTTACATGTAGTCATGACATGTTAGGAATTAGGATGCTGCTTTACTTTTGGAAATTGCAACCATATTTACAATGTGTCTGTGTAATATGAATTGTCAACTTTGAGATTGAGACCAACAGAAATTTCTGCTTCTTAGGATTTTAAATTCAGCATCATAACATAAATTTGGTGCTATTTGCTGATGGGAATGGATTTAATATTTATTGGGAATTGATTCGATGTGAATGGTTTTCATTCCACTTATGCATGTTGAAAAGATAACTGTTAAATGAATTGATATTTGATATTCACTCATTTGAATACTTTTTTTTGTACATGCAGATGTTGATGAATGCAAAGAGCGGAAAGCCTGTCAGTGCTCTCAGTGTAGCTGCAAAAATACCTGGGGGAGCTATGAGTGCACATGTAGCGGAGATCTTTTGTATATCAGGGATCATGATACCTGCATAAGTGAGTTCAGAAACCCAGGCTTTGTCCTTCAAATAGTGTCATCTTATACAAGTGCTTTCTCTGATTATTGTGTTGATATCATCCTTTTTGGTCAATGGCAGGTAAGACTGCAACAGAAGTTAGATCCGCATGGGCTGCCGTTTGGGTCATTTTGATTGGCTTGGCTATGGCTGGTGGTGGAGCGTATCTCATTTATAAATATAGATTAAGGGTATTAACTATTATTTGCTTCGTTTTCCTTTTCGTAGAGCAACAATTTTCTGTTTTGCCCACCTTGGTTTCCAAAGCCATTGAAATGTTGGCTCTACAATTTTGTTCTACCCGTCTTGGACCTGAACATCTGTGTTTTGGTTTTAAGCCATGGTTTGGAAAAACCAACTGGCCAAATTCGAGATCTATTAAGTAATAATTATATCAAATATGTTGATTATCGTTTGGTTTGTGTGAAAGAAAACTAGAATGCTTATATCATTACGCTAATCAGATTACTGATATTTCATTTTGTTGTGTTGCTTTTGCAGTCTTACATGGATTCTGAGATCAGAGCTATTATGGCACAATATATGCCTCTGGACAGTCAAGCTGAAGTGCCAAATCATCTCAACGATGAACGGGCATGATCAAGGGAAAATCATCAATCTCTGTAAGGATTTCGATCAATACAGTACAGACTGGACATAGTTTACGCCTTTCTTTTTTTTCCCGGCCTACAATTTCAAAATTTGATTCTTATGTCTCTGTAATACATACGTCGAACAAATAAAAAGCTTCGATAGAAATTGCCCCGTTGTTTTTATTAGGATAATAGGATTGTATCATGCTTCAGAGAGTGGAGAGTTGAAATAGGAAATGCATTTGGGGAAAGCAACCGAGGGATTAGGCTGTAACGTTTAAGATATTTCCGTTCCCATTCCTTTATATTTATCACCCCTGACAGCTCTATGTTCATGTATGCCTTTTAAGCCAGGCTGAAGATTTTGTTGCTACTGTTAGGGTTTAATTTAAATTATTATTTGAACTTGAATGTTATTAATAGCTTTTTATTGATATATTTTTTCTTGATTTAAGTTTATGTTAATGATTTCTCAACCGATTTTATTTTAGGAAAAAAGCTTTACAGGGATACAATCTTTGTATAGATCGATGTGTTATTCAATTATTAGGTAGATGATGATTATCACATAGGTTCCTCTCGAAAGTTGCAAGGCATCACTCTTCTTATTTGAGGATTTTGTCGGGTGTTCATGTTCGGATATTGAAGTTGAAATCTGGATCATTCAACTTGAAACAGGATCATTGATATAATTTTTTATGAATGTCGATCATTGTTTTAATGTCCATTTGATATGGACATTGGATAGGGTTGTTTTTATATACTTCTCCCGAGATTTGGGGTCTTCTCTCTTAAAAGAGAAAGTATGTCCATATTTGCAATTAACTGGAGTGTTTAGATCAATTTACGTGTGACTCGATTAATCCTCGATACTTGTGTTCTATACCTGATCGATGAAATCGCACACGTGTCGCAAGCGCACGTATCGTTCAAGTAGTATAAAAATATTGATCCCGAACATGAACACCTTTATCGGGTATTCATGTTCGGGATATTGAAGTTGAAATCTGGATCATTCAACTTGAAACGGGGCATTGATATAATTTTTTATGAAAGTGGATCATTGTTTTAATGTTTACTTGATATGGACATTGGATAGGGTTATTTTTATATACTTCTCCCGAGATTGGGAGTGTTCTCTGTTAAAAGAGAAAGTATGTCCATATTTGCAATTGATTGGAGTGTTTAGATCAATTTACGTGTACCCCGATTAATCCTCGATACTTGTGTTCTATACCTGATCGGTGAAACCACACGTAACGCAAGCACACGTATCGTTCAAGTAGTATAAAAATATCGATCCCACGAGAACTTAATTTCTACTGTTGTTATTGATTATTGATTATTAGTTATTTACAGGTATCTAATTAAAGGGAGAAGAGAATGATTGCTTGATTGGTTAGTTGAATGTGGGTTTGCTAAATAAATAAATAAAGACACAAAAGAAAATATTAAGGAAAATAAACAAAAGACACAAATATCTAAGATTGTGATTGCACACATATTATTCTAATGATGAATTGATTCTCTTACATATGTGTAATAAATCAGTCTGCTAATCTGAAATACGAAAATATGCAAAAGCCTCTGTCAATGGTCAGATGCAAACACTCAAATAACCCAATTAATCATATGTATATGTTAACTAAGTTATCTGAATTCATTAAGTTCAATTTCCAATTGTGGTTACCCCGTTCGACAGGTATATGTCTATCTTGGAAGGAAATTTACCTAAGGATCACAATGCCCCAATGTGAGATCATGAGCTATTGAATCTAAGGTTGAAACCTAAAATCCATTTTCTAAGTTCATTTTAAGTTTACCATATCGATCTTATTGGTGATTAAGTAACAAGAAGCATTAAGCTTAAGATTTAATAAACAAACTAAAGTATTAAACATAATATAATTGAATCAATTTTTTAAGCATGTAAATTTTGTGTTTCATCACTTCCATAGATTAAAAAAAATGATGGGGTTAGAGGATCCACTTTTAGAAATCTCACTTTATTATAATATAGAAATTGTCAGTGTTACTCAATCAAGTCAAACCAGCCATAAAGGCGGTGGTATTATTTTTCCATAAACCAGCCATATATGCGGTAATCATCTGTTACCTAAAGACTGACCATATAGACGGTGTCACATTATGTTACATAAATAAAACCAGCTATTAAGGTGGTATCAACTTTAATCCATATTATTAAATTACAATTTACATATTATAATATAAGTGAGATTAATCTATCTTTACTATTTCTAATTTAGAAATCTCTCTTATTATAATATATAAATTAGCATGATATTACGAACCGACCATATAGGCGGTATCCTGATTAAGTCAAATTTTGAATTAATTCCAACTGATCATAAAGGCGGTATACAGTTTAGTCAGGTTAAAATCAATTTAATTAAGTCCAACCGACCATAAAGACATTATCCAATTAAGTCAGATTTTAAGATAATTTATATACTATAATTAATGGTGATTAATCTAAACTATAATAATAAAAGATTCACCATTCCCCAGCAGAAAATTAACTACTAAACATAAAATTACTTCTCCCATCTCCTTGTGTCAGCCACCCCTCCTATTATCTCCCCTAAAATGACTTATTTATCCCTTCTCTAAAGATTTCATTTTGATTGACTTTTGATATAAATTATTTAATAACCATTATTAATTAATAAAATCAAAATAAATCTTAAGGAAATATTTTCTATATCTATTTTATCTTGTAAGGAAATAAATTATTTTTATTTTTTAATTAAATTCTTCTAATTTTTATATTTATATTTTTCCTCTTATACATATGTAATATATCTATTCTCTTTTAGTTGTTTAATAAACTATATATATATTTTTTATATATTGTTATTTATCTAACACTACTTATGAAATAAAATAGTCAAATGGAGAAAATAATTAAAAAATTAAAGAGAGGAAAAAATAAATGAGATAAAAAAAATTAAAAGAATCTAATCAAAAAAATAATATAAAAGAATAAAACAAATAAATTAAAAAGTAAAATAATGAAATAAAATTATTAAATCAAAAAATAATTTATTTAAAGGAGTATGAGTATTATTATCATTTAAAAATTAAAATAAAAAAATGATTTAGTTAAATCAAATAATCAAATAAAAAAAATTAGGTTTGTCATTTGTTTAAATGACAAAGGGTTTTATTGTAACTTTAGGGAGGGAAAGAGAAAATGAATGGAAGGGACCTGACACATAAAAAGGGGGAAAAGTAGTGCTCGTTTTGTTCCCGAGTTATATTAATTTCATATGACGACTTTATTTGGAGTTTGTTTGAAAGTGTTTAAAATTATATTAACCGATTAAAATTAAAAAATGCTAATCAAGTAGAACTTGCTAAACTGGCTATTCATTTATATACATTTTTACAGTTAACAGTTCAGTGATTTCATTTTATTCTGGCAAATATTATTGGTGATTGAGCCTTTGTTTGGTACCATGATGAGGTAGAGTGCTAGTTATCAAAAGAAATGTAAATGGGTGTTTGGTAAACATGATTTACACAACTATATAATAAAATCAATTTAACTACCAGATCAAAATTTTAAATATTTATTAAAAAAAATTAGCAGCATTGCTTTGGAAGCACTGTAAATTCATTGATTAAAATCAGTGTACAAGTGAGAAGGGAATGTGCTAGATCAACAAAATTTTACAATTTTGCCCAAATTATATCTTATTGTATTCAGCCAATAGACAACAAGATCAAAGAACATGTAAAAGGATAAAAGCCGTATCCAGTAAACAAAGTTTCCGCTATAAATAGGGTGTGGAGAACGTCATGATGTATAAAGTTTGGTTTTGAATCCGTAACCAAACGGATAACAAGTTAATACTTGACCATCACATTAGACACAACCTTAAAAGGATAATTTCATAAAACACTCCTCTTAAATTTTACGAAAGAGGAGCTTCATAATTACTTGTACAAAATAATTAAATTGGCTAATATTTATATATATAACAGAAAATTAAACCCAGAGCCACCCTCTTTACGGTAGTCTATGATAATTTTGAAGCAGCAGCAAGCTTCAAATGATCAAGTCCAATGTTCATTCCATTGTAAGCAATAGGAGCATACATCCATAAATCATCAGAGCTTAAGAGCTGCAAAAAGCCAATCAACAAATGAGTTTAATTAGATCATTAATTAATCCATCTGATTTTAAGCTCCAAAATTAAAATTTCTAAATGATTTTCTATCTATTCACTCTTTAATTACCTTAATTTGGAGCTGTAGAAACTTCACATACTGCACCGCTTCTTCAAGCATTGTGCTAATATCAACCTTCGTTCCATTTGGTACAAGGTTCTGTAAAATCTTCAGTCTCTCGTTGATCCTTTCTCTTCTTTTCTGCAACACACAAGTTGTAAAACATCAATTATTCAAGTTTCAATTGAGCACCAAAAAGGTGAATTTAGGCAAGGGTGGTAATGGGCCGGGCCGGGCCCCGATTTTGATAAGCCCGGCCAAAAAAAAATCATGGGTCCAGGAAAAGCCCGATTCGGGTATCTTCTGGGCCAGGCTCGGGCCAGGGCTTTATCCGGCCCGTTTTTTTAAAAAAAATTAAAAACATACAAATACAAAATACATTCACACTATATGTTTGTTTTTTTTTTTTAATTTTAGCCCGGATTTTTTTACTTCGGGCTGGGCTAAAATCTGGACGGACCGGGCCGGACCAGACCCGGGATTTTCTGCCACAAATCTGTCAGGAAACTTGTCACAGTTCTATAATAGATTTACATTGTCACTTGTCACAGAGTTGTATAGATAGTTACCCTAGCATAGAGGCTTTGAGGATCAGTTGCAGAACCCCTACTGGCTCTAGATTTGCCATTGAGATTGAGAGCTGCCTTCCCTTTGCTTGAACCCTCTCCTCCATTTTGATCCTGAGAAGCATTTGTCTCATCTTCTGAGCAGCAGCTGCTTGATGGCTGCAGCCTGTTAACCCCAGAATTACTCTCGTTACTCTTATCATTAGTATCATTATCCTCCTCATTGTTGCTTGCTGAGCCAGCATTCCTCTTTTGATTCTTCTTTGACTTCACATTCCTCTTGATCTTTTGAACCTACATTGTTAAATCATAATCAGGAGAGGACATAAAACAAACCTTGCCAGGTCGTATCCAATGTACAAGACTTATGTTAGGGATTTAATGGGATGTTCTAATCTTGTCCCATCTCAAATCCCAACCGATTTTTCGAATTGAAACGAAAAATCATCTCAATTCTCGAATCGGATCAGATCAGGATCATGATTTTTAAGCTTATATTTGAGATTCATGGAGAAAAATTATCCCGAAACATTTTCGGGCCAACCCTAACTCCTGTTATAAATGGGAAATTTTGTTTACTTACATCTGTTGTGTTTCTTGATCTTTTCTTTGAGCTCTCTGATGGGTTGTTGAGTTTCTCTTCAATGACCGGTTCTGCAGCTAGCATCTGATCAGATTCATTTTTCAACTGCAAATTCTTAACAGGAAAGCCAAGTTCCTGCTTATTTACAGTGCCACTAAAGTTTTCTTGATTGTTCAAACACTCATGATCATCAATAACTTGATCAATAAGGTATGAGCTAGTGTTATAATTTGCACCCCCCAAGCAAAAATCCACTGAAATGGAGCTATGATTATGATTATTATTATTATTAGTGCCCAAAATTGGATGTGAGTCACTCAAGTTAAAGCCTTCTTGGCTTGATGAAGAGGGGAAAAAAATGCTACCCATATCTAAAGAATTGTAAGAACCTTCATTATAAGCACCATGGTTGATAGGCCAAAATGTTGATGATGATGATGATGATGAATTTCCCAAGACTGAGTTCCCATCAAACTCGGTCGAAACTGGGAAATTTCCAAGCAACTGAGCCATGAACTCAGCCTCTTCAGTGTTGTACATTCCACTTAAATAGCTCCACTCTCCCTCTGCAATGGCTGATCCCATATAGGCTCCATTAGTTTTTTCAGAAATTGTTTTTTTGAAATGTTCAAGAAAGCTAATTGAGCTCAATTTTTGTTACTGAATAATGCTTGAATAGGAAAACAAGATTAAGGGACATATTTATACCCAACAACTAAGAAGAATGTCTCAAAAAGTATTGACTTAATTGGTGTAACAATATCTCTTATGATATTAATCAATTATTAGTATGCCAAAGTTCCAATTCCTTGTAACCAATTTTTTTTCTCAAAAATTCTGTAATGGGGCCAAGTACAACTCAGATATAGACCAAGTTCATCAATCATGCACTTAAATAAATTAAAATTATAACTTGTTAAATGATTTTAACGTCGACGGTTAATACTTCTCACCTCATTCTTAAAGTTGATGGTTTGAGTATCTTCATATATGTTTTGGAAATATATTCTCTTAATTGGAATATATTTTCATATTAAACTTCCGATAGACTTATATCACGATAAGCCTCACATATAAATAGATTTTTTTAGGTAGATTTCAAATAATCTGGACTAGAATTTCTCCTAATTTTAATAGAAGATCTATCCTTTATTGGAGTAGATTTTTGAGATAAAATTCTGATGGATTACATCATTGTAAGTCTTGAAAAAAATTTCGAATCAGACTTTACATTAACTATATCATGATAGACCCGTCGGCGGATTTCTAACGATAATATCATTAAAATTTAAATGTAATATTCTCAACAAAACGTCCTTTAACATTACTAAATGTAAAGAAGGAAAATATTGTTTGCCTTTTGAATAATTTTATTGAATCAGGAAACATGATTTTATACAAGAGATTTCCTACAATCACGCTAATCTATTCTAAGTAGTTTAAATATAAAAGGAAACTCAACAAATATACAACTAATACAATATATTTGAATGGTAAGATATTATTGCTTTCCTTCTCAACACTCCCCCTCAAGTTGGAGAGTGAATGTCCAGAACTCCCACTTGCGTATCATAGCTGAGAAAGCTACCTTTCCCAATGGCTTGGTGAACACATCTGCAAGTTGATCTGTTGAAGCAACATGTTTGGTTACAACTGAACCATCTTGTATTTTGTCACGAATAAAATGACAATCCATCTCTATATGTCTCGTTCTTTCGTGGAAAACCGGATTGGCAGCTATATGTAAAGCTGCTGTGTTATCACAATATAATAATGCTGGCTTCAAATGCAATATTCTCAAATCCTTCAATAATGAGCGTAGCCAGGATAATTCACAACATGTACCTGTCATGGCTCTATATTCAGCTTCGGCTGAGGAGAGAGATACAGTTTTCTGCTTCTTTGTCCGCCAAGAATAAGAGAAGATCCCAGAAAACACAATAACCCGTA